>JAHWFO010094941.1:0-55041 GCA_023313115.1 Rhysida immarginata
TCTATGTAATGCACTATTCACTTTTTGACATAGTCCCCATTCCTTTAGATGCATTGCGCCAACGCGCGACTAGTCAGTTGAACCCATCGGAGAGGAATTCTGGGGTTGTTGCTGACGCCAAAATTGAATGGCAGCTTTGGACCTTCTTCTACAGCACGATAATGCCCGCCCACACACGATCGCCACACACCAGCAGCGTTGCAGCACCTACAATAGACAAGTTTCAGCGATTAGCATCGCCATCTGATGAGAAAAAAACAAACGTCTGAAGGAGATCTCCAGTCACTAGCTCCTTTCTCGCTGTTCACTGTTGCGGTTGCCATGCATCGTAACATGGCTTGTATTGTTCCTGGATGCCTTAATTATGGAAATAAATCACTCTTAGAATCACTTGGCACCTTTTCCCAAATCAGACGAACTTAAGAAACAGCGGATAGCTAAAATTAAGAAAGATGGTGAGCCAAAGTTTAAAGTGACAGAGGCGAGCGTGATTTTCGCCAGCTTTTGCACTCCCAAAAAAATATTTGAAACCTGAAGCAGTCTTATCGTTATTTGATTGGATCCCTAAGAGACTGATAAGACAATAATACATTTTAAAAAACGCCAGTACAGCTCTGATCAGGGATTTCAGTTAGTTGTGCTGCTTTATAATGCAATTCTAAGACTACATCAATGTGATGACAGTTTGTACTTAACCTGCAAATAAAGAAATGGTTGATGATATATTAACCTTTATCAACAACAAAAAAATATAAACTGAATATTCACACAATATGTATTTGGCTAGGTTTTATTTCATCGTACTAACAACTCGCTTGAACATTAAAGCATTTTTTATTGGACTTCAGAGGTGTACATTTCAAATAGCATTTAATTTGCTCAGCAGGGCATTCCCAATATACATCTTGAATTTCTTCATAACTGAACAAGATGCACACCAGACAGTAACCATCTTGTTGAGAAGGTCTGACTCTTATTTTAGAGCAAACTTCTTTCTTTCAAGATGCGTATTTTAACACCTTGCATGTACCCTTCGTCTAAGAGATAACTTTATAATTTTATTTGATTTCGTTTCCATATCACTCGTCTTGCCAATGAGATAAGAGTTCCAGCCGCACAATTAAATTTTCGGAATAGAAGTGTTTCCCATATAGGGATTAAATGCTGGGCCCAATTACCATTGGAGATACGGTGTTTGCAACCTTACTATTCGTTCCGAAGAACTCTTCGGACCTTCTGTTTTTATAATTTACCTATCAATCTGCAACTTTCTAAATTGTTTTAATTTACCTTTGTCATATCATTTCTTAAATATAAATATTTTTTTGTTTTGATTACTCAATTCGTCACCTTAATGTTAAGTAAGCTATTAGGGGCTACTTTTTTTTCTTTTTAGTTTCTCATTGTTTTATACCCTGTCATAGCTTTATCATTAGTTTGTTACAACTACTATCTCAGGAGCTCTATTTGCTCTATTTGTGTTATTTGTTTTATTTGTCTCATTAGTTTGTTTTATTAGTTTCATTTGTTCTTTTTTCTTTTTTATTTGTTTTTGCCTCAGATTGCTTATCTGTATTTTAGTTAGATTTAATTATTTAGCCCATAGATTTTTTTGTTATATCTTAGTTATTTACTGTTACTTACTTATTAATTAGGAAATATTTTGGTGGGTAATAAAGTGTATGGGAGGGAGGAGGAAAAAAGATGTAGTAGATGTAAAGTAGACTTAGAAACATTGGAACATGTTTTATTTGATTGTGAAAATGGTAGATGAAGAGAGAAAGAAACAAGCTTTAGAAAGAAAGGAAAATTGGGAAGAAGTTTATTTAAATGGAAACGAAATTAATTGGAAAGTAATAGGTATTATAAAAGATTTTTGTAGGAAAATAGATAATCGAAAAAAAGGATATTCTGTAAAAAAAAAAAAAAAATGTAAAATTTTAAAATACTGGAAAAGCATAAAATGAAATGAGGAATCTCTTCTTCCAAATATGTAATTATATTACAATAAATGGAATAAAAGTTATTATTATTATTATTATTATATTACTTACTAACCATTTTTTAAAATTTATACTGTTCTTCTCACAATACCCTCCTGGCCTAACTTATTGGTTTTTACCATACTGGCCTCGTAGGGCTCTATTGTAATTCTTTTAACCCATTGAAATAAATAAATAAATAAATAAATAAATAAATATGTTGTTGGACAACATTATATAAGATGATTAGAGTAGATTTTCAGATTGATTCCCCAAAACAACATTTCATTTATTATAACTGTCTTCGCGTACATGTTCTCGATACGGGAAGAATGTGGTTTCTATCTCCTTAGGCATTTTTCCATGCTCTCACAGTGTGGCGCTACTGCATCTGCGCATGCGTCGAAGATGCTGTGAAACTTGTCTATTGAGTGGAGCCTGCGACTAGCGAACGTGCCGCCATCACATGAATGAAGAAGAACGTGAAGAAACGCGTGAGAATGAAATGAATGTTTGTTGATCAACCTTTCAGCGGCCATTAACTTGTCATGGTGGCGACATCTATTCGCTACTTTCAGTTTAAGTGGCGCCGCCCTTGTGGCATTACTTGAACTGAGCTGAGTAGGATTCAAATTATTTTAAACATGGGTTTTATAACACAGAGCACTAATTCCAGATAACATTCTCTCATAATAGTTATTAGAACGAATTTTATCCTAAACAGTCTTCTATTTTTTAGTTTAAAATTGGAAGAATCCTACTTTCGCTGCCATTTTTTCAATAAAAAACAGCGCCCTCTTTATTCACTGAAAGTAGCGAATAGGCCGTGGCGCTTGTCAATAGTGTGGCAAGTTAATAGAGCTATTGAGGTGCCGCTCAGCGATTTGTGTGCAGAACAAAAGATTTGAGTGTGTTGCTGCAGTTAAGCATTTTGGTATATGTGTATTTTCGTATACCAAGGCTCATACTAATTCAGGATTCGTTAAAACTTGCGGAAAATAAAGATAAAACTTAACGAAATGTTAACACACTAGCAGCATATACTTTCAGTATAATTTCTTATGCGCATTCCGTGTTTTCCGTCACTAAAGAGTTGGTTATCTGGACCGCTACACTCAAAGCTAACATTTTAAACCCGCTACTTCATAGAAATCGGGCTTAAGATGTGAGCCTTGGTTTACTAAAATACACATATACCGGCATTTTTAGTGTATCTAGGATGCTTGAGTTGTGTTTTGGAACGTTGGGGTTCCTGGAGCAATTTTCTTCTGAGATATTGGTGTTGCCATATATGCCCTACCAACTGCAAGACTTTTCTAAGTGATAAATTACTGTTGTAACCCTTAAACTGATAAATAAGCAGTTCCCACGTAAAATATTGTTTTTTTTTATTTCTGAGCCCATGAAAACAATTTCATGCTACATCAACCCGAACCAGGGGCTCGTTACAACGCTCTCTAACGTTATAGAAAGAATTTCTTATATAAATTTAAACTATAAACAAAAATTAAAAAAACACTTTAATTTTCAAATTAAAATTAGAGCGAACCATCCTAAAAAGACTTCCTAAAATTTTCAGTAAATTTATAGATACTATTTAATGGAGCGCTAATATCATAAGCAGCTTAATTTTTACTTATTTCAATTACCTATGTTTGCGAAGATTAAATTTCATTAAAGTCTTTTTCTTTAAGTGAAGGCATATAAACTAATGTTTCTTAATTTTTAATTAAAGTGGATACCTCGTCTCGTTTCTAAACTTTTTCTCGCGTTTTTTGTTTTTTTTTTCAAAATTTGGTAAAATACACAAAAACAAATATTATGACAATCTTTTTTTTTAACTACATCTAGTAACTAAAAGTTTGCGGATAAACAATTTGAAATAGAAACCTCTTTCAAAAAATAAATTAGTACACAAAATTTACATTTTTTCTACTTTCGTTTATAGTGCTGGTAACCTTTATAGTGCTGGTAAGAGGTTTGGGTTAGGTGAATACAAAAGTCTGAACCCCCCTTTTATTTTTTGAACCGAAGCAGATATGTCAATTTTGATGAATCCAATGAATAGAAAGTTGTGGGTGGCCTATCCCATGGTGCATTTTTCATCATCCCAAATATGCAAATTAGGACGCATTCAAAATTTATCTCAAAAACCCAATTGCAAACTTGTTCAGCATAAAAAACAAACAAAACAAAAAAAAATCATCCAAATCGGACCAACCAATCACCCACAATTACGTGGTGAACTGTTTGTAGCTTACAAACAGTCACACTGCACAAACAAGTTACTTCAAACAGTTTAAAAAAAAAGTTAATCACAATTGGGCACGGAACCTAACTGACGCCAAAACATCGGCAAGCATGGCTGGTGTCACTCCTCGGCACGCTTCCTGGATTCGTTGAACCAGATCCTCCAGTGAGGCGGGGTGCGTAGCATAAACTTGTCCTTCAGGTATCCCCACAAGAAAAAGTCAAGTGGTGTAAAATCAGGGGAGCGGGGTGGCCAACGAACTTGTCCTCCTCGGTCAATCCATTATTGTCCAAACATCTCACTTAGACACTCGCGAACGACCAACCCGTAATGTGGAGGAATTCCATCATGCTGAAACCATGTGCGCTGATACGAGGCCAATGGCATATTGTCAATGAAGTCTGTGACTATCACGTTGAGAATTTCAGCCCAGTTTCGTTCTGCAGCCAGTGTTCCATCGTAAAAATACGGTCCAACCACAGTGTCATTGTACAATCCACACCACACATGGATTCTCCAGTTCACTTGATGAGTTGCTTCTCGCAGACATCGTGGGTATTCGTCTGCCCAATGATGATGGTTATGCCTTTTGATAACTCCATCCCTGGTGAACTGGGCTTCATCTGTCCACAACACCTCATGAATAAAGTTTGGATTGTCATCCAGGCAAGTAAGTAACCAGTTGCAGAAGGCGGCCCTAGCAACATAATCCAATGGCAGTAACTCCTGGTGACAATGAATATGGTATGGGTGAAAATGATGTGCGTGTAGAATGTAGAGAACAGTTCTCTGATGGCACCCAACATCTGCAGCAATTGCTCTGCTGCTTGTCTGGGGATTTGCAGCAACTGCAGCCAGAACTAGTGTTGTTGCATCCTCGTTGCCTTGTGCCCTTGGTCGTCCTCGTTCTGCATTAACATTCCCTGTAGCCTCGAATCTTTGAATAATGTGACGCATTGTTTGACGAGATGAATGGCGTTCGTTAGGGTATCTGTCTCGATACAATCTAACTGCAGCATGTAGGTTTCTCCTTGCCTCTCCGAAGCAGAAGATCATGTTGACCATTTCCGGAACAGTGTAGCTTGCCATCCTGGAATTGTTCTGTCTTCTGTGTGCTGAAACATGCCTTTTATTTGCTTTTCCGCATGAAAGTGAAAGTGAGTATGGTAATTTATGTTAATTTTTTGATTTGCATGCTTTACATGGTGGAAATATCAACATTCAGTTTTCCTTGTGATTTGCATGCTATAAACAGTTCACCACGTGATTGTGGGTGATTGGTTGGTCCGATTTGGATGATTTTTTTTGTTTTGTTTGTTTTTGTATGCTGAACAAGTTTGCAATTGGTTTTTTTTCTCTATCCCTTAAGGTTTTTGAGATAAATTTTGAATGTGTCGTAATTTGCATATTTGGGATGATGAAAAGTGCACCATGGGATAGGCGACCCACAACTTCCTATTCATTAGATTCATCAAAATTCACATATCTGCTTCAGTTCAAAAAATAAAAGGGGGGTTCAGACTTTTGTATTCACCCTGTATGTATGTTCTTTGTACATTCTGTGTTCAAGTTTTCAAATAAAAAGAAATTAAAAAAATAAATTTATAAAATTTAAATTAAAAAATAGCCTCAGATTTTTTTTATCCCCTACAGTTTTGATGGTCAGAGTTCAGTTTCAAGCGATGAACGACAAAAAAGCGAAAATTTTTTGTTACCCAGTATAATTGGAGAAACAATCTTACGAGTTGAGCAACAACACATGTTTGGATGGGGAGATTAAGAGAGCGAAAGCATGGGGTCGAGGAGCGGTAGGAAACTTGGAGGCCGAGTGAGAAGAGGAAGGCGGAAAGGCGGTAAAAATGAGGGCTGATGAATCGCAAGGACACCCATTTCTTGGATGGGGATGGGTGAGGGTTGGAGAGGGCAAGTTTTCTTCGTTGGAGAGTCCGGGAGAAGGTGGAAGTAGTGTAGCCATTCTTTAAGGCGAGGGCGCGTATAGTTCGGAATTCGGTGGCACGGGAAGAAGGACTGAGGGGTAACTTGAGGGCACGGTCGATGAAGAAACGGAGGGAGACTTGTATATGGATAGGAGGGTGTGAAGAGGAATAATGGATTAAATTAGACGATGTGGTCTGTTTACGGTAGACAGAGAAGGAAAAGCGGTGGTTGGAGGGGTCATTAGTGATGAGGATATCGAGGTATGGAAGAGAGCGGTTAGATTCGGTTTCAAAGGTGAACTGGATGTGGGGTGAGAAAGTGTTGAAAAGGTTAGCAATGGCAACGGGTGAGGTAAAACGGGAATCAAAAATAATTAGGATATCATCAACGTATCGAAAGTATGAAATAATGGTGGAGTTAGAAAGGAGGGGAGAGACAAAGGTGAGTTCAAGGTTCTGGAGGAAGACTTCGGAAAGGAAGCTACTTAATGGGAACCCCATTCCTAAACTGGACTGTTGGGAATAGAATGTATTATTAAAGGAAAGGTAATTCTGGTTAGAAATGATAGTAAGGATAGAGTTTAGGTCGACGTAGTCATGAACGGGAAAGGAGAATGAGAGCAGGAGGTTTCCAAGGATAGAGAGTGTTTCTGAGACAGGGATGTTAGTATAAAGGTTAGTAATGTCACGCGACATGAGGGAAAGATTCATTAGTGTGGAAGGAGGAGAGAGATTCAGTAAGGGTAATGGTATTTTGGACATTATAGGTGTTCGGCAATAGTTTAAGGTTGAAAAGAAATGAGGAGAGGGACTTAGCAACGCGATGGGCAGGGGCGGGGGTGTAATTAACAACTGGTCTTATAGGCATATTGGGCTTGTGGATTTTGACGAGGGCATTAAGGGTAGGAGGACGAGGGTTGCTTGGAATAAGGTGTCGGAGGTATTTAAATCGGGGGAATTTGTTTACGGCAGAAATGATAGACGAATGAAACTTAAGGGTTGGATCGGAGGGTAAGATAATAAAATTATTGGATGAAAGGAAGTCACAGACCTTGGAAATGTATATGGAAGCGTTTCCTTTGTCGGCTTCGGCTAATTTCTTCTTTATTGTGGAGGCGGCGGTAGTATCATTGCGTTATTCGTAGGATATCTTGGCGGATGTCGTATCGTTGTATATTCTGCGGATGAGGTGTCCCGCAACGGCACGGGCTGGAGGGCGATCATGTTGGGTAGGAAAGATATGGCTCGTTCGGTATCCGCGATGATAGAGTGGAGATCAGGTTGGGTGGGTCGACTGTGGATGATGTGCCTAAGGCCCTTGTTTAGAAGGGATAGCTCGTCGACTGAGAATTGGATCGGTGTCAAGTTGACAACATTGCCGTGGAACTTGAAGTCACATTGACTATTGGAGGATTGTGTGGGAAGTAACGGACGCCGAAGATCTTCTAGCTTCTGGCATAGCGTCATGAACTTATGTTCTTTGAACGTCTGAAGCCTGAATTCATCTTCACTTAGTGGTATAAGAACACCGGGAGGTTCAATTGAAGAGATATGTAGATGGAGTTTGAAGACGTCTTCGTTCAGGCGTTTTTTCTTAGAAAAAAGAATTGAAGTAGCTCGGCCTACCCAGGTTCGTATGGCGGCATATCTCGCGGCTTGGGCGGCGGTTGACTTATTCCGGATGATCACTCGTGCGTATTTCGGTTCAAGACGTCCTCTGAGGCACATTCGGTTAAACCATATATTCTGAATAGTAGCGGCCAACTTCCTCTTGGTGTGGAACATCTTATAGATGAGAGACGTACAATTGTTGAGTAAGGGGTTCATAGTGCTGTTTCTATCGATAAAATTGGTAGAGACTTTACAACACAACACAGGGAGAACAGAGTTTCCGACTAGTTTCGCCATTTATTCCCGGCTTTATCAAGGATACACACAAGAGGACATAAGCCTTTATATACAGAAAATATAGCACAGAATGAGAACATGATTGGATGAAGAAATAACAAACAGTAAATAAATAAATTATACAGTGGCGACATTGAAATGAGAATGGTTGGATAAGGAACCAATAACAATGAAATTATAAGAAAACCTTGAGAGGAAAATTGATTGAAATATAAAGGAAAAAGTGACCTCATAACCCAATTTGTGTATCCCTGATAAAGCCGAGAATAAATGGCGATACTAGTCGGAAACTCTGTTCTCCCTTTGTTGTGTTGTAAAGTCTCTACCAATTTTATCCATAGAAACAGCACTGTGGACCCCTTACTCAACGATTTTAGTTTGTGATTAAAAATTAAAAATAGTTTTTGGCTTAAAATAGTTTTGATTTTACATTAATAATGAATTTAAATTGCAAATTGTTAGAATTAGGATGGAAATTTATTTAAAATAACTTTAGAAATCTCCTATGTTAATTCAGGATAATATAATGTTGTTTAATTTTCAAAAAAATGTTTTTTAATTTGTTATTTTTAAAAAAATTTTTAATTCAAGTTGAGGTGAATTTTTATTATTGAATTTAACATAAATCATCTTATCCTGCAATGACTGTAAGCTAAATTTTGTGAGCCTGGATACTTTTTTAAATTCATTTTTGTTTTATATTTTCCATTAAAAAAAAGCTTCTCTGCAACGCTAAATGGTTCGTTTTCATTCATTTTAGAACATACGTGTGCTTTCCTTAATTAAAAAACGACACAAAATTAAAAAAGACAGTTAAACGAGACAACCAAATAGAAACACAATGGAAAATAAGCGCCTGCTCGCGTTGTAGCATCACGGCTGTTGTAGGGCGCCTCTAGCATATGAGCATCTGCTCACTACCATCGCTTACAATGGAAAACCCTACAAGTAGGAGTGTCGTTACTGTGTTTCTCTTTTCTCCCGTGTTCGTGTTAGTTCGCCAATTATAGGACGAAATTGGCGCGCATGCTCATTGTGTCATTCCTCATTTCTCTCATGAAATCCGTAATGGTGGAAAAACGTCGCTTCGCTAATATTTTATAGTTATACAAATTAATTTCGCCATCATCCTTTGAATAATTTGTGTAGAAAGAACCCTAATTGATCAAGAACACATCGGTTATGGAAAGAAACAAAGTCATTTTTGATAATCAGAAAAGACCAAATAAAGTGCCTATCGCTAAAAGCTATCCGCATCTGGCGGTAAAATTGTGCTCGACAGTACAGACAGCACGCGCACATTAAAAAATTTACTCCAGCTTTAGCTTAACACGACACGTGTAGCACGACTAGCACGAAGTTTTCGTATGTAGCTAGTGAAATTTATTTCTCTAATCAAAACAATCGTTTTTATGATCAATTTTATTAATTCATTTACTCTCTTATGTTCATTACCTTTTTCATTGTCGCTTCGAACCTAAAATAACCATGTAAACATCTACAGAGGGCATTTCAATTAAACTCGGCCAAATTTTATTCTCATCCCCTGCCCGATTCCCGTCTGCTTGTTATGAGCCATCGATGTTTCAGACAAAACGACCAAAATAAATGTGGAGTTCCGGAAGGCTATCTAAAATTCAGAACCCCTCCCACAGACCTACAAAATCGCAAGAAATTTTTTACCTAAAACCATAGTAGATCAATAAATTAGCAGTTCTTAAAGAAATGTTGCGTTCATGCTAAGTTCAACCTGGAAAAATACATAAAGATCCGTGCCGACGATCTTCCACACCCCAACCAGGTTCGTCAAATACGTGTAGCTACACAAGAATTCTACTCACAACTGTCAATCGAGTCATTCATCATTCATCATACAGAGCTGTATTGGAAGATCGATGCTAAAAGGATGGAAATTCATCGTAACACTTGATAGGCAAGGCTTATCTGTCCAATTATGGTAAAATTCGTGGCACTGCCTAGCGCCCTGTCGATGCAAACTTCGTGGCAAGATACTGCCCCTGTAAATTCGTCGAGTAATTATTATCATGAGAACGTTTTGGAACATTTGTATCGAGAGGAGATTGGATCTCTGTATGGAATGGAACATTGAGCCCTATACTGCATAACATGGTTAACCTTTTAACTGACATTTTTTATTCTAAAATTTTTGCTTTATTACCATTCATTTACACCCTGATGTTAAGAAAAGTATGTAATCTCAAAGACGGCATCAGTATTTTTTGCAAAATGTCAATTTTTAATCACATCCCCAAATGGGGATTGAAAGATTTGGGCTCATTTTAACCCCCCGACTTACATTGGCATAAAAAATTGCAATTATAATACATTCACGATGTTGAAAATTATCCTTACTGAAGAAGGTTTTTTTTCCTTTCCTGTAAAAACGGTGTCGTTTTTCTGATGAAAAATGATGACTAGACCCACGGTCTGTGTATATAAGGTCTCGCCGAAACTTTTCTAAAACTCGTCCGAGTTTGCGCATGACGTCACTGCAACCGAGAAAACCATTCACTAGCTTGTCTAAAGGCTACTTAATATATCCATCAGATGAATTACTCATTCCATTAAAAAAATGCAATGTTATATTTGAAAATTTTCATGGCAAGGGCATTAAGAAAGATGAAAATATTATTTCTATTATTAGTAATCTTGCTTATACTTCATTGCCAAATATTGAAAAAATTCCTATTGTAGTTGTTAAAAAATATATTCGATTTAGAATCTATATTAGAGATAAATAGAACCGATTTAAAGAGTTAAATAAAAAGTTGTCGGATGTGAATAGAAAGAAAAAGGAAAAAAATTAAAGAAAATTATTAATTGAAATATATAAAGAAGAATGTTTTCATTATTCAGTTTTTCTTTTTTTTTAATGTATGATTGCTAGTGGAACATATTTAATTTTTTTATTTAATTCTTGTACCATTTCATTAATATTAAACATAAATTTGAAATTCGAAACTGGTTTAGTTTTCCTTCTCTAATAAATAATGAGGTCTTAACAAAACTGACAGCACTAACACGCACCACGCAAGTGTCTACTATCTAACGGTGGCAATGACGTCAGATCACGTGACTGGGGAGACCTTGTTACACAGACCTTGACTGGACCAATAAAACGGGCAGATATACCGGGCTTTGCAAAGGTTCTGTTACACATGTGAGGACCTCCGCAAAAATGACATAACTACGTGTATGATGCAGTTAGATACCGTTTTTATTGTCAGAATTGATTTTGTTGTATACACAATGCATATTAATCGATGTAACCGCCATCGGCGGCAAGCGCACGCTCTAGACGAGGTCTAAAGGTCCGACAAACGCTACGGATGTAGTCTTTCTTCATGGGGGTCCACACGCGGTTCACAGATGCTTTCAGTTGGTTGACGTTGCTGTGACGGATCTTGCAGGCCTTGCTCTCGATATGCGCCCACAGGCTGTAGTCAAGAGGGTTGAGGTCGGGCACTGAGGAGGCCAAAAGTCCTTAGACCAGAAGTTCATGGTCACCACTCTAGAACGGTCTTGGCACTGTGGGCCGGGGGGCACCGTCCTGTTGAAAGACGTAGTTCGCATTCCTCGTCACCTTTTTCACCCAGGGCAGAACGTTCTTGGTCAAGATGTCCTTATAGTCGGCCACGGTAAGTCTGTAACCGGTCGGAAACCAGATTGGCGGCATTTTCATGCCATTCGACGCCACGACGCCGCGCATCATCACTGAGGCCGGGTGCATGGTTGTAGACACGTAGTGGACCTCAGAGATTTCCTGGTCGAAGCTTGTTGACGACCGGGTCGACCATGAAGGTTATTTCATCAGAAAAGATGATAATGCGATTGCCATGGCTCTTCAAGTCGTTGAGAAGGCGACGACAGCGCCCCCGACGTTTATTTCGCATGCCATCCGTCTTCAAAGGTCTTGCCACGCGCCTCAAACTCTTTCCACCCTCTTCCTTGATGGCTCTGGACACCGTGGCCACAGAAATCATCATTTTCTTGCGAACTGTGTCATTTTGAGAGTCGGGTCACGTTCGAAGGCTTTTCTGACACCCACACGATTGATAATGCGAGGTCTGCCTGCACGTGGACGATCTTTGAGGTCTTCCCCTTTCTTCAGCCTCCCTGCGACTCTGTGGACGTTGAGCTGCTTAGCGATGTCAGACTTGTTGTGCCCCGCGCGTAGGAACGCAGAGATCTCGATTCTTTTACGTTCCATCGCAATATCGTTGTATCCGAATCGCATTCATTCCCCCTATAAACGTTTACATTATGCTATCGCCCACGTCTTCAATAGCACCTGAACCGTGGATGCTTCCACCCCCGATATCGACGCATCCCGCAGATGTAACAGAACTTTTGCAAAACCCGGTACTTAACAAACAAAACATAAGTGATCATTTTATTATCCCACTCGGAGATGACATATTGTAGGATCGTGTGGCCATCGTATTTAGAAGTGAAACTATACGTTCGTAGATGCTTTAAGTACCTGATACCTAAATGGATATTACCGTTGATGGACTTTTGTATCTTCGACTTTAAACCGCAGACCCCTAAGTGGACTTTGGACGGTGTGCCAGCCGATACTGAACGAAATTCCACTCATATCCTTCAACGAAGTCTATTCTAGGGGCAACTGCGATGAAAACTACAGTCCAACGCCAAAGTAGGAAAACAAAGTATAGTCGATGGTTGACAAATTGCTTCCCTTGAAATGCAGCCATTCCAACTCGACCAAATTTAGCAAAAATGAACTTCTGTATCCTTTTATACAAATTGTATGTAAAAGCGTAAAACTTCTAATCGAATAAAAGGCAAAAAAAATTACTTTTATTATCGTGCATTTGAATTCATAACTGAGGCTAATGATAAATAAATATACGTGCAATTCTAGTGCTATTTAAAATTTATTTTTATTAAATTTTTTAAAACCTTTCACATAGCAGTATGTCACGATTTGCAAAAGCTTAAAACCTTTCTGAAAGCCCGTCTCTTGTATTATAAAACATATGGAAAGATAGCGAAATTGCTTTTGAAAATGAACGAGTATACAGGAAATAACCGTGTCAACTTGGGATAGAAAAGGTAAAAGCAACTATAACTCGAATTGAGAGGTCGCTGTGATTTGGAAACAGTTTGTTCAGGAAGAAATGCAT
This sequence comes from Rhysida immarginata, assembly GCA_023313115.1. Lineage (NCBI taxonomy): Eukaryota > Metazoa > Arthropoda > Chilopoda > Scolopendromorpha > Scolopendridae > Rhysida > Rhysida immarginata. Next base: position 13,250 of record JAHWFO010094941.1, read on the forward strand.
CAACACCAATGTTAATATTTCTATCCATCAGAAAAATCAAAACTCCATTTATTCGTTAGTGAAATATGATCGCTCATCATTTATATGATTGGATCCCAACTTTTTTCGACTCGCGAACCCCTTTCACAAATATCTCAGTTGCTTGAACTCCTGACTTAAAATATAAATGCAAATGCAGTGTAAATACATATAAATTTAAATCCAATCTTACAGAAGGTTTTTGGCGAAAACCATTTTGGGAAATAATGATCTAGTATGTTAATAGAAGTCAATATATGCGTGTCTGTCTGTCTACAAAAGGAGTGAAAAGCCAATTGCATATTAAAAGAGGTGGCTCATCATCCCCTTTCAAGGAAGTAAGATAAAAAAAAAAGATGCCCATCCTCTTTCCGTTATTAGGTACTTACGTTTTCACAATGTGCATCCGTCTGTCTGTTGGTGCTCTAGCGTTTGAATGCTCCCGAATTTTTGACTTTCGTTTACGCTATTCGACAACTTAGGCAAAACGACAGCCTGAGTTTGTTGATGGGAAAAAAAATCAGTGAACTACTTTCGGTTCAAAACTTTGCAAATAACAGAGGGGACCATACATTTCCATGTATAAATGGCATATGCAATGATCAATGCATTTCTGTCTTTGCCATTCAATAGCTAATGCAGAGAGAAGGTGTGTGAATTAAATAAAGACAAGTGAACATCTTCCTTAGTGGTGAAACTCCGTCAAAATTGGTTCAATATGGTCCATTGGAAACTTTTACTGTTAAGATATGGCATGAAATATATCAAACAACTTGAAATGAAGTGTCATGAATGGATATAACGTAAAATTAATGATAGTCGAAATTGCTTTAAAGATACGTGGTTTAATGATATCATTATGCTCCATTGGAAACTTTCAATGCTACGATATATCATATATCAAAAACTTGTAGTGCCGTATCATGAATGAATATGACGTTAAAAGAACGTTTGCCAATATTGGTTCAATGGTACGTGTTGTAATGGTACCAATGTGATATCCATAGAAAGTTTCAGTGCTAAGATATGGCATGTAATATATCAAAAAGCTTGAAATGATATGTCATGAATGAATATAACGTAAAAATAATAATTGCCAAAATTGGTTCCAAATTGCCTAAATTTATTGATGAAAAACATCTTGAGTGAATTTGACTAATTCTTGTGGTTTTATTGCGCTAAATCTGAATCTGTTATTAGTTTTTTTTTCTATCACGTTACGTTTCCAAGTTATGCACATTTATATTATAAAGACTGCAATGTGAAAGTAATGGATATGAAGAAAAGCGGTTGCAACTTTAAAGTAGTCGTATTTTTGATTCACAAGGAAATTTATCAGGCCCCAAACTCTGAATAATTTAAAAGTGTTTCATTGAAAAATAAGACTTTTGCAGGTTATAGAAAAAACTGAGGTCAGATACGAATTCAGCACAAAGACAGCGTAGGAATCAGCTCTTAACGTAAAAGATGTCTTTAAAAAGTTATTTTTTTGTTGGCCTATGTTATCCGCATACTGTAAAATCAATGTGCGTGTGTGTTTGTTTGTCTTTTATCCGTCTGTGTGTATGTTTGCGATATTCTCTTCAACCACGAAACCGACGGGCATCAAACCTTGCATGATTCTTTAACATAGACCGGGAAGGGTTTTAAATTATGCTCGTCTTAAGAAGGCGTAATGTGTCAATTTTGAGGCTGAAAACAAACATGCGAATACTGTTCCAATATGACCAAGAAGCGAAGATTTTTTCAGACAAACTCCTGCATATTGTCGAAAGGGAAAAATCGAACAAGATATCGAATTGTTTTCCTGACAAATTTTTGTGTATTGGTTCAAAACCCAGATCAGCACAAGGACAAGCACGAAAAGTAGCGGAAATCAATTTGGATAATCCGTGCTTTTCACATGGACCAATTTAGATAATCCGTGCTTTTATATAGCAGGCTCACGCGTTGAATCTTCAGACAACCTTTGCATCTACGCTCCTGGCGGATATTCTAAAATTTATCCTAAACAATATGGTTTCGATATATTAAGCCAACCCGAGAGAAGCTGCATACATTATAGTACGTGATATTTTCACATTGTTCATGCAATTTTTGTTTCTATTTTTCTTATCGTGGTTTACGAGAGTCTGAACTATGGCATGTCTTTAAAATTTGTATTGTGTATTTTTACAGATTTGTTAACTAAAAACTTAGGAATACAAGCTGCATATGCCGAGTCGAGTTAGTGCATGGTCACGTAGATTAAATTAGTATACGTATAATCTAATTTTACTGATGCTGATATTATCTAGTTGGGACGACAAAACGACCCAGGGACGATATGTTTGCGACGGTTGTAAAGGGAAAAAAAAAAGCTAGAAAAGTCTCCGACAAGATTTAATTAGTTTTACGTTTGATGTTTTTAAACAATTTAGAAAGTAATTGCAAGTTTATTTATAGACATAAATAATTGCTTAGGACATTTGTAAGCATTTGTAAATTGCTACAAAAATATTTATAAGCATATTTAAAATGTTTTCTTTATCTTCTTTAAAAAATACTTGTCTCTAAAATGATCATATACGCTAAAGCAGAGTTCGTCAACTCGAACCACTAAATTTTTGGTTTTGATTTCTCCAAACCACTAAGATTAGCGCTTGCATATTAGCTTTCACAACTGTCAGAATTTAAAAGAAGAGAAATTGGAAGGAAAAATGAGAAGAGGAAGAATACAAGAGCGTTATACAGGGAAACCACCGCTCCTTAGAATAGGTGAAAACGGAAGAGAGAAAAGATAAGAGAGGAGAAGAAAAGGCGATAGGCCACGAGCGAGCATCAAAGACAGTAAGTGCTTTTTAAGCCGGATTCACATTAAGGCGGATTCCGCGACGGCGACGTCGAAGGCAAGCAAACTTTCCGTCGCGAAACCGTCATGGTCATTCCCGCTTTTTCTCGTATCGTTTGGCGAAGATCGAAATCGGACTAAAATTCTTTCATCCGATTTGTCCTAAATTACGCGGTCGTAATCTATTTTGTTCACACATGTAATTTAATTTTTTTTTGGAGGGGGGGTTGTTATCGAAACGCATGGCATACCGCCGCTCAGTTCATGTACTCAAGAGTAGCCTTTAAAAAAAGCGAAAGAAACATTTGGTGTTGGACATGATATAGAGATGACGTAGATGCTAAGTTCGCCGTGGTTGGCTGCCGCTGTTGCTTGCCGCCGCGTACGACGGCAAAAGTAGAGTTCTATCGTGTATTCCGCCCGATTTCCGCGCTCCCGTGACGTCGTTTCTTGCCGTCGAAGCTTTGCCGTCGCGGAATCCGTCGTAGTGTGAATCCGGCTTTATGCTTCACTTCCTTCTATAATATCTAAAAAGATTAATGGTTATTGAGAACACTTCGTCATTTAAGATATATTAGAGTTCTCAGTAGTAAAGGTCAACGAACAATTGTTGTGAATTCGATAATCATCCTGGCTTTTATTTAATCGTGCTTTTGTATTGGCGACCCACCTTCTCCGGACCACTTTATGGAAAGCAAGAGATACAGTCATCTTTGCCAAGTGACTTTTGTGTGCACCCAAATCTTTAATCACTACAATAGGAATTTCGTCTGAGGTTCAGCCCCATATTTATAAGCAGTAAGTGTGTCTACCGGAGTGTTTAGCTTAGTACTTCCTTTAAAGAAAACTATTACTAAAATCGCCATTCGCCCTTGGCTTCAGTCAAATTAAAGATTAATTCGTTGTTTAATTCATGAGTAGGACGGCGCCCCCACTCTCCTTATGGTGAGCTATGGACCATTCTCCAGGTTCAGCGGATGAGACGAGCCGACTAGATATTGCGGACGTCACCTGTTAAAATTACTTCCAAAGGAGAAGATTATTCATATGAAATAATTTATTATCTGTTCATTATTTTGCCAATAGTTTCCCAACAAATGTTTTGTATTACTCATTATTTGCAATTACTACAATTATTTACTAACACAAAAACTAGTTTACACTAAAACCCTTCATTAAAATGATTAATAAAAACCCGCTGACTTAATTACATATGTACAATTTAAACAATGTACGTTTTATGAAAATTTACATTATATACATTATCTTCAATCCATTCTAAATTATTTACATTTTCATTATATCCATTAACACGGAGGTAATCTGAAATGAAATGTGTTAATCGATATAATGAAAATGTAAATAATTTATAATGAATTGAAGATTATATATAAAGTATAAATTTTCTTAAAATGTACATGATTTAAATTGTACATATGTAAGTAGGCCAGCGGGTTTTTATTAATCAGTTTTAATGAAGGGTTTATAGTGTAAACAAGTTTTTGTGTTAGTAAATAATTGTCAGTAATTGAAATAAGTAATTGGAATAAATAATTTATTTGTTTTTATAAGTTTTGATAGTTAAGCACTGATTGAAAGTTTGATGTTTACAATAGTTCTTAATATTCAGTTAATTAAAATTGTTTAATTATAACCAACACGTCCTCCTTTTTTCTCTGCTGTCACTACCACAAAGAGTATTTTCACGTGACAACAGCTAATAAAAAGTTCACCGCCAATATAGGAATACTTGCTGAAGTATACGGCGTCGCTCTGAGAAAAATATAGTTTTTTTCATATTTATACTAGCTAACCACAAAAATTCTTCCCGTTTTTATGTTGCCATAAAAGGAAGTGATAGAAGATATGCAAATGAGTGTACAGTGTGGTTCAAAACCTGTCAGGGGGGAGCAGGAAGGTTAGCCTGAATAAATACACGGCTGTTGGGCATTCACATCAATCACATCTCGTGCAGAAGTGAACACAAATGGAGGTATCGAAGGAGATGGTTAGGTGTTGTTTGTTTTATGACTTCAAGGTGGGCTTGTCAGCAGCACCATCAAGTTGCCGAATGTGTCCTGTGTTTGGGGATGATGCTGAGAATGAACGCACTGCATGGCATTGGTTCCAGAAATTCAGGTCGGTAGAATTTGCCATTTCTGATGAACCCCGTAGTCTAGTGTGTCTGGCGGACTAGACGCCAAATGGTTCACAACGAGCTGCTATCAACTAGCCAAACCATCACTGGGGACCTGTACTCCCAGCAGTTGGAACGTGTGCAACAGGCATTGCAGCAGAAGAAACCAGCATTGGTGAATCGCAAAGGGGTACTCTTCCTTCATGACAGTGCCTGGCCTCATGTGCCGCGGGTGGCCAGGGAAACCATAGAGCGGCTTGGCTGGGAAACTTTGTGTCATCCGCCATACTCACCAGATCTTGCTCCAACAGATTATCACCTTTTCCATTCTCTGGACAACCATCTTCGTGGAAAATCCTACACCAATGATACAGACTTGCGAAAGGCACTCACGGATTTCTTTGAGTCCAAGACCGGCAAGTTTTACAGCCAGGGGATTGATCAACTGGAGACACGTTGGCAGAAGGTGCTAGATGCCAATGGGGATTACTTTGGGGACTAGTGATACGCTACTTTTTGTGAACATCATTTTGTTTTCTGGAATTAAAAACGGCAAGAACTTTTGTGGTTACCTAGTATATACAGGGTGGTGTACAAACTTGGCGGGGGGGGGGGGTGATAGAGGGATCAAATCTAAGCAACATTTCCCTTTCATTTTTGGCCCATCACTCCCTAAGAGTGAAGGCCTATGTATTCGTTTCAGAAACTCAAAATTGTTTTTTGCTGAAATCGACTTAAAAACTCATGATTCGAAAAGATATGTTGAAATTTTGAAAAAAAAAATTCCGTCTTTACGTATTTATGTACGTATGTAACCAATTTTGTGCAGCTAACTCCTCTGAAACCGAAAAGGACCGATGAGCTTAACAAACTTACGAAACATGATTCAACGATTTGAAACTACAGGAACTCTAGCACGGCAACCAAGCCAAGGACGCAAAGCGGTTATTCAGCAACAAGTTGAAGAAGTTGCATCTGAAGTTGTCGAACAGGAGATGGCGAATGCGCAGGGTACCAGCAGTGCTCGGGCGGAAGATCCTGCATCAGATGTTGAAATTTAACCCGTATGAAATCTCTTCTGTTCAAGATTGCTTCCTGGCGATGCGGCCACCCGATTGAATTTTTCATTGAGATTTTTAGCACGCATGCAAATTGATGGTACATGGCCGCGGCAGATTTTATGGAGTGGCGAAGCAAACTTTCATTTGAACGGTGGTATTAACACACGCAACCGTTCATTTGGGCATTTGGGCTACGAATAATCCGCACGCTTGTGTGCAGGGGCCTCTCCATTTGCCAAAAGTCACAGTATTTTGTGGGTTTACAGCATCTTTTATCATTGGCTCCTCGCTTTTACGAGAAAAATCGTGCAAGTGGACCAGTGACCTGTACCATTACTTCTGAATGTTATGCCGATATGCTACAGAACTTCATGGTTCCACAACTGCAGCAACGAGGATGTCTCGATTCGACCACATTCATGCAGAATGGTGCACCATCCCACATTGGACGTAAGGTACAGCGTGTGTTGCGGCAGCATTTCTCTAACAGCAGAGTCATTAGCCGTGCATTTCCTACGGTATGGCCACCGATGTCGCCCGATCTCAATCCTTGTGACTTTTGGTTGTGGGGATTTCTTAAAGGTGTTGTATATCAAGGACATGTCCCCGATATCGCAACGTTGAAAGATCGAATAACGCTACAGGTGAGACTAATTAATTCTGATATGTTGCGAGGAAAATGTCGTGCAACATATGAAGTTCTTGGAACATCACGATGGTGGTCCTACTGAATTTCATTTGTAAATTACAATCACTTGTTGTTAATAAAATTGATGTGTGTTGTGTCATTTGGCATGTAATCATTTAGTATTCACACTAATACACTTTTGCAGCGCCAAAATTTTATTGGTGGCGACTTTAGATACTAATTTTTATTTTTTTAGAAATCGAAATTCCATGGTCTACTATGTACGCCCATCAAATTTGGTTATGTTTCGTCCAATACTTTACTCGCTAGAGGGCTTTGGATGCCTCACGTCATTTTATTATCCACCCTGTATATAAAGAAGAGTGTTTGTTTGTGGGTGTGTTTGCATGTATTTTATACAAATCTACAGTTTTATTCCGATCCTGATGAAATTTTACACGTTTGATCTTCAAAGCAAGAGGATGGTCACTGTCTACATTATATTTCGAAAAAAAATAATTATCGATAATAATCGATATTCATAATGATGACAGCACATATTAATAAGAGGTATTTCATGACGAACAATGCAAGGCAAAGTGTGTGCAACAATAGGCCCTTCATGTTCGTATCAAAACGCATTTTACCGACAATATGCACGGACCAACACTATACATACGTATATCTAATAACCAACAATGAAAGGAAAAGTTTGTGCAATGTAAATAACGTTCATTAAGAAATGTAGAGAAGATTCCATCCCACCTCTGCGAATTTTTAACAATGCATAGAATTCTTGTTGTTCTGGCTTTTCTTAGAACTGATAGTTCTTAGAACTTAACCATTTCTTAAAAATGAGCAGTAACTGGAGATAATGGTGAGTTAGCAGACCATTGAGAAAGAGTAGAATGATGACAGAGAAAGCAGTCCCTTTGCTTGAGCGACCGTTGACGAACATAACTAATAACAAAACATAAATCAACTCCACTCTTCAAATGAACAAACATACCGTATTAAGCGCTATAATAATCGTCCGAAGGATACATGTTAATTCATATCTATCGAAATTCCACCAAAGAAATGAATGAGTATTGGTTAGAGAAAACAAAAAATTGTAGAATTACTGAAAAGCAATGTGAGTTATTTAACTTTTTGAGGTTCTTCTGCTTAACTAAAACCGTAATTATCCAGGTGCATCTACTAGTATATAATAAACAGGAAAATTGTAAATATTGTTTTAATTATTCCACGGACCACGGATTACCGATTGGTTATCGCTGTACTAAAGTAATGTTATTAGCAGCACCGAGTTCGTTCATCTCCATTTGTGTCGGAGAGGAGAGTTTGTGATGGTTCGTGGTAATGGGAAGGGGGAGCTGAGTTGATGAATCTTGAGGATTAATCGGAGTGCTGTTCCTTGTCGATGAGTTCAAGTCTAGGTTTTCATATATTTGGTCATGCCAAAAGCTTTTACGTTTTACTTTATATCTATGAACTCAGAAAGAATGAATCAAAGCGTATTTCCTTCAGGATTAGTGAAGTGAAGCGCAAAACCATTACCAACTGATTGATTTGCAAACAGCACATCATAATTTATTGAATCATCTGTGCAAGGGATCATGCAGTAGGAAACATGAAGCCAAATTACTGACATTTAGAAAGCATTTCAATGCAATAGTAATTAGTATATTTAAATATTGTTTAGTGGAACCATAGCAGTTGAAAACGACGTTAATACCAAACAAAGCAAACCAACCAACCACTAAGATATACCTTTAAATAAATAATAATAATTATTAACTGGAGATGATCTCCAAGCATAGGTAATGATTTTTTCAATTGAAAAATGGAAGGAAAAATTCTGCGACCCGGATTCGAACCAGGAACCTCGACTATCATGGCCGACGCCTCTACCAATGGGCTATAGCAGACACCACGGACAGCCAAACTGTCTCAAGGTGTCTTAAAGACAACCAAAATAGAGGCGTCGGCCATGATCGTCGAGGTTCCTGGTTCGAATCCGGGTCGCAGAATTTTTCCTTCCATTTTTCAATTGAAAAATCAATACCTTTAAATGTTGATTTTGTTATCTTTTCAGATTATTTGAATTCGTTGACTTTCCAAATATCCGATTGTCCTTTTGTACTTGCTTCACTGAACAAATGTTTTCGTATTGCTTACTGCAAATATTGTTTGTTGTTCGAGTTGTAATAGTAGGCAATTACATCCGACATTCATTTACAAGTTTTGTATACATATTCAAGCCGCACGTGAATTCATTCAAATATATATTGTTTGTTTGGATGTCGTTTCATTTCGTCGTTTCGTTTCCTTTCTTTTAATACCAGAGCGCTATGCGATTGGCTAATCTTTTAGGCCGCTAGTTCAATTCTCTATGGCTACTTTTTTATTAATTTTTTTGAAACCTACATCTATTTTCAAATTGAAATGCTATTTAACAAATACTTAATTGAAATTTTTTAAATAAAAATAACATCTCTTTGAGTTACCACTTTTTTGTTTATTTATATCTTCTTTTTTTAATATTTTTCATTTTTATACCATAAATATTCCTAATTAAAAATAAAAAGATGTTTTTATTAAAAAATTATGATTAAATATTTGTTAATTACCATTTCAATTTGATAATACGAGGGAAAGTCAATAAGTAAGTTACAAATAGTGATTTAAAAAATACTAATTGGGATAGAAATCTGAAGCACAGCTAGATTTGCGCGTTATTATTATCTTCTTATTTGTCAACATAATTCCTGTGTTGTTGATGCATTTGTCTTATGGGCCCCACGGTGTAATAGTTTTTCGATACCTTCTCTTTAGAAAACAGGGCTTTGCTACCCGAGTCAGTTTTTCACTTCATTTTCAGCCTCCTTGCCATTTGCTTTTTTCAGAGCCTCTTTGGTGTGCTGAAAAACCATCTCGGCGGCTAGCATTGTGCAAATGACGAGGGAGGATGAAAGTGAATTGTGAAACCGGGTCAGGCAACAAAACCCAGTTTTCTAATGAGAAAGTATCGAAAGACTATTCGCGAACCAACCGACCGACAGACTGTGTAACTGTCGACTTCGAAAACAGGTAATAAAATAGCTGCCACAGTATTTCAATATGAAAAGTTCTTGTTAAATTGCAAAATATACACCCCTAAAATAGACAATTTTTTGTTTTTTCGGTGAGGAATGGATGGACTAAGATTTTTGGCAGTAAACAATTATTGTTGGAGAAAAAATCCGATGGGTTTCTGAGAGCGAAAAAATTCTCAGAGCCAAACATTAATCCATGCGGTAAAATGAATACTTGAAATTCGAATGGTATATATGAAATATGGAACTGCTCCTCAAAAATATGGGAATTATGCCTCGAAGTACCGCATGAAATAATAAAAATTACAAGGCAAAAATATTACTGGAAAAGGCAATTTTTCAATTTTTTCCGTTTCAATATTAACGGTAAATGTAACATTAAATTATTAAAATCAAATTAACGTTATTAAAATTATTAAAATTAAATTAACCTTATTAAAAATTAAAAATAAATCATTGAAACTTTATTAACATTAAATGTAATATTAAGAATATATGAAATATGGAATTGTGCCTCAAAATATGAGAATTACTGTATGTCTCGAAGCAATACATAAAAATAAAAATTACAAGGCAAGAAATATTATAGGAAAACATAATTTCTTAACTTTTACCGTTTCAATATTAATGTTAAATGTAATATGAAATTATTAAAATTAAACACTATTAAAACAACAATATGAAATGTAATATTAAGTATTAAACGCGTGTACGGTAAGGAAAAATATATAAATAAGTGCTGGACATAATAATAGGACCAGTCGAAATACAAAACACAAATATTTTTATTTAATTTTTTAAATATTTTCTGTTTTTTAACGTATAAATAATTTTATTTATGAAAGGAAATAAAAAAATAAAAAAAAGTTATGACAAAATTCAGTTTTTTTGAATAATCTCTATAGAAAGCAGTGGACAAAATTTTAGGACCGCCCTGAGAATAATGTATTTTTCCATAAAAATTTGCATGTCTGGTGCTTTATTTTACTGCAGGCTGCTTAATCATTGATAAAAAAAAGAATCAATTTGATTTGACTGCAAACGAACAATGGGACGTGGTACAAAGTTAACTGACAAACAGCAAACTCAAATTATTGCCTATAATAACTGTGGGAAAAGCAAAATCGAGATTGTAGCATTAATTAACAGATCAAAGACTGTGCATAATTTTCTGCAAAATCCTGAGAAGTATGGAAAAGTTTGCCGTCCTGGAAGACCCAGTAAGGTGTCAGAAAGAGACAAACGTGCTCTCCTTCGAATGGCATCAGATACTGGAGCAACATCATCAAGCATCACTTCATATCTGAATCTTCCTGTTTCATCTAGAACAACACACCGTATACTCCATGCATCCAAAAACCACGTGTATACGAAAATGAAGTTAAAGTCAAAGTTAACTTCAAAACATATGAAAGACAGATTGGCATTTGCAATACGGTATATTGGAAATAGTGAAATGTGGAACCATACCATCTTCAGTGATGAAAAAAAATTTAATCTGGTGGCATACGGTTCTACTGGCATGATCTTCGACGTTCAGAAAAAATTCTTTCAAAACGTGTTCAAGGTGGAGGCAGCGTGATGATTTGGGCTGCTTTTTCAGCAAAGGGGAAATCAAGCTTAGCGTTTGTCAAAGGGAAATCAACAGCCGACGATTATCAGGACATTTTAGGAAATTACCTGTTGCCATTTAGAGATGAATTGAATGATCCAGACATCGTATTTCAACAAGATAATGCACCTATCCACCGTGCAAAGTCAACGCAAGAGTGGTTTTGTGATCAAGGACAGGACTGCATGCTGGCCAGTCCAACAGTCAGATCTTAATCCAATTGAGAATTTATGGGGTGATCTTGTACGAAGTGTATACGCAAATGGAAAACAATTTGAGAATGCAAAAGACTTAAAATGTGCCATTCAAAAAGCATGGGATGAGATTCCTTGTGAAAGACTGTTAAACTTGAATCAGACAATGAGACCAACCGTTTAATTGAAGTATTAAGTTTAAATAGTAAACAAACTAAATATTAATATTATTTATTTTTTGGAAAAAATATTTTATTATTTATTTTCCTTAAAAAAAACATTGTGATCTTATAATTTTGTCCACTGCTTTGTATAGAGATTATTCAAAAAAAACTGAATTTTGTCATAACTTTTTTTTTTAATTTTTTTATTTCCTTTCACAAATAAAATTATTTATACGTTAAAAAACAGAAAATATTTAAAAAATTAGATAAAATATTTTGTGTTTTGTATTTCGACTGGTCCTATTATTATGTCCAGCACTGTACTATAAAAAGTACGTTCGAAAAGTTCGGTGAATGGTTCCATAGTTGAATAACCGCGCTGGTTAGGATGCATGGCAACGCGTCCACATCAAGACATGGCAACTAGTATCCCCTAGCGTCCAAATCACGCGCTACGACCAATTTAACGCAATCCGTGTGAGAAAGCGTGTCATTGCGAAATGGAGCAACGCGTCCACATCAAGTTTTGCTTCGAATTAGGCAAAACGACGACGGACACATGAAAAAATGTAGTGAAAAATGTACGGTGTGGAAGCAGCGAGTAAAAAGTGTGTTTTTGAGTGGTTTAAACGCTTTAGAGACGGAAAGGAAGATGTCGAGGATGAGCCAGGTGACAGTTCTTGAACATGCTCCATATTCTCCAGATCTGGCATCTGCAGATTTCTTGTTTCCCCGCCTCAAAGGAATCCTGAAAAGTTTACGCTTTGCCGACATTTCGGAGATCCAACAACGTGTGACAACGGTGCTTCGAGCGATACCGAAAGAAGCGTTTGTTCACCTTTCCAGCAACTGTACAACCGATATCAAAAGTGTGTTGTAGCTAATGGCGATTACTTTGAATGCCAAATAAAGGTATTCTGCTTGTATCTCTTATTTTTCCTTTATTTTATGAGACCATTTACCGAACTTTTCGAACGCACCTTGTAAATAAGGCATGTGCTGTTCAAAAAATATTTAATATAAATATCTAATTAATACAGTGTAATGATATTCTGATTTTATAATTAAATAAAATAAATAAATAAATAATGTATGCTTTACAAGTTGATTGTATGGGCAGACATTATTAAGTACCGAAAGGTGCTTTATGCTATCAGTGTGGGGAAACGTGTCTGTCCGTCTGTCTGTCTGTCTGTCTGTCTGTCTGTCTGTCTGTAACTCAAACTCCTCCGAGGTTATGAAAGATTTTCAAAATCTGTTTTCGTCAGTCGATGAATATGGTTCATGGCACGAACCAGTTACAAATATTATCTAAATCGGTTCATTGGCACGTGCACAAATGGTACCTCTAATTTCCCGCCCAGCAATTTTCAATGGGAAGAAATATTGAGTAATATATCAAACAAATCTTAATGACGAGATACAAGCGAATATAAATTACTATTTCGGCCAATAAATATGGTTCAGGAAATGAAAATTGTTGCACTAATGGTACCTTTATGACACTTTCAAAAATTTTCAATGATAAGATATGGCATGTAATATATCAAACAAATTGTGATGATGTATCATAAATGAATATCACGTAAAAGTAATGATAGTCCAAATTGGTTTCAAGGAACCTGGTTTAGTGGAACCATTCTGGTTTAGTGGAACCATTATGGTTCATTGGAACCTTCAATACCAAAATATGGCATGTAATATATCAAACGATTTGGAATAAGGTGCCATGAATGATTATAACGTAAAATTCATGATAATCCAAATTGGTTTCAAGGAACCTGGTTTAGTGGAACCATGATGGTTCATTGGAACTTTCAATGCTAAAATATGGCATGTAATATATCAAACAACTTGGAATGATGTGTCAAGAATGAATGTAACGTAAAATTAACGATAGTCGAAATTGGTTTCAAGGTACCTGGTTTAGTGGAACCATTATGGTTCATTGGAACATTCAATGCTAAAATATTGCATGTAATATATCAAACAACTTGGAATGATGTGTCATGAATGAATATAACGTAAAATTAATGATAGTTGAAATTATTTCAAAGGTACGGGGTTTAATGGTATCATAATGGTCCATTAGAAACTTCCAATGTTAACATAGGGCGGTTTAAAAATATAGTTCCGCGAATGGTTTAGTTTAACCTTTCGGTACTTGGTTATGTCATTCCTTAATGGTTTATTTATCCTGTTTTTGAGTGATTGATATTTTGATCGCCAGATGCCAGCCACTTCTGGTTGGGTCGCCAATTACGTCGATAGGACAAATGCATCAACAACATCAGGAAATATGTTGAGAATTAAGAAGATAACGTGCAAATCTAGCTGTGTTTCAGGTTCCTGTTCCAATTAGTATTTTTTAAATTGCCATTTGTAATTTACTTACTGACTTCCCCTCGTATATATAGGATTAAAAAAAAATTAATAAAAAAGAAGTTGCGGCTACTAGCAAGAATGGAACTAGTGATTCCACTCTTTTGATACCAGAACACTACGCGATCGGATAAAGTGAATCCGACTATAAGTTAAAATTTTCTTATACTTCTATTACTTGGAACTATTTCATAGTCAATTTTCTCGAGTTTTTTTGAAATTTATCCATTGGTGAGAGTAACAATGGTTCTGCTATTCCTCGCGGTTAATGTCGTGCAAGTGAGCAAGAGGAGATTTTTTTTTTTGTTTTTTTTTTGGATTCGCTTCAAAAAAGAAGGTGGAATTATAACGATGTGGACAGTAAACAATTCCTGGATAAGGTATTAGAAAAATGAGTAATGCCCAGAAAGGGGTATATTGATAAATAAGTATGATCTCAGTCATAGAATTGGAGGGCCTGAAAGAGGCCGACAAAGTAAATAGTCGATTTGAGATTTGGAAGTTTTTAGACAATTAGGTCTAAGGAATGTTTACGAAGTACATGATCGAAGGCGCACTACCTATTTTGATGCAACAAATATTCAATCGTGAGAAACAGACGATAGAAATTGTTCTGAGATCGAAATGAGTGATTCGTGCCAAAATCCCTCCCAGTCGGGACAAGCTCCAAAGATAATATCCCATATATATATTTGCTATGGTAAAACTCGTCCAAGATAAGAACAGGAATACGGCCCACGCTTTGCTGATTTGATGAAAGTGATGTTGTACAGGTAAGAGATAAGGGTTTTCCCGTACTAACGTTTCTTTTTCCCTTTTCTCTCCCCCTGCCCCCCTTACTCTTGTCCTTTGTTGCTACTTCGTTGCTGGAGACAATTTCTCCGTGGAACCAAGAACTGCAATGAGATTTGTTGACAACATCGAGACACGAATTCATTAATTGCGCTGCGGATTGATAAATTGCGAATTGAATCGTGCCTCCTGATTATGAAGAGTCTTGTGGACATGTATGCACCATGTACAGTGTATCAGGTGATGACCGCTTCGCTCAAGAGCCGCCACTCGTCATACTTGCCTGTTTTTGACTGGCGGGCAGATGTTTGAAGTCCCATTCGAGAAGTTGGCTAAAAAGAATTCTGTTAAAGGAGAATATTGAATCACTGAATATGTCTATTGTTAGAATATTGTGTGGACTCTGCGTGTGGAATCTGATTAATGATGGAGATCTTTGGCCAAATTTTGCTTGCTATCTTTTTGTTTTAGCTTGTTAATTAGAATTGTTTGCTTACTTGATTTGAACCAGTTGTTTTGCGCATTATTAATGTATGTTTTCTGTCTTTTTACTGAGCTCAAAATAAACCAGATAAGGTACCTGCTATCGTCAACCTGTGATTAATTTGTTTTATTTGTTTGGAATTTAAGCAGTTTGTTGATTACTTGATGCCCTTATTCTTCAATATCTGGACTCAAGATAAGAAGAATATTTTATTTACCTTACTCCACTCAACTTTAATCCAACGTATGAATTACAAGTTGCCGAACGTAAATTTAATTGAACTGAGGCCCAAAGAATTGAATGACGTGATTTGAGTCGTTTAAGACGCTGCCGTAATTGATCCAGTGATAGTTCGTGGAATTGCGGACGTTCAGAATTCCGTCCACTTTGCATTGTAACGGGTCATCAATCCGACCGTTACAGTAAGTACGTATGAATGTGTGTATTTCACACGCCATAACTTTTGAAAGGATTGAGCTAGAGCAAGGGTCGGCAACCATTTTTTTTTCATTTTTAACCTTTTCTAAGATTTTTAATATAAAGTGCACTGTTTCCCAAAAAATAATTTAAAATTATCCTATTCTGGCCGCTCATTACATATTTCTAAAAAATCTTGCGAGCCGCATGGAATCCGGTAGCAAGCCCAAAAGAAACCGGAAGCGAACCGCGGTCCGCAGATTGCCGACCCCTGACCTAAGAGGCTAAAAATTTTGTACACATGTAAGCCCTATACAGAGGACGGTGCAAAAAATATAGCGATTCCTCTAGGGTGGCCCGGGGCCCCTCAGGGGCCACTTGTATGAATTTCATGGTTCCTTTTTATCTTTTGAAGAAAGAGACCTAAAATCCTGAAATTTCGTTATTTGTAGTGCAGTTCTAAAAAATAAAACCAATATACAAGATAAATGATATAAGCCTCTAGGGCCCCGCCGGAGGTCCCGAGGCCCCAAATACAATTGAAGCTATAACATTTGAATGGAACGACCTAGGAACCTGAAATTTTGTATATTTATAGTATGGTACTAAAAAAAAATATACCATCGCTTTAAATTTGTGCCCCTCCACTTATTATAGTCATGAGCCGCTACTGCGCGTTGATGCTAAAACCCTTATATCGTTGGATAACGATGCCTTATCTCATTTTTATCTTCATAGAATATTGTTTGATTACTTTTACTTCGAAAGTTTTCGAAAAAATAAAAAAAAATCATAAATATAGGGCAAGTCAAAATAATGGACCCGATTTCAGACATTAATTCTGTGATGTCTAATGAACGTACCGTAATGTGAGACATATGCTTCGAAAGGTTAACTTTCATAGTTTCGTTTCCATGAAATGTTTTCACTTTCTACCGCTAAGGGTCAGCAGCGGGCGGTTATAGAAAATGGCGTTGACTGGAGAACAGAGATCGTTCTGTGTGCTTGACTATCATGTAAGCAACTCTGTGATTAGTGTTCAACGGCGTTAGTCATGTGGTGTGACCAGTTTGAAGTAAACTTTCGTAGCACATGTCTCACAATACCATATGTTCATTAGATTTCATGGAGTAAACTTCTGAAATCGGGTCCATCGTTTTGACTTGCCCTGTATAAAGTTATTGAGAGGTATTTATATTGAATTTATATCATTGTTTATTGATTTTCATTTTAGAGGATAATAAATAAACGAAAATCAATAAACAATGATATTTGAAATGTCTTAAAAAATCAGAAAAAGAATTAATTTTATGAATTAAACATAATACAAGATATATATTATTAGGGTTTATAATATTGATCTCACCTATTACATCATAAAGATAATGAGAAATAAACATTAAAATTGAACACAGGATATAATTTTTAAAAAAATGAGACTAGCTTATTATTTTGCTATGAACAAAAAGTATAAAGACAAACAAAATAGCGTGAGCTAAACATATAGAATTATCAAAACAAATACTAGTGTTAATTCATTCTTTAGCAATATGAGAAACTACCGATTTTTATTTGTTGCAAGTTTCTTTTAATAAAAGGAATTTCAATAATTTAATATGGAACCATGGAAAAAATGAAAAATGACCTAACGAAAAAATATTAAGAAACCCATGAATATCTTCGCAATTTTAAAGTCTTTAAAACAGGTTTAAAAACAAAAAGAGTGTTTAAAGGATTACTTAAAAGTTTTCTTTTGTGAAGTAAAGAACACAAAACTTGCATAATACCATGAAGACGTGATGGAAATTATTCAGTTATCGCCAAGATTGCGTTGAATTCCATGAACGCAGAGCTGATGTACTAGGAATTCCAGGAGGTCTAATTCCTATTCAAAATAGAAAATAGCGATGAGTACGAAAATATATATGCTAACCACAAGGGCACAGGCATCGCCTTCTTGGTAAATTGCATTAAAGCTACCGGCTGGAAATGGAATGCAACGAGAAACGAATATCATCCATTGTGCTGTGAATGTTCTTCTTCGGACGCAATTTATGAAATCTCCCACCGCAACTCCATGAATTAACCCAAAAATAGCTCGTCCTGTCTTTATCTCTGCTTAGCTCTTTGGTTTTCCTGTCTACAAAGAGCTCTCTCTCCCTCTCTCTCTCTCTGCAGTACTTCTGACTGATAGGTGGAAAAAAATAATCTTCATAATCCATATATTTATAAGAAGCGATGCCAGGGAACGTTAGTTTTATTTGAACAGCGATATTCTTAAGCTTCTCACTAAAGACACTCAGAAGTGTGTCGATCGCCAAAAGGCAATTATGTGAAATACGAGGGCTTGAATTTTAATAGTGATGACTGTTCATTTACAATAGATACTGAATATTTTATTTGAGCCCAGCGTTGTACAATCCGTTGTCAGCGATGTAGATGTCATAGGATAATGATGGCAGTGCCTTTATTATTACATATTCTATTAAAGAATAAACTTAAAATTATGTGACAACAAACTTGTTTACTGAGGAGCTCAAAACTGATTATAGTAATCAATTAAAATCCTAATAATTACTCTTTCATTATATTAAATGTATAAATCCACCCTCTCATTTAGTACGAGAGTAATTAACCAAGGCTTTCGTTTTATCAACATTTGATTAGTAAATGAGTTTGAAAAAGCCGTACATCCAAATATTAGTATTTTATTGTTTCATCCTATTAGATATCAGAACAATCTCTTAGAGAGAATTGTACTCTGTCCCTATTAAGATAAACACACACTCAACAGTGATAATCTACTCTTAACTAGACAGTTCATTAGAAAAGTTCACGATAGTCTTTAAATCTTGGAAATTAGGAATAGTTTCGAGACCGAGGCATGAATCAAAACGTGGAAAAGGCTGAACGTTTTTGTATTTCCCGTAATCGGATAGCTGAAGAGCACAACACAGAAATTTTTATGAAGTTCAGTAATCACTTTGATTAGATCATTACCCCCCCCCCCCTACGCCGCTATGGAGTATGAGTGAAAGGTTTTAGAAAGAACTCGACCAAATTTTTTTACAATAGTCGTACCTTCTCTTGAGTGCTCACATATAGTATGGTATAATAAAATGCGCTATCGAAGGATCACGATTTCCTATAACGATATAATTCGAAATGCCTACCCTCTTTTCTCGATCGGATTTCATCTCCAGAATTTGTAATCGTGTGAAATTATTACTTCTGCAGGGGGTGGCCGTGACCTGGTTGGCTCGCTGATCGATGGAGTTAAGCAAATTCAGGCGCGGCCAGCTGCTGGCTGGGTGACAGCCAGTGGCTTGAGGACGACTGCTGGGTGGGACGGCTATTTGGGGCACAGCTGTTGGGGAACCTTAGTCTGACCCATTTGCTGAGTGACTAGTGCTGGTTGTCCAGCAGCTGGTGATAGCCACTGGTTTTTTCGTCCGCCAGCAGCTCTTCCATCATAAACCCCCCGTGCTTCGGAGGGCACGTTAAGCCGTCGGTCCCGGCTGCTACTGTCATCTCGTAGCAGTCGTTAGTTACTGGGATGGCGCAAAACTCCCTCAAAGGAGTAAGTGCAAGATGAGATAAGACCACTTCTGCAAGCAACTGTCACAAACTGCATTCTAAACAAATTAACTAGTGCCATCAAGATCAAATTAGACCAACCCACATCAAATGGTTTTGTTAAAATGGTCTGTTACAAAAATGGTTATATCAGCTGAAATTTGAACGATCAGACTATTTGAGATAAAACTCCCGTATTAAGGTTTTTCTCTATAACAGCGTGAAAAAATAGAACACGGACTTTATTTGATTAGAAGTGTAGTATTAAAATGTAACTCTCCGCACTCTTTTATTTCGTGCCGCAAACAGGACTAAACAATTATTTATTACAAAGATAGTCCATCATAGTTGAGAGTTCTTTTTATGCTGTTCCTTATCGCCCTTCCAGGCTTAACTTTACTGGTGAGATTAGGTATCTATTAGCTCAAACTGTTATTATGTTATTTAATTATTTTATCAGTTTTCAAACGCTGAAACGAGAGCTCGTTGCACCTCTAATACCACGCTACTTCCTGAATCACTTCTCGACTTCGTCCATGCTGTTATGAGTATGATACAAAGAACATTGTATTTATTGTGTATTTTCTATATATGTACATATTAAATTCTTGATTTAAGTTGAATTCTTAAATTTTCCTGCTATATTTTATTTATAAATTTCCTATGTAGCGCGATTTAGAGCCTTACACCTGGCTTTACCCAGAACATATTCCACTGTACCTTTAATTTTGAAATTTTTTAGAAATATTTAAGTCTGATACTGTTATATAATTTACGCAGTGGTATTTATGACATTAACGGTGAACGTATGAAACAGCAAATAAAAATAAAAATATAAATTCAAGATTGGAATAATAAAAGAGATGAATAATGAAATCACCGTTTCTGCTCTAGACTTATTAATTGTACAACAGTTTCTCTGGCTTTCTCCTTCAAGAATTTTCTTTTATAAATGGAAGTTATTAAATCATTTATGTCTTGTTAATAGATTTTATTTTCCCAGATTTCCCAAGATACCTTGTAGAAATAAAAAACATCCTCTTCCGAAACCGAAATGAAAAGTCGTAAATTTTTAAAGTGCACTCTAATAAACTTTAATTCGCAGAAAGAATTACTTACTCTGTTTAACAAAACTACAGTTTGAAGATGGTAATTATACACAGACGCCCATGAAGCAACAACGGTCTTAATGGATTCACTTCTTTCTTTTTTCTTCAGGCCATAAATCGATGGAAAAAGTGCGGAATTTCAACTGCCCATTCAGTTTTCATCGTTTAAAGGAGATTACATAACTTCCTACGAGGACGGCTTACAGATGTCGCTCCTGCATAGACTCTTTGCAGTGAAACTTCTAGGCGCGGAATTGAAGCTTAACGCATAGGAGTTTCACTGCTCAGGGACTAAACAGGTATTAAAAGAAATACTTTTCGCCTAGCAAACGAATTCCTGCGATGAAAAAAAATACTAACCATAAAGCCCTTCCTTTGATTAGGCATAAATTGATAAAAGTTCATAAACGATAAAGAACTGATTTCAGAGTTCAAACTAATTCTTTGAAAAATGAATTCAGAGCGTTGGAGGGAAAAAAAAATGATTCCTTGCAAGTAAATTAAGTGAATGTAGATGCCAAATATCGTTCATTTCGTTGACAAAAACACACACCGAGAAGTCATTAATGCCGTGCGTTTAATGGTGGATCCACACGGAATACTCATTGGAACTAAGAAATCGGGTCGTTCATCACTCGCTTTATGAACGTTTCTCATCCACTTCCTTCATATGACTTCGTTATGAGGACTGAGCCGTGAACAAACAAATAATTAGTCGTACACTTTAGAAAATGAAGGCAAGGAGGATTTGCGGTGGAATTTCACGAAACATGAGACGAAAATCTCTTCCAGAGAAAATTAATTTCATATTTAATTTGAATAATCGTATTTTAAGCAAAAGGAAGAAATTAAAAAATAGAAAACGAGTTTCTTAATGAGCCCCGAAATAACTACAGCATTCCGTGCATAGAAAAACAATAAAAACGTTGTTTATAAGAAATTACTCATTAAGCAAAGGGCTTTAAACTTTCAATCATATCATGCGCAAACTCAAACCAACAACATAAAATTGCTGACAATCTTTAAATAGATAACACTGCGCGCAATGCAACATTATTTCCAATTATTTTTTGCTATCATTTCAAAGTTATGAATGACAGGTGATACACGCCTTCGAAGATTACGATTATTACCTTTTTCGATGAGAAATTGAAATCCTTTTGAGAAAAGTACCACCAAATATAACCAACACTTGTCCGTCATTCATACGGATCTTTTTTTTGGAGGAAGTATGAACTATTTTTAGCACTATTTTCGCAAACCCTTTTTTCGCAAATTGCTTCCTTAGAATCCCCCGAAAACAATTTGGGGCTCCATGTAAATTTAAAACCTTAAGGATGAATATGAGGTTTTCATTTCGCGGAATTCTATTTGTCTCCCAGATCGTATTTCGCTATCAATGTCTTCAAACGTGGTTTTAATAAACGCTCTAAAATTGTAGATTTTTATCGGAGAAGAAGGAGCATCACTTTCCGTCGGAGTCGTTTTTACATTCTTCATTGTGAAACCACCTAAGTGAAAACGGGCTACTACTGCATCTCTGAGGCTACTGTACCTCTTTCGAAGAAGCAAGATTATACTCCGACTCATGCTAAGTTCTCCCTAACTGCGATCGGTCGAAGCCTAATCACAACGCGACATTTTGCTGCAAGCGCGATGAACAAATAGTTCTTTTACATTCGTTATAAACAAATTCAATTCGTATTTATTTTAATGTTTCCTAAATGCATTTTTAATAAAACATAATAATGAGCTAGTCAAGCTTTATTTCTTTCCAAATAAAAATTCACCTTTTTAACTGCTGAACTGCTATTGAGAGAAGCGATTGAGAGCGTGAAAAGAGAGGATGCTATGGTGGCCATGGGTCAGCATCAGTGCCAGCACAGTGGCACTCTCACGCAATGTAACCTCTTATGAACGAATAATACCAAGGCATTTTCTACTATTTCACGAAAGAAAAGTGGCTTGAAAATGAAGTTCACGAACAATGTTTCGCTGTCAGCACACGATCCGATCGCGGAATATTTCTTTATCCATGCTTCCTTTCTAACTGGATCGCTTGGAGCTCTAAAGAGTTTAATATTCGGATCATAATATTCCAACAGTCCGTTTTGCAATTCGTCACAAAACAAGTTTTTCACGGACTATTGGAAACAAAAAATACAGAGAAAGAGTTCAGTCGGTGAGAAGAAAGCCTATACTAATCCATAATGAACGATAGAATTTCCCCCCCACTACAGTGTTCGCAGCGCCGATAGAATTTTCTCTATCGGCCAGAGAAAAAAATGTCCAAAGCTCTTAACACGGCAAATTCCAACCTGTAGTAGAAAAAGCCTTGGTAATACCAAAATTACTTCTACAAGTTCGGAATCTCCAGGCAAATTCTACCAGCACTATCAGTGTTACCAAAATAACAATTTCGTGATATTTCTTATAAAAACAGTTTATAAAAAGAAAATAAGAAAATATTCTTATTAAAAAAAAAGAAATCTATTTTTATGATATTTCTTCCAATCATTTTTCATAAATACAACCTCTGACAATTAAGTTCGGTGAATGACGTCACACCCTAATCTGTGCGAGCTTTACGCGAGTAACAATGCATGTGAATACAAGCACAGTCATTGTTTAAGCAAGTTCAGGCAGGTCACGTTTGTGCGTGCAATGGTTTAGCGTGCGCACGTAACTGTGGATAATGGATCAAAGAGGAACACTGCCGTAATCGTGCAACAGTTTCTGGCCAACAAAGGGATCGTATTCATAGCTCATCCACCTTATTCACCAGACTTGGCACCGGCAGACTTTTTCTTGTTCCCACGCCTGAAACGGGCCTTAAAGGGACACAGATTTGCTGACATTCCAGACATTCAAGCAAATGTGACACGTGAACTTAAAGCCATCCCTAAGGAGCTTCCAGGACTTATACACCCGATCCCAAAAGTGTATTGCCTTCCAGGGTGATTATTTCGAAGGACAATAAAGTAAATGTGGCTCTATCTGTTTTGCATTTTGTTGTGTGAACTCATTCACCGAACTTAATTGTCAGAGGTTGTATGTCAAATCATTGTTTTGTTACTGGATACAAGAGAGGATATGGAAATCTGCTCCTCCTAAGTACGCAAAATTATCAAAGCTTAATAAATAAACCCATTAACCAAATTTAAATATTGAAGTAGAATTTAATACAAAGTCTATAGAATTTTTTTTTTTGGCTAATATGCTGCTTCAACGGTAGAAAAACATCAAGTGGATTATTCAAATGCAAGACATCAAAATCAAAGTAAATTCATTTAAAGAAAAATTGAAAAAAACTTTGGACAGAGAATTATCCAAAATAAAAAAATTATATAGCTATTTCTGAGACTGTGACATTTTAATAAGATGTTAACACTTTTATAAAATTTAGAAATTCTTAAAATAAAGAAAATATTGATAATTATATATAGTAATAATCACGACTAATACAGTACTGAACAAGAATTAATTTGTTTAATTAAAAATAAAACAAAAAAACACTCGTGTTTTGTTGATTGCCTGCTAGTTTTCCTTAGTAGATGATCAATTTTCTTTTCATATTCGCAACATCATTTTCATTGTCTCTAAGAATTTCAGTCCTTGCACGTGGAATTTCTACGTAAAAGTTTAATTCTGACTAAAATCTGATAACAATATCCGAAGTTTTGATTACTATACACGACGAATTTTCAATGCATTTGCACAGAACCGTTCCGATAATATTAAGCAGCGCCAGGGATGGATAAAGATGGAGGCGCCCGCTGTAATAACTAAATAAAGTAATAAATTATATTAATAATAGTAATTAATTTTAATATATAAACACCAACGAGTGGTTTGCTAGAGTTTGGCAGTCAACTTTTTACTTTTAAGAAACTTTATACACAATAAATTTCCCGATTTTGATATATGTTTAATACATAAATCCTCAAAGCACCGGCTTAGTTGAGAGACTTAGATAGAGCACTACAAAAAAGGAGAGATTTGTATTTAGAGCCTATTTAGAGCTTTAACTTAGACTCACTCCGGCGCTCCTGTTAGGTTAGAAGTAGAAGTAATTTTGGTAATACAGTAGTTGCTTGTGTAACATAAGGGATAGAAAGGAAAATTTTAGGGGTCCTATTAAATGTCCAAAATTATTTTTCTTAACCCTATTCTTCATAAAAAGTTGAAGATTTGTTTTTGTAGGTTTTTTTAGCAGTCAAATGTAATGCATTCATACGCAGGGTGAGAAGGCGACCAAGCGCAGTTAGGGAAAACTTAGCATGAGTCGAAGTTCACAATGCAGCATCAGCAGGGCCGTAGCCAGGACGTTATCTTGGGGGGGGGGGGTCGATTTCAAAAATTCCGGACCTTTTTTCAAAAATTTCACCGAGTCGGACCTTTTTTCAAAAATTCCACCGAGTCGGACCTTTTTCCATAATGGGTTGGTCATCGACCCCCCCTCGAACCCCTCCTGACTACGCGCCTGATTAGGATTTGTTCATAGTTGAAATTCTACTGGAAACCAAAACTGTTCGAATTCTACACAGCTACAAAGTCAAGATCTACGAGCATCGAACATCATGTAGCCCTATTGGTTTAGGAATGTACGAGGTCATTATTCTCCATTGCCATGGACTGGATTTCTTTATAAACGCAGGATGACGATTCCTTTGGGAGATGTCACGCATATCGATCTGTAAATATGTATCGTATAAGTGGGGATAAACCATTACAGACATTTCCCCTGTTCCTCTCTGCTCCCTCCCGCCATTCTTTCTTTTCTCCTCTTTGTTTGTTGTCCTCCCCTCTCCCCACCTCCTTATCGAAAGCATACGAAAATCCCTCCACGTTTCGCGAAAATTCCGATTCGCAGCCCTTGGAGATGGTCTGATTTACAGTCGGTGGCCGGCTTCTCAACACGGTTGACCACACGATTGACGTTAATTGCTTAAAGATGCACTGGTAATCGAAAAAGCGATGCCAAAGTTGTTCACAGCGGTTCCTATAAACCCTACCGAAGTGCCGATGTTAATTTGTAAATTCAAGAGCATTATTTGCGAGTTTCTTAAGTTTATTGACTTTTTAAAAAGTTATTTTTTTAACGTTTCGAAAAGATTTTCTGAAGACATTTAAACTTGGATCGGCGAAAGCCACGAATTATTGATTTAAACGTAATTTTTTAATATTCATATTTCTGGTGATCTTGTATTTAAGGTGGTGTCTTTTTTCTTCTGTATTTAAGTTAATGTTCTCTCTGAGAAACCTGTGTTTAGTCTTTTCAATTAAAAGAAAAGCAATAAAGGGAACAGTCTTTTCGGATGTCTTTGAACGAATCGAAATTTTAGTTCTCAATCACCCCTTTAATGAAGCTTAGGAACGGACAGGAACTCCCTTTGGATGTTCAGCGCAGAATACTATGAAGAGAAATCCGCCCAACTCTTCTTATTCTTATATTGACCTGTCTCTATCCGATCCTTTTTAATAAGGTGGGAAAGATAGTGCAAAACCGTTTCTCATAAACGAAACTGGTTTGAAAGTGGGTTATATGTGAGTGTGAGTGTGTGTATGTGTGTGTGTGAGTGCGTGCCTCTACCTCATTATCCATACTTTATTCTCGTCGTGAAACAAACTAAAACAATTCTGAAAACCTCAGTATTAAAAATTGAAGTTTTTTATATTTAGTGTTCAAATTGCAGTTTCGATAAAGAATAATATTATTTCACAATGAATTCTCTGAATGAAAATTATTATGTCAATTTCGAAACAGTAACTCGGAAACTCCCTACCAATACCTCTAAAAAAACTTTTCTTTACATCCTTTTTTTCTAACGATATAAGGAGGAAAAAAAAAGCTGCTTTCTGCTGGTCAGCAGTTGATCCGTAGAGGCAAAGATGATGTTTAGTCCCAATGCATCATCACAATCTAGAAATTATACACTACGGATTTCCAATAAACGCAATGTTGATAGTACTATTGGTAATGTGCCAATAACTGTGGACAAACTGTAACAAACAAACAACCTAAAAATTAAATTAAATAGAATTTATTTAAATTAGGTTAAGTTTAATTGAGTTGAATTAAATAATTAAATTAGCTTAGATTAAATTAGGCGGTAACATAATTTAATCTTAAGTAAATTAGTACGGCTGAATTTAAGTGAAGCCTTAAAAAATTAACTTAGCATAAAAATCATAATTCAGAGAATAGCAAATCGTGTAGAGTAACAGGTAAATAATTACAAATAAATAATTAACCATAGGTAAGTATTATCAGACCAGACAATACAAAATAGTAGATATAAATCTGGATTTAATGTCAACAATCATAAGTTACTGAAAAATTAAAATAGATGACCAGAAAGTATAAAATTCTTTAAAGAATTGCGAAAGATTGGATCAGTGGGAGTTAATTGAATTTCAGAAGGTAGATAAGACCAGTATTTAATACCACTTATGAAGATGCATCTAGCATGGTAGTTAAGCCGAACTGCTGGCAGAATTATGCTGCCAGCCTTACGAGCAGCATAATTATGAGTGTCTTGACGTAGGTTAATTATTATTGGGGGAGAAAGAGAAATTGCGAATTAATTGTTTTATACACAAAGGAACAAAGTTGAATAATATACAGGGTGATTCAAATCGTGTGTAAAACAATTTAAGGGGGTATTATAGAGGTCAAGGTAAACACAAAAAGTCCTATGAGCATGGGTCCAAATTTGAACGATAACTGAGATATGAACAGAAATAAAAATGCCACCATGTCACGGAGTTCGAATCTTGGCGACATTGGCTCGAGGTTTCGCCCTCGATACTTCTATCGTTCGAAGACGGGGGCGGAGCAGAGCAAACAGTGTCGTCATACGAATCATCGCAAGGCAGCCAATGGGATCGAAGATCATAATCGAGCAGCAGATTTTGAAAGTTCGAAGCGGGAACGAGAGAGAGGATTGAGTCAACGTGCTGCTTGCAACGAGGTCGGGCCAAAGGCTTACGAGAGCGAGAGCATAAGCAGGATTGGCCTTTACACGTTGAAACCGAACGGTGTAGGCCGAGGCCGTTTGTGCGGCGACGTGGGAAAAAAAAAAAAAAAAAAAAAAAAAAAAAAAAAAAAGGATCAGAAAATCAGAAGTCATCAGATCAGAAACTCATCAGAAAAAATGATGAATATCGTCATTGACAGAAGTCATCAGAAAAAATCAATTTCATGAATATCATCATAGTCTTTAATACAATTTAAAATTGAGGCTCGCCGTATAATGGAGGAGTTGCCACGACAGCGTTGGAGCCGTGCCGGCAAGCTTTCGGGGCGGAGAATCCTGCTACGGAGAGGCACGACTCGAGCAGTGGTTTCGTCGCATTGAACGAGAACGCCCGTAACCAGTCCTACATGTTGCTGAAAGCGATAGAAATATCGCCTACGTTATTTGTGAGTACATTTTTGTTAATGGGCTGTGGCTATCACGAGATAGGCACAGTATTTAGTGACTTTTATCAGCGTGAGCATAAAATCTGCACGAGGATTCGAGGGGCTTGGCCCTGTGGTCTCCGTGCCTACCTAAACTACGGGTACGGTTTCGTTTACCAGTACTAGTGATTTACGGAAGCCTACTCGTGGTGATAGAATTCCTTCGGTTAAGTTAATTAAGGTCATAATTGTTATCTGTGTCCAGTGTTCATTATTAATGTTTAGTTATATTGTTCTGTGTTTTTTTCGTAGAGCGGCGAACGTAACGAAAATGTGCCTTTTGTAAAGCTTGTTTTTTCAATTGCTCTCACTTGCTAAGGACATTTTTTTGGACTGGACATTAAGCTTATTTTTGACCTTTACTTATTAGTGTTGTTATATGCTCGATGTGAATTACATTCTTAAATACGTATTCTGTGATTTACCGGATGTGACATTGGAACTTGGAAATTCTACATCATGTGACTCGATATTTCTATGGTGACTAATAAGTGTGTGTGACTGAATTTTCCTTAAGCGATAAATATTTTTAGTGTTAGGTGTGAATTTACCCTTCGGCAGCCCTCTTGCTTTAATGTATTTCAAGTAGAAATAGATTTTTATTTTAGCGGATAAGCCTGCTTTGTTATTTATGTAATTATTTATCCCAGAGGTTATTTAAGAGCTTGTTTGTTTTTTTTTTATAAGAGGGCTATGACTAGTGGAGTGTAAGGCTAATTCATTTTTAGGATTTCGGTGAGGTTACCGATTGCATGTTCAAATACTTACGCCTTATAATAGGAAGTTTGTAACCTGTGTTATTGTATTTTTCTTAGAAGTTTAAGGTTACTTTTAAGATTTGATCTCGCATATAAATGAAGTGTTTACTCCTGATTGAAAACGTTGATGTTTATGCCAATTGAGAAATTGTTTATATTGATCTTACTTAGAGCTTAAGGATTTCATGTTATTATTGTTTTATTTTTATTCTTTGAGTTTCCATGTTTTCTATTAAATTCATTTTATTTTTATACCCTACCACTGTTTACGTGTAACTTTATTTTCCACTGCGTCAGCTTCTATTTAGCCTGCTCATACACGTTACACACCACCAAGATCAAGTTAATAACTCAGGTTCTGTAAGGCCTAGATTAATGAAATTTGGAGGAATAACAGGGTATATAAAACTGTTTATACCGTTAAAATTTGATCGAATTCTAACAAGAAGTTTCCGAGTTACTCATTCAACATCATAACACGTGTTCACTTGTGAGTACTAACCAACACTTTTACAATTTTGACTGCGTAACTCGGAAACTTCTCGTTGGAATTCGATCAGATTTTAATTGTAAATAATTCGGTAGGAATGCCGATAATTGTAAAATAATGCGAGATAGAGAGGGGCTTACTGATTTTTAGTAAAGTTCGCAGGAACCATTTTTGGAGTTTTGATAATTTATTTAGGCTAAAGGAAATGGAAGATCCCCAGAATATGATACATTAGCAGAGTGCCGAGTGTATCCAAGATAGATAAAAAGTACCAATATATTATATGGAAGATATTGTAATCTGGAAATCATACCTTGTTTTTTATTAAGTTTCAGAAGGAGAAAGTCGATATGATGGTCCCACTATAGGTCGTGAGATAATGTTAAGCCCAGATATTTAAAGGTAGCAATAGATGATACTAACTGATTATCATAAAATATCCGTTGGGAAACAGGGATGTTACGCTTATTACGTTGAAAAAAGAGCATTACTTTAGTTTTATCGACATTGACAGATAAATAATTCCTATCGTTCCAATACTTCATGCGAAGAAGTATTTCGTTAGAGGTATCAAGATGTTTAATATCACAATCTGACAAAAGAAGTGTTACGTCGTCGGCATAAAGAATCATGTTAGTGGAAGAAATATATCTAGGAAGATCTTTAATAAACAAATTGAACAGGAGGGGGGATAAAATAGACCCTTGGGGGACTCCAAGGTTACGAGTTAAGATTGAAGAAGATTTACCTAAAAGCTCTAAGTAGCAGCGACGATTAGTTAAAAGATTGCGAAGCCAAAACCAAGGAAGTACAAGGATATTATAACGGGATGAAAGTTTAAAAACGAGGAGGGGAATGAATATTGAGTCGAATGCCTTCGAATAGTCGATAAAAATAGCTACAGTATATTTGTTGATGCATTGCTCAAATGAGACAAATTCAGTTAGCTCATAAATGGCTGTGTTTGCGCTTTTATTGGGGACAAGCTCATGCTGCTTAGGGCTAAAAAGTTTGTGTAGGTAAATGAATTGCGAGAGACGTCTGTAGAAAGCTTTTAAAATTTTTTTTAGCAAACACAGGTAAGGAAGATATAGGTCGATAATTAGAGTAACGCTTGGGATCGCCTTTCTTGAATACGGGGGTAACTCTTGTTAATTTCAAAATAGACGGATATGTACCAGTAGTCAGAAAAGCAATAATAACTTCGGAGCATAGGTCGAGAGGGTCATGGGCTTTAGAAGATTTTAGCTGCGCAATAACGTCGCAAACTTCTTCACTGGTAGTTGGGGTTGCAAAAAAGTAGGTGCATTCGTTAACGCATCAAAAAGATAATTTAAATTAGAACTGTTTGGTAGTGAAGAATGTGGAAGAAGAGTAGTAAAGAAATCAGTCAAAGATGAGGAGTCGAGTTGGTTAGGATGAGCAAACGGAGAATGGCAAGAATTTGAGACTAGTTAATAGACGTCATTTGTGCTTATTAGAAGATAAACAAACTATAACTAAAGTAGTGAATAATTGAAATGAATGAGTATTGGTCACAGAAGACAAAAAGTTCGCTGGGGCGTCGAAAACATCTGAGCAACGGGAGCTTCGTCTACAGCAAGAAACTGCAGAATTACTGAAAACCAATTTGTGCTATAATTTAGCTTCTTGGGGTTGTTCTGTTTACCTACAACTGTAAATATCCCGGGCAACGCTGGGTGCCTCTTCTAGCCAAAATATAAATAAAGGAGAACATGTGAGTTCGTCACGGAAACAGTTTTGCATTGTTGTTGCACGTTGGCGCTGGCTCGAAGCACACGTGATCACTATTGTTTGAGAAAAAATTATATTTACATTTTTACCTACACCTAATATATCTCATTAATCAATCACAAACTGAAAATAAAGGAGAACATGTGAGTTCATCACATGAAATAATTTGAATGTGCGAGCTTTGCAACAATATGAATTGAATCTTCTTCTAATATATTAATTCTCTTATCCGTCGGTCCGTCCATCCGAGATCAACAAAGAAAGTTACAACAATCCGTCCGAAGCCTGGGATTGTTGTGGCAAGACAATACTCCGTCATTGTTATTTAATTAAATAAATAAACTGAAAAAAAATAATTCTCTTGGTCTGTCCGAACAACATCACCTCTACTCAAAGCCTGAGCGCGAAAACGTCTTACATTGTTACATCACATGCAGTAGGGTATTGTTAATCATATTTCAACCAATAATAAGCCCGAAATTGTCCCTACCGTAGGTGATGTAACAATGATGATTTTTCCGTGAGCAGGCTTTCTCTCTAGGCGATATTGGTCCGAAGCCAGGGATTGTTGTGGCAAGACAATACTCCGTCATTGTTATTTAATCCAACTATAAATAAAGGAGAACATGTGAGTTCGTCACGAAAACAGTTTTGCATTGTTGTTGCACGTTTAAGCATTGTTGGCGCTCACTTAAAGCGCACGCCGGAACTGAAAAGTCACCTGACCATTATTGTCTGAGCAACAATTTTTATCATCAATCATTCACAAAACTATAAATAAAGGAGAAAATGTGACTTCATCAAACGAAACAATTTGAATGAATTGAATTTGATAAAAATAATTTCCGCGCAAACTGCGCGTGGGCCCCGTTCATTAAATAAATAAACTGAAAAAAATAATAATTCTCTTGGTCTGTCCAAAGCCAGGGATTTTTGTGTAGTAAGATAAAACTCTTATGGGCGGTATCTTTTGAACGGGAATAGGTAGCCAGTTGAAATTTTCACAGAGTATATGTTATTATGGCGGATGGCGGATTGTCTAAATAATAATAAAAAATGTAAAAAGTTTTGTTGTTTTTTTTTTGTTCTATCGTAAAAACGGTTATACATAAAAGCGTCAAATTTGGCACGATTGTAGTTCAAACTCTAAAGTATTACAACAAATAACGAAAAACTGGCCAAGTGTGAGTTGGACTTGCGCAACGCCAAACAAAATCTTTTTTCAGGAGAGCTGTTAATTTAATATTTGAAAACGTTTTTGCTCAAAGCTCTTCTTCTATATACGAGGGCTGTAAATAAAGTAATGGCAACATAGGTATAAATTAATTTTTAATGAACTTACAAGTACAATTGCATTACATTCCTTCTATGTAATCACCAGCAAAGCTTATAACCTTTTGCCAAATGTCGGGAAGCCATTGTAGACCAGTGGCATGGTGTCGATTGTTGATGTGAGCGACCGAGCGCCCTACTGCGTGGAGTACAGATGAAACGTCATGAAATCGGTGACCTCGGAGGGGTTCCTTCAACTTCGGAAACAGATCGAAGTCACAAGGACTCATGTCGGGTGAGTAGGGAGGGTGTTCCAGGATTTCCCAATGCCACCGTCGCAATAGGAGAGTGACTTTGTTTGCGACATGGCAACGAGCGTTGTCGTGCAACACGATAGGGAGATTGTTGTGCAATAAACGTGGACGTTTGCGCCGCATAGCCGGAAGCAGATGGTGCTGTAGAAATCGGCAATAGCAATCTGCGTTGACAGTTTGTCCTTCAGGTACAGCATGTGTAAGAATCACACCGTCCCAGTCGTATGCCACAATCAGCATAACTTTCACCCGACTGGGTTCCTGTCGAAATTTCTGTGGACGTGGCGAACCTTGGTGACGCCATTCATTTGATTGACGCTTTAATTCAGGCTCATAGGCTCCTGCCCATGTCTCATCAATGGCGACAATACGCTGCAGAAATGCGTCTCCTTCATTGCGGTATCTCTCCAAGTGGGTGCCAGCCAGTGCATACCGGTGCCATTTCTGTACTTCGGTTAGTCGGTGTGGAACCCAGCGGGAAGCAATTTTCCTCGTGTTGAGAGATTTCTTCATTATGCACCACACCGTTTGATGACTCAGACCAACCTCTAAGGATAATTCTCGGACAGTCCATCGGCGGTCTATGGTAAGGAGACCGCTCAGGATGTCAATCTGCTCTTGAGAAATGGAGGGCCGACCTGTGCGTTGTAAATCCACAGTCTCATTCCGACCCGAACGAAATGCTTGAACCCATCGTGCTACTGTCCTATACGGTAAAGCATTTGTGCCACAGGCTTCCACTAATCCTCGATAGCATTCTGTTGCACTTTTGCCACGGGCAACCTCGATTTTAAGCCACGACCGCTGATGCTTTAGAGCGATGGAAACGAAACTCCTCACTTTAACGCCACACAACAACAACCCTTCTAAGCAGATCGACTGTCTTTTGCACTCTACACATCGACAACAGCGCCACCTCACCGCTCCCATATCCTATTTGCGCATGCCCGCCCTTCTGCGAGTTTCAAGGTTAAGTTGCCACTATTTAATTTACAGCCCTCGTATATAAAGAAGGATGTTTGTGGGTCTGTGCGTCTGTGGGTCTGTGTGTATGTTTTTTATACAAATCTACAGTTTTATTCCGATCTTGATAAAATTTCGCATACATGACCTTCAAAGCATGAGGAAGGTCACTGTCTACCTCAGATTTCGGAAAAATAATAAATATCGATAAAAAATCGATATTCATGATTATGGCAAGGCATATTAATGAGAAATATCTCATGACCAACAATGCAAGGCAAAGTTTGTACAACAATAGGTATCAACAATGGTATCAACACGCAATTCACAAACGCTCTGCATGGACCAACAATCAATATCTCATGACTAACAATGAAAGGAAAAGTTTGTGCAAGTGTAATTATCCCGGGCAACGCCGGGTACCTCTTCTAGTATTTTATAAATTTCGACACTTAAACTATTATAGATTATATGTCTATGAAAGCCGAAATCGAAAACACAGTGCCACACCCTCCAGAACCTGGCATATTTTGGAAAACATATTATAAAGTAGTACGGAACCCTCGATGCGCGAGTCCGACTCGCACTAGCCCAATTTATTTTTATATGCAGATGAACAGTAGCCTACATTATTGCAGAATATAAGTTTTGAACACCATTGATGCTCTACTTTCATTTCTTTACCCTTCAACCTGTACGGTTGACGCCCGTCATGCGACGGGTGGAATTGCTAGTTTGAAACTACGAGGGGAGTTCAATAAATAATGCAACACATTTTTTTTCTCGGCCAATTTTGGTTGAAAAAACTGGACAATTCTTGTGGAACATTTTCAAACATTTCCGCTTCGTCTCGTAAAGTTTCATTGAAGTCCGATATGTGACAGCGCTATAGTGAGCTGTTAAAGTGGCGTCTACAATAGAGGTGCGTTCCAAACAACGGGCAGTGATTGAGTTTCTCTTGGCGGAAAACCAGGGCATCTCAGATATTCATAGGCGCTTGCAGAATGTCTACGGTGATCTGGCAGTGGACAAAAGCACGGTGAGTCGTTGGGCAAAGCGTGTGTCATCATCGCCGCAAGGTCAAGCAAAACTGTCTGATCTCCCGCGAACTGGCCGGCCGTACACAGCTCTGACTCCTGCAATGTCGGAATATGCGAACATTCTCATTCGGATTTTCATCTATTTGGCCCAATGAAGAACGCAATCCGTGGGACGCACTACGCGGATGATGAGGCAGTTATTGATGCAGCACGACGTTGGCTCCGACATCAACCAGTGGAATGGTACTGTGCAGGTGTACAGGCCGTCACTTCAAGGTGGCGTAAAGCCGTAGCACTGAATGGAGATTACGTTGAAAAATAGTGTTGTGTAGCTATAAGATTGGGAAATAACATGGTGTATTTGAATGCTGAATAAAACAACCCCCTTTTTCAGAAAAAAATGTGTTGCATTACTTACTGAACTCCCCTCGTAATTATCGCGCAAACTGCGCGCGGATAAAATCTTGTTGACTAAATAAATTTAGAAAGTATCTTTGTTTAGATCTATTAATTAAGTTTTTAAGATAATTAGAAAAGTCTTTATAAGTTCTTGTTAAGGTAGAGATGGATTATTATGCAACTTACGGTATAGGGAATTTTTACGCTTAGACAGAGTTAAAATATACGGCGAAATCCAAGGTTTACGAATAGTTTTTTTTTCAGTGAATATTGTTTGGTGTATTTGTGTGTAAAGTATCGGTTGTAGCCAAACTGAAAATGAGTCAGAAAGGAATTAAACAGTAGATCAGTGTCGTTAGCAGTTAGTAATATAAGAGACCAATCTTCCAAATGCTTCTTTTTCTAAGATATTATTTATTTAATGCCGCTTTCTTAAATAATCGATTCGAATGCATACTTATTAAGTATTCCCGTTTTCCTGTAAGTAATTTATTACGAGAGACATGGCGAGAGAATTTATAATTGGCGGTAGAGAGAGACATGGCGAGAGAAACGCTGGATTCCCAGCCGCTTTATTAATGAAACATTAAGCTTCTCTTTTACTATTCGACACCACGGAGAACAAAAGAACGGCGATATTACAGTCCGTTACTTCATTTAACATCGCTAGCCGAGCTCGCTCAATTCAGTCAGATCTAGCCATCGTATCAAATGGCATTTAGTCCTTAGCTCTTATCTGCTACACGAATACAATCTATCGGAAATAAAATAAATGGACAAGTGCGAGTCGAACTCGCGTGGAGAGGGTTCCGTACGATGAATATGTTATCTACCATGTTTTTTTTTAAAATCTGACCCAAATTTGTAAAAGAAAGTATGTATGGTACAGGAATGTACAGGGAAATTTCTGAATATATTGTCTATTGCTGAATTCTGTCTTGTTGTATATTCTTGAATACGGGGAGTAAGACCGAGTGATAGAAGGTATTCTGATATTTCATTTTTTGATTTGTCCTTAAAATTAATAGTGAAGCCTCCTGCTATAATAATATTTTCGGTGCTTTGATTTGGAGGCATTCACAATGCCCACCCCCAATGACTATCTATAAATAAAATCTGAAGAATTAACCGACCGTTCGACTTTGCGAATAGAGTAACGATTTTTTAATTAACATCGTTCTGGCAATGCAGTACCACACATTCGCAACTGATTTTTATTAAAATTTAAATATAAATTAAATTTAATTTAATAATTTAAAATAGGTAAAATTACTTATTTAGGGTTTTCATTTGATTTTCCTACTGTATTTAATCTAGCGCGAATTCTTTCTAATGATAATAGATATATTAAAAAACGTAGCTAACATTGGCTGCGAGTAAAAAACGTAGCCCACGAGAAAGACAGGCCTGGGCACTCAAAAGTCACCTGACCACAGTAGTCTGAGCAACAATCCAAACTTCATTGTTTCCAACAAACGAAAAAAACACCGATTGTTAAAATCCGAGATGGAGACAATAAAAGTTGGATTGTTGCTCAGACTACTATAGTCAGGTGACTTTTGAGTGGCAACACGGATGACACAGGCAACTCCCAGGCAACACCTTCTAGACACAAGGCCTCGACACGGATGACTCTGATGTCATACAGTAGGCAGCACGGCCAACAATAAATACAGGCCGGGGCAGTTGAAAATCACCTTTTACATTGTTTTCGACTGCCCTGGCCTGTATTTAAAGCTGGCCTTGCTGCCTACTGTTTGACTTTAGAATCTTCCGTGCCGAGGCCTTGTGTCTAGAAGGTGTTGGCCCAGGCCTGTCTTTCTCGTTGGCTACGGTAAAAAAACTATGACATCAGTATTTTCTCGAAATTTAACAATGTTTTTTCATTTGTTGGAAACAATAAAGGTTGGATTGCTCGGCACTATCATAGTCTTATAATTCCCTGGTCTGTACCAACACCACCTAGACAGAAGGCCTGCGCCACAGAAACTGTATACATTGTTTCGTCATCATTAAACGGCCAAATTTACGGCTTATTATTGGTAGAAATACGATTAACAATAGCCACTTTCTTGTGATGTAACAATGTATGACGTTTCTGTGCGCAGGCCTTCTGTCTAGGTGGTGTTGTCTGTGCACTGGCACCGATTTCCATTGTTTTAGTCCAGCATTTGGATTGCTGTATTTAATGAAGAGCACGGTCTATAGATATTCATGGTCAACGAGCTTCGGATATTTTCCATTGTTTCGAGAAGCTAAGGAAAACAGATCGCGCCTGGTGCCGCATAGATCGCATTGAAACTGAAAATGAAAGTAAAGTTTCTGTCTGTCGATAGGACGGCGCTGCAGGCGTCTTTGGGCCGATTGTACATGCAGTGCCACTTTTCAATAGAGTTCCCATCCTACCGGGAGTTAGAAACTTTAGCTTCATTTTAACAATGAAACTCGATGACCATGAATATCTAAAGACCAATGACGTATATTAAAGACTGTGGTCAAAAATCCTCACCGGTGAGAGAATGATGACGTAATTTCTCACTGAGCTAACCGTCTTTTTTCTCGACGAGGACAATTAGACTAACCGGTTAGGCATAGCAGCACCATAATAGTAAAAGAGATTTTTTACTATTATGGCAGTACTAACTGGCGTTTCTGACCGCGTTAAAATGAGGTCAAAGTTTTCTCACTGGGATTTCTGACCGACCAAATGCTAACTCTTCTCACCGGTGAGAGTGTTTGACCTTAGCCAAAGATAGACTCCGAATCCTATTGTTAACAGCGGCAAAAAGTGAAGCAAATTGAGCCATGACAGTTCTGGGCAAGAGTGAGCCGTGGAGTAATTAGCTGTCTGACTGCTTTGTTTTTGAAGATTTTGGGCCTGAGGAATTCCTCAAAGTTAAACTGCGCACAACTGTACAAATAGACAAGAAAAAGGTTCAGGAATCATTTTCCACAAAAATAAATCAAAAATAAGTAACTAAAATGAAAATACGTAACTGAAAGACAATCGAAACGAAATTGAAATTGAAACCATGATCGAAAAATTGTTTATAAAATATAATAAAATACTTCAAATACAAAGTAAACGAAAAGATAAACTTATCACTCCGTGAAAAGCGTGTGAAAGAATTATTAATCAGCTACTCTCGTGTTTAGCCATGTGTTTTGCATCAACTTCACTCACTTTCGGCCATGATAGTTCTGGGCATGGAGCTTCCCAATTTGCTTCAAGTTACAGCAATAGAATTCGGAGCAAGGCTTTTGTATAGAACAAAACTGTCAGCTACTATTACGTGTTCAGCAACAAATATGTAACATTACTTGACAGTTTTGTTACATTGTGCGATCGTTAGAATGCATTGTTAAGTTTGAGCTGTAGCCAAATTCATTCAAGAGAGGGGGCAAAAAACAACTCTTCAGTAAAAACAGCAATCCAATTGTTGGACTAAAACAATGGAATTCAATGCCTGTGCACCACCATGGCCTTCTAGAAACTACCAGGCCTGAACATGGAAAAGATAAAACATTGTTATGTCAAACTGGTGGTGCTATTACAGAAGTTCGTTCAACGTCACAATCTTAGTGCTTTAACAATACATTATTGACGTCATGTTCAGGCCTAGTAGTATCTAGGAGGCCTTGGTACCACGGTCTATAGATATTCATGGTCATCGAGCTTCGGCCATTTTCCATTGTTTCGAGAAGCTAAGGAAAACAGATCGCGCCAGGTGCCGCATAGATCGCACTATTTCCGACCGCAACCTGCGATAGAGATTTTCATTGAAACTGAATACGAAAGTAAAGTTTCTCTCTGCCGATTATACATGCAGCGCCACTTTTCAATAGAGTTCCTGCCCTACCGGGAGCTAGAAACTTTAGCTTCATTTTAACAATGGAGCTCGATGACCATGAATATCTATAGACCGTTCTGTGCACAGACCAGGGGATTAAAAGACTATGGCAATTATGGACACGGACAAGGAGCAGAAGTTAGCATTTTACATTCAGGGTGATTATTGAAAAACAACTCATTTATTTTACATTTGTCTTGTATTCCTAATGTATTTACGTTCATTATATATATATTTTTTAATTTCTAATTTTTATTTTGAACAAAACAGTTTCAGTTTCAGTTTCAGGAGTAGCTGAAGATACTGATCGATAGCACAATATTGAGAGATTTACCATGTTATTTTAAGACCATAAACTTCTTATAGGTTTTCCAGTAATCTATAAGCAAAGAACTATTTTCTGTATTTTTTTCGAAATTTTAGGCTCAGTAGTTTCGGAGATAAGGTGGGGGGAATGGTCAATTTCCATTTTTTTTTCTTAAATAACTTTAAAACTATTTATTTTAAAATTATAAAAAAAAATATTTGAGACCCCCACAACAAGCCCTTTCATTTGATATATCACACGATACAGTTTGCAAAACTTTTTTTTTTAATTTTCTAATTTGCCCCCCAAAAGTGACCCCCATATTCAAAATTCATTTATTAACGTTACACGTCCGTGTTTGGGTCACAGAAGTACATATGTGTATCAAATTTCAACTTAATCGGTCCAGTAGATTCGGGAATGGGGGGGATGGTCAATTTTCATTTTGTTTCTTAGATAATTTTAAAACTCTTTATTTACAAATTATAAAAGAAATATATTTGAGACCCTCACATTAAGCCCTTTCATTTGATATATCACACGATACAGTTTGCAAAAGTTTTTTTTTTAATTTTCTAATTTGCCCCCCAAAAGTGACCTTCATATTCAAACTTCATTTATTTACGTTACACGTCCGTGTTTGGGTTCCAGAAATACATATGTGTACCAAATTTCAACTTATTCGGTCTTGTAGATTCGGAGTAAATTGGCTGTGAAACCGGGACAGACAGACACAGGAGTGATCCTATAAGGGTTCCGTTTTTCATTCGGACGTACGGAACCCTAAAAATATCACAAATCAAGCAAAATTGCAATATGAATGCATATGAGCAGTCGCTGTTAAATTATTAAAATTAATTACATAAAATAATTACATAAAAATGAAATTCTACAAATTTATAAAACTTTTTCACAAATAAAATTTCGATAAACAATATGGATCATTTTTATATCCTAAAAACTATTTCAAAATTGAAGTTAGTGATTTTTATAAATTTAATTTCCAGGACTTTTTAAAAAACTCCGCCAGAGATGTTATTTTTTTTTATTAATAAAGATGTCGCTATAGCTGAACGGCAAATTCTTGTATAATAAACAAGTCAACCAAAAAAGGAATTTTTGATCGAATAGAATTTGTAAAATGATGGTTAAAAATAATAAGTGAATAAATAAAAAACGAATACTTTTGTTAATTCAAAGATCGAAGTAAAAATACAATCTATCAAGGTCTTGGGTATAGTTTTTGATACTCGTTTCAGATTCAACGAATTGATAGAGGAATTTGTTGTGATGTTGCGTCAGAAAACATTTGTTCAATCGGATAAGGTCTTTAGCATATAATCACGAGTTCATTTTATTTCCTATTGTGTGCTGTTCTGGGCTAATACAATCAAGGCGAACTTCATCCCTGTCACCACAGCATATAATAATGTTATCTTTGTCACCTTCAAATTGCCTAAATTCACTTCCATAACTCTTTATTGTACTCAATTTAAGACGCCAACACTATTAGTAAGACCTGTTTAAAAATAAAAATTGCTAGTGCTTTAAAAAATAGCAATCATACAGCATCTTTCATTCTAGAGTGGTTTTTAAGGGATCATTCTTATTGCAAGACCCGCGTGTATAAAAATGAAATTTCGCAGCACATCTCTAGTTTTCTTGCTAGACACTCCACTGTGAAATGATCTTCCATTGAAATTAAGAAACAAAAGACTATTAAATGTAGCTCATCTAAATTTAATGTGTCCTATCTACACTTTAAGGACCTCTTGAAGGACTATCTTATTGTTAGACAAAATGGAGATATTTAATTTTTATTGTAATGTATTTTGCTTGATCTAAATGTGTTTTTAATCTTTTACGTTATGTTTATTTCGAAAGCCGTGAAAATCTAATACGGAAGTTTCTAATTAGTTACAAATGTTGCCCGCCACCTGGCTGTATGTAGCATACTGAAAATTCCATTCTTCGTTTGCGCTATCACTGTGCTCGAAAGGTGCATATTTTGAATCGATTGTGATGTGATTGCAATGGCTGCTTGCAAAAGACAGTTTATAGCCTATTTCTCGGACTCTGTACAACGACTACAGATAGCAGCGCCACCTATTGGCAAAATTTGTAACTAATTTGTAATTAAATTTGAGACTTCTATATCAGATTTTTACGGCTTTCGAGTAAACATGCTTGTTTCATTCTTCTATCGATTTCAGTTTCCGAGATATTTACTCTAAAAAAATCAGGGAATCCTTTGTGGGACACCCTGTATATTATATTTACAAAGCCTCAAAAAACTTTATTAAGTTTGGACGCGAATCAGAACTCTTTCTTTCAAAATGTTACAAACATTTTCCTTGTGAAACATAAGATGAAAATTTTTAATGTTCTAATTCTGCTGAAATGTTTATTAAATATGACTACTGATTATTCTTGAAGTTGAAGAAGAATAACACCTCCTAATACATTTAATAGTTTTAAATAATGCTTTTTAAAATCTTACACGACGCCAGAAGAATTATGTTTAAGAATTGGGGGAAAATATTTTAATGATGAAAAATAGGAAAGAAAATTCCGCAGCCTGGATTCGAACCAGGAACCTGTGGCTCGGACCGCCAACGCGCTAACCAACTGCGCCACTGCAGCCATGAAAGCGAACCGCTATTTACATGACCTTAG
>JAHWFO010094941.1:55441-114002 GCA_023313115.1 Rhysida immarginata
TTCTACCATTCTTATTTTTGGTTTGTACATTGTCGTACTTGCAAGTCGCATTATTAGCACATTTTGTGATCGATTTGTCCAGACGTCCCCCGTCTGTAGACCCAATTCCAACAATGCATTACGTTGCAATCAGGACAGTGTGGGCGTAGTGAATTGTTGGAAGAGGTGAATCATCCTCGAATTGGGGAAAACGCATGCTGTGCACTTCGTTCGGCTGTGCACGAGCTCTATCGATTGTTGGGATGTTCACGTGCACGATGTATGGATAGACGATTATTGAAAGGGGGAGAGAGCTAAACTAAATCGACTTCTTTATTAGCAGGGAGCTTATTATTTAGTTCCATAACTTGAAAACGGATTAACTTTTTCAAATTCTGTTTTTATCAATCAATAAAAATTGGACAGAGCACGTACAAGTTCGAAGATGACATACACGAAATAGGTACCAATAGATTAGGTGCTCTATTAGTACCATTATGATACCCCCCTTAAAATATTCAATACTAACATATAGCATGCAATATGTCAAACAACTTGTAATGATGTCTCATGAGTGAATATAACGAGTAATTCG
The DNA here is from genome assembly GCA_023313115.1 of Rhysida immarginata. Taxonomy (NCBI): domain Eukaryota; kingdom Metazoa; phylum Arthropoda; class Chilopoda; order Scolopendromorpha; family Scolopendridae; genus Rhysida; species Rhysida immarginata. Next base: position 56,016 of record JAHWFO010094941.1, read on the forward strand.
AATGATAGCAGAAACTGGTTTAGTAGCACAAATTTTAATGGAAACATTGGAAGCTCTTAATGCTAAGATATGGCATGTGATATATCAAACAACTCATATCGATCTATCATATATAAATATAACAAGCAATTAATGAAATAGAAATTGATTTAGTAGTAAATATTCTAATGATGCCATTACAACTCTTCTTCCATTTTCAAAACTGATTGAAAAAATCATTATTGGCAATCTACAAGATTCTCTGTGGCCATGTATTCCGAGTAAACTGTGTGGCAGCCGTCCAGGACTACATGTCAGATGGTTACCGATGAAATTTTATTCGATCGCTATCAAGGCTTATGATGGCGTAAAGAGCATCATCATATTGGAACAGATGTCTCAAAGGACTCAGTGTCAAGAATTCAACTAATTCATGACTTACAAACCATGGGAGTGGTTGATCCTTATTTAGACAAAATCAGTGACTATCTGTCAAATCTGTGATTAAATATGATATAAGGAAATATTACAGATATTACACTGTACAACATGAAAAATGTCCTTTAGATGAAAATATATGTTTCATGTATATTTTTGGCTGAAAATAACGAATTTGTAATTATTTTTGTTTACCACGCACCATTTTCCAAAAAATCCGCATTTTAGCTTTTTACGTATATATATTGTAGCACATATAGAAGCGCTATGCGATCAGTTCCTCATTCTCAAGATCTTCCTATACCTGCAGTCCAGATAAATATACTGCTGATTCAGAGGAAGACACCTCCGATGACCCAAACCATCAAGATCCTGACTTTCTATGACATGTTCACACAATGAAATCACACAGGCAAATCTTTAACGATGGATTGGAAGTATGCTAGCTGAATATTGCTGTTCTGTTATCCAGGACACACCAACAGATGCCTACAAGAGGAAACGGCCAAAAAAATCATTTTAGTGTTTGTGTTCTCTATAATCAAGCCTCTGTTACATTTCTCTGAGAAGTGAGTCTCCTACAAAAAACGGTACGTGATGGACCATTTTGATTTTCATATATGAATCAAGCACATTTTTTATATACAGAATCACATAGTTTTATCTAAAGGACAGAAAAAAGTTCTAATTTGTTGTACAGTGTTATCGATTCATCGAGAAAAGTACTACAAGGATCAGGCATCGGCCCTCTTTTATTCGCCGTTTCAACATCTTCGACGGTGTCTCATGCCATTAATTTAAACCTTCTAAGTTACGTGGACGATAATATCTCTTGTAAAATGTTGATATCAAAGAACTTGAAAGTATTAATAAACAAAGTGACCAAGACATAAAGTGGTCGGAAACCTGGTATTCAAAACGAGGCATGACTTTGAAAAAAACTAAATTTAATAAGAAATCATCTCAATGTCTGTCACAAATTTTAAAACTATTAAAGTTCTGGATTTTTTGCTAGATTCAAAGTTACATTCAATAGTCAAACTAATAATATCATAGTAGATATCCATCGCATAAAATTCTATTAAACGTCTACGAATGATTCTATCGTATTCTGAAATCCGCATATTTATTATGTCTAAATTTTTTCAGCCCTCTTTTATAACGGTAGTTATCTGGGCTAATACATCAAACATCAACCTACGTCGCATAAAGGTGGTACACAGCCAAGTAATAAGAACTGCTTTCAATGTTACTAGAACAGCTTCAGTTTCTCAAATATGTACACGCTACGGCTTACCTACATTAATCACGATCCATCGAGTTGGTCTTCTAGTAGAACTAGGCTATTCTTTAACTCATCTTAACCATCCAGCCCATTTCGTCTATCAATGGCTGATCAATTCAGACCATCATAGATCTACTCAACAACTCAAGATAGTGAACCCTGTAAGATTATCTACTTTCCTAAATAGACAGTTTCCATATACATATAATGCCATCCATCTATTGAATGAGTTACCTATAGAAATACGTCGTCAAGTCTTTATCCCTACTCTTCAAACCATTATTAACAGGCTATCTAGTTTTCGTTCTCATTTATATGAACATTATTTTAAGATCTAACTTGATGAATAACTGATCTATCCTTATGTTCCTGTTTTAAATTAAATTCTGTTAAACCTTTTATTTCAATGGAATGCTCTTGTACAAATAAATAAATTTACATTAATTTATGTATTTACATTTTGGTATCATGGAAATTTTCAATGCTAAAATGTGGCATGTAATATATCAAACAATTCGTAACGAAGTGTCATGAATGAATATAAAGAGTAATTGATAATAGCCGAAATCGGTTTAGTAGTACCTATCCTAATGATACTATTATGGTACCAATGGAAATGTTTAACGCTAAGATATGGCTTGTAATCCTCAATCAACTCGTAACGTGTTGTTGGACCTATTGTTAACCATAGCTAATTCCTGTTTGGGCTAATGATGTTAACAGCTAATTGCTAATAGCTATAGACCAACAGACAAGCAATGAGAATTGCTCCTGCTGCAATAGATCACGTGGTCATGACGTTGGCTAAGCTCATCAGCCAATCAGCGAGTGCCTTGGCCTCGTTGTACAGGTTTTTTATTTATCGTTCATATTTCCTGCTTAAAGTGCGCTTTGTTCAACACGTTCTCAAGCACCATGTCTAACAAGAAAATATTATGATTCTTCTGAGGAAATTAATTTCGCATTAACTGCAAAAATGGCCCTTTAAGAGGCACCAATTTAATAGTAATTCACGTAACAGCAACCTTAGTAAGAGCTAAATTTTACTCCAGTTATTTTCCTTGGTAACGCATTGACTGACAATTCTCATGATTCGCTGGTTGGAGTATAATCGCTCGTTTCAATAGTATATGATCACTTAGAAACGCTTTAGCAATAGATCATGAAGAAATAATGGATGCTCACTTCTTTATTACAAAACAAAAATAAATGTTTTTCAGTTGTTAGGATATACACTGATCAGCCATTTCATTAGAGCAATCTGTTTAATACGACAAAAGGCCACCTTTCGGCAAAACCAGCGACTTAAGTGAGGCATTGATTCAACAAGGTGTTGGTAGGTAGTCTGAGGTATCTGGTACCAAGCGCTTAACAGCTGATCCTCCAGTTCCGATACAGTGCGAGGTCGTATCCGTCCAATGTGCATTCGGCTGTCACAGTTTCTGTTGGAAATCAGCGTATCCGCACTCAAACGTCCATGTGATGGACCAGAAAACGTGACTCGCTGGACCAGGCAACTTTCTTCTAGTCCTGTATAGCGCAATTGCTGTGCTCCCTGGCCCAGTGTAGGCGCAGTTGATGTCGTGCCGTAACCGCAAGAACTCACCTGGGGCGACGGCTACGCAGACCCTACATAGAACGCTATGCTGAACTGTGCGCAGAGACACTTTGTCTGGATCACCATTGTTGTAGTTGCTGGTGATTTGGTTAACTGTAGCCTTTCATTCGCACCGAACAAGACGTACTACTCTTCACCTCCCTCTGAAATCAATACACACGTGAACGGCAAACGGCAGGAGTACTTCTCCATCCGTACACCAATTTTGAGAAGTACTCACAATGACTGCACGAAAACAGCCCACAAAACGCGCCATTTCCGAGATCAACATTCCGAGGCGCCTAACCATCACGATTTGTCCTTTGTCGAAGTCTGATAAATCTGCTGTTTTTCCTATACTGCAGCCGTAAACTCTACATTCAAAAACTCAGTTCACTTACCGTTTATATAGAGGATTATTAGGGATCTATGATAACAATTAGTATAGTTAAATGTGGCGCGCATGTTCATCTCATGTGAGCTATTGGGTGGAGTATTATTAGGACATTAAAATAGTTAGTATTCGAACAGCAAGCAAAAAAAAAAACAAAAAAACATTGAGTTATGCCACCGAAGGTGACTGGTATTGGGAGGTTTACATAACAGCTCCTTTCATACGTCAAATTCAGCTATAGTGTATTCCGAAATTATGAAAGCATGCAAGAAACGAGGCTTCGTAGTTTTCAAGAAAGGGATAACAAGTGTACTAAATAACATTGGCAAAGCTAGAAGCGGCGCCATTTCTGAGGGTAAAAACCAGGCCAATCCGAGACCATCCACTTGCCATACTCCTGATGTATTTCGGAAAATTCCAGCTCTCATCACCGGATGTTACCCACCAATACACAGGTCATTGCAGAGAAGATAGGCACATCTGTATAGACGATAAACACAATTATCAACCATAATTTACAACTGGAGGAGTGACACAAGAGCCACGTTCATAAGTTGTTGCCGCGTCATGTTCAAGAGCGACGGACTATCTGCCGTAAACTGTATGAATGGCACCTGGCGGATGAAAAGTGGAAATACGTGGTCACACTAGACGAGGCATATGTTTATTTAAGCAACTGCAACAAGAGCTGAACCATTTTTACCGCCTAAGGGGTTCTAAGGACTTAAGAAAATGTTACCGTGAATGCAAGGAAACATTTTCAAAAGGTTTCGTGATCGTGGCGGGATACAGCTACAACGACAAGTTAACTTTACACAAAGTTGAGCCAAAGGCAAAAGTCAACGCCGTGTACTATCAGACCAACATTCTAACCCCTATATTTACCCGTGACATCCCCGATTGTACGGTACAGAGGTAAACAAGGTATGGCTGCTCCAAGACAAGGCGTCGATTTATGCTTTTCCTGGAACGCATGCAAGAAGATACAGGAATCCGCTCCATTCCATTCAGCAACAAGCCCGTCAGACTATTTTTGCTATTTTCGGTGAGAAATTGATGGACCAAGCTTCTTGGCCGTGAAAAATTGTGTTGGAGATAAAGTCCGATGCGTTTCAGCGGGCGAAAAAATTCTCGGAGCCAAACATTATTCCATGTATCGTCTAGGATTTTTGTGGCTTTTGGCCTACCTAAACGGGCCCTCGGAAAGAGACAACCGCGAACAGTGGAGGCTCTTTGGAAAGCGTGTCAACAGCAGTGATTATAAATTGATCTTGGTGTTCTGTGTTCCAGCCTCCTGCAGTGGAAACTGCGATGCGGAACAAAAGCAGCGATGCATGGCTACCAGATTGAACACAATCGATGGTGGCAAAACAGGTTTACCACACGTTCTGGTCCTTTGTAATTTGTTATCATATGAACCCTATCAACCCTCTGTATGAGCCGCGTTTGCTCCGTACATTTGTCTCAGGACGAACACATTACTCTAAGTTGAAGGTGGCCATAATGATATAGCTCATCAGTGTAACTCTCTATTTAACCTTTCGGCACTCCAACTTTATTCGTTTAAATTTTCTTTATATGGTAGTTTACTTATTTAGGAATTGGCAATTCAGTTTTCATATGTATATAGTTTCTTTAAAGTGTTTAAAAATGCAAGTTAGCTCTTTGTATATATGGTAATGTCGTGCTGCAAAACACGAAAATATGCTTCTTTTATCCGCCATGGCGGTTTTATTTGTTTGTTTGGTATTAACGTCCTTTTCAACTGCTATGGTCATTTCAGGACGGCGTTATAGGGGCCGCAAATTTTGCCTCGCAAGGGTTCTTTAACGTGCAGCCGGCAAACGACTACACGGCACCAACGGCTTTACTTCCCTTCGTGATCTCAGGATTTCCCCCTGAAAAATTTTCGTCGTCCTCGGCCGGGATCGAACCCGCGTACTCGGGCATCAGCCGCCATGGCGGTAATATCATCCTTGTTTTATTTATCATTGCGTGAAGTGCTACTTTCTAGACATATCAAATAATTTATTATTTTTATTTATTCGAATCTTTCACAGCTTATGAAAAATGCATGCTTATCTAGAAAATTTTATAAAAATACTTTCAGATCCATGCAGTGTTCTCTGCAAAAAACAATTTTCTTTTATTTGCGAATAACTTATTCGAAATTCAAAACAGTTTTAAGAATTTGCTTTTCTGTTCTTCCAGCCATATGTAGAAAATTTTGTTTAAATATTTGACTACTTAGATATTTAGAAGTACGCCTCCAAGTTTGCCATGTGCAATTTTCCTTCATTCAAGAGAAGTTTTAAAAGCGGAAAAAACGATTTTAAAGCTTCTCGTAGGTGTACTTCGACAGATGCTAAAAATGAATAGTAACCTACCAACACATTCTAATGGTCTAACTTAAATTTCTGTACGATTAAAATTTCAATTTATAAGTGATGTCTGAATATTTGTCGTGTACTTTCTAACTTAGAAGTATTGTCATCTTTGGCGAACAGGCGGAAAGTATCAGCGAAAGAATTTCTCTTTTTCAGCGCCAAAATTGCAGGCAGTCACCATTACAAACATTCTAAGGAAGAGATTCATATTTTATAAGTCACAAGGAGCCAGATCAGGAAAATGCGGAGGTTAGGGATACATAGTACATTGGCGAACCAGAAACGATGTGTGGCAGGCAGCGTTGTCTTGATGGAATATGAAACTGTTCACCCATTTTTCGGGGCGTTTTCTTCGAACATCGTCAATCGCCTATATGACCGAATTATTTAATTCGCTTTTTTCGACGTTCTCTTCGATTTTTGATTTGATGGATGTCCTGATATCTCTTCATATTCAACATTTTTCACAGCCGCTCCGGAATCGGTCAAACCACTTGTAAAGTCTTTAGGATCACTGATGAATCACCATAAACTGTCGTCAATATTGCGTGTCTCTTTATAAAATTTCATGTTGATTCGTTGCTCCACGATTATGACAGCACTAAGAGACAGACCTTCACTCTTCTGTAGCTCACAGTGGACTGAATACACCGAATAAGCTGAAACATGACACGCCCCAAGGGGAAGGACCGGTGTGCCACGATATACACTGCCCTGCCAAAAGTATCCGGACACCCTTATATATAGACGTTTTGTCAATATCTAGAAAAATACTTGACGAATTATCCTGAAACTTCAGGGATATAAAGAGCATGTTGCACCTCATATATTTCAGCGAAGGTTTTGTCCCGAAGGCAAACAGGGGACCAGCAACAAATTGAAAAAACAAAATAATGTAAAAAATAAAGATTGAAATGCGTTGTAGCTATAGCATATGCTTATGATGCTTCTTTTACCTATCTATGTTTATTTGTATGAGAATAGCACGTATATGCATGGAGATATAAAGGTTTCTTTAAAAAGAGTTTATAACATGCAGGGTTTTCAACACAATGCAATTCCATTTACAGGATACTTGACAAACTACATAGAGACAACACCCTGCAATCTAATATATACAAATATTACATATTAAATATTTAATGAAATATGAGCATTTTTAGAAAAAATGTTTAACTGCGCGTGCGCGAGAGTTACTAAAATGTCTTTTGCATAATTTATTAGCCAAATGTATAGAGCTACTCTTATAAAAAGCCCAAGCAAATAGCGTGAAAATTCAGAAAGATATCGTCGATAGCATTAGTTGAATTTCAGTTGCTCTCAAAAATAAACAAAACGATAAGGGGCTTTCTCCAAATTTTTATATTTATACCGGACATCAGTATCAACTTCTTCACCTTATGGTGATATGAAGTCAATATCTTTAAGACATAATGCTGAATCGGTTTTAGCATTGGCATCGAGTACAATGCGCACTTTAGTCGTCAGCTTATCTTCGCTCACTACAGGTTGATGAGGTATAAAATAAACCATTAAGGAATGACATAACCAAGTACCGAAAGGTTAAACTAAACCATTTGCGGAACTATATTTTTAAACAGCCCTATGTTGTAGTTTCTAATGGACCATAAAGATACCATTACACCACGTACCTTTGAACCAATTTGAACTATCATTAATTTTACGTTATGTTCATTCAAGACACATCATTCCAAGTCGTTTGATACATTACATGCCATATTTTATCATTGAAAGTTCCAATGAACTATAATGGTTCTACTAAACCAGGATCCTTGAAACCAATTTGGACTACAATTAATTTTACGTTATATTCATTCATGACACCTCATTCCAAATCGTTTTATATATTACATGCCATATTTTAGCATTGAAAGTTCCAATGAACTATAATGGTTCCACTAAACCAGGTTACTTGAAACCAATTTGGACTATCATTAATTTTACGTTATATTCATTCATGACACATCATTCTAAGTCGTTTGATATATTACATGCCATATTTTAGCACTGAAAATTTTTGAGGGTGTCATAAGGGTACTTATTAGAGCACGAGTCATTGTTTCGATTTCAACCATTTTGAAAATGGTTCATTCCCGGAACCATATTTATTAATTGGCGAAAATAGTAATTTATATCCGCTTCTCTCTCGTCATTATGATTTGTTTGATATATTACTCAATATATCTTCCCATTGAAAATTGCTAGGCGGGAAAATAGAGGTACCATTTGTGCACGTCCCATTTAGATAAAATTTGTAACTGGTTCGTGCTATGAACCATATTCATCGACTGACGAAAACAGGTTTTCAAAATCTTTTATAGCCTCGGAGGAGTTTGAGTTACAGACGGACAGACAGACACGTTTTCCCACACCGATAGCATAAAGCACCTTTCGGTACTTAATAATGGCATTGCCATCTGGCGCGAAAGAATGATAGTCTTTATCAATTACGTTCTAATGATTTCATTACAACGCTTGTACAGGGTTTCGTCTAGCTCAAATCGTTTCTCCAATTTGCGTAATCTTCGCAGTGCTATTGCTCGACAATTTTCTACTTTGGATGGACTCTCCTTGAAAAAAGGAAGACAACATATCTGCGATTTTCTTCACGAATGGTTGTTGCTACATAAACTTCTTCCCAACAAAGCGTCATTAGAACTTAAACTTTTAGACAAGGGGAGTTCATCTAGTTCCAAGAATTTTGTTAATAATTCAATAACCTGCATTTCAGTAGTTAGGAAAAATGAAAGGGCAGTTTCTTTCTTGGAAGTAGTGGGGACATTTCTCATTAATACATAACCCAATAAGTTCCCATCGCGGTGGGAAGATAACTGTCAGGAGGAGTCTCTTTCTCAGAAAACACACATGTGCAAACAACTGTTTTGCCTATTCCTCTTAACATAGTATTCGTATAAGACAATAGGGAAAGTTTCAGCCTTTTACAACAACCTTGTAAACCATTTAGTTATCGTGTTGCAAAGAGACAGCGCCGAAACATCAACATTCGAGGTTGATGATTGATTAGCCTTTTGCTTGCCGTTGACGACGGTTGGCATAGTTTGGCTTTTGCTCTGACTTACTTGAAGATTTGTCGAAATGCAATAATGAATGATGATTCGAATGACTATGATTAAATAAATCTACAGAGGTTGATTCATAGTTATTTCACAGACTTTCAGGGGCTATCCTAATTCAGGAGATCTTTTTTCCATGATCGACGATACTCGATTTGAAAGCGCTGTCTTTGCAATACAGCTCGGTACCGGAGTTTCCACTGTAGCAGGCTTGATTCACAAAGTTCCCGTTTCAAAACACCAAGATATCCATTGGCGACGCATCGGGTGACTTGACGGGTATGTCCGTAAATGGTATAGCGCCAATTCCTTTTTCCTGCTCCATCCTGGTCATGTAGGCAACCGTTGACTTAGCCGTATGGCTGGACGCTTTGTCTTGATGGATCCACACACGTCTAGCCTCTGTACCATAGAGAGTTGGGATTTTCTGGTGGCAAATGGGTTCAGCCTGGCGGATCCAATCATAACATCGTTTTTCATCCTTTGGACGATAAAATATTGCACGAGCTTTGTTTGTATCGCACAGGTAGACCCATGCTTCATCCAAATTAACAACAAACCGCCATTTATCACTTATCATTTAAATAACGTACGTAGAGCTTCCTGTAGTTGGTCTTTCTCTCGGCCACATGACACGGATGCAACCTGTGAATTTTGGCTTCAGACGCTTTACAAGCTGCAAATCCTGGGAGATTATGCGACTTACTGTGGCCTGGGAGACTCCTGCATGTCGTGCTATTGCCCTCTGTGTTCCAGGGTTTTCCTTTAGCACGTGACCCTTTACCTTCTTCACCACCTCGAACCATGGATGGCTTATGGAAAACAGTAAAGGAGGTATGGTCAGGAATACCCGTCAGTACTCTGCAATTAAGCCTGCTACATTGGAAACTCCGGTGCCGAGCAGTAGTGCAAAGACAGGGCTTTTTCAAATCGAGCATCGTCGATCATGGAATAAAAGTCTCCTGAATTAGGCTAGCCCCTGAAAGTCTGTGAAAAACTATGAATCAACACAACTTTTACTTGCTTTTAATTGAACTTAAGCAATTTGTACATAATCTATTTGTTCATACAAAGGCAAACCTTGAATTAGCAGGGAAATTCTTAAATGCTGAGCAAGCATACAGTACATTGTGATAGCAAATGCATTTTTTAGCAACTGTCGACGAGTCCGTATTAATAAAAACCTGAGGCATTCTCGCGCTTCCTGTCTTTGCACGCACTTGTCAACCTGGTCGGAAGAAGAAAAATTGGAAGAAGTTCGCTCCAGAACCTTCACTCTATCTTTTAGAAATTTCAAAAAGCCAGCAAAAAATTATTTGTCGCGTATAGCCATCTCGAACCGTGTCATAGTGAGCCTTTCTTAAAGTCTAATATAGCGCTATAAAATTAGGTAAGTCCTCAAATGGAGTTGCTTTAGAGTTGCAACAGTTGCAAAATGTCGCTCTATGAACGCATCTAATGTATGAGAAATGTGCGCTCCTAAAGTACGCTTATCTTGATACTTAGTGACTAAGGCTTCCCAAATAGATTTGCAATTGTCCTCATTTGGTATTGTGCCTACAAGAACAGATAAGGCCTTTCCTGGCAGTTTTCCGGGTAAGTAAGGAATTCTGCCAGCGTCCGTTAGCTGTGTTTGATGCGAATATTTTGCTTAAAAGATTCATTAAAAAGCGGCCAACTTTCAAAGTTCTCATCAATAACTATTAACGGTAGTTGTGGGGATGGACGGCTGGTTGAAACTTTCCAAGCGTGTTGGGGTTCTTTTAATTCGGACGAACATCTCATTGCCAGTAGTTTCTTCGGAATAATCCGAAACAAAATCAGAATTCAGAGTGATTCCTGATAGATTTCTTTCATCTAGACGAGTTATTAACTGGGTTTTCCACTGGTCAACTGTCACGTAGATAAGAAGAAGCAGATGCGTTCACAGACACTTTTATTTCACTGAGAGAACTTTTATTGTACAAATGAATAAAACCTCCAAGACCTCTTTGATGAAAGCTTAATTCCCCACGGAAATACGAATACACATGACTTGATCCGATTCGTTCAACTAGTTAGTCTCAGGAAAAAAAATTGGCAAATGAAGAATCCTCATAGCTTTTAAATCTCACTAAAGATGAGGTCTCGTTACCTTGTAATGTTAACCGAGTGGAAGCATGATTACAAGGATTTGGATAATAGATAAACGTATTACCGGAAAGTCCGCTGTGTGACGAGGTTGCGTTCCTGCAGAAAATTACCGAAGTACCATCGAAGCAATTCTCGGGGGTGCGCTACAATCGATGATTATATTAAATTATCGTATTTAATAAAAACTTATTTATCGATGAGTCATGCACTTTCTACTAAATGAAAAAATATTACATACCTTTTTGTAAATTTACATACAGAATTTTTTATTAAACATCAAACTACTCTAAGAACCAATGTTTCCAAACAACGCACCCGGCAAAAGTCTGAGAACTTGCTACAATCGATGACGTCAAAATGAGCCATCCTTTTTCCACTACTTTTATATTGATTGTCGCATCTGCGTCTAAGCGGTTTCACACTTAAATTGATTTGGTTTATGGAGAAGAAGCAGGAACACTCAGCTTAACATTCAACTAGCAGGTTTAGACTGCCACTTGAACATTCAAATCAAAGAAGGCCATATCCCAGTCGACGTGAGGAACAATCAAAGAAGAGTTTACCGTGGAAAGATGAACTGATGTAACGCTGGCGGGAAAGATTTACTCGGCGTAAATGACTTATCGATGACACCAATTAGTAGTGGCACAGTCGAAGTCGTCCCGCAACGAGGCCAACGAGAGACAGGCCTGGGTACTCAAAAAGTCAGCTGAAATACGTGGTTTGGGCAATAATCCACCCTCCATACTTCAAAGCGAGTATGCACATCAAATAACGCATTTGGCGGAACGGGTTTACATCGAAGAACGGTGATAGAAAAAGTACTGTCTTGAATTGAAGCGGCGTAATCACCAACATTATCAAAAATCCAGACGTCGGGTATTTGCTGGACTAAGAATTTTACGCCTCCATGTAATTTTAAGTATGAGGTGTATTCAATACGTAGCAGGCCGTACGCAAAGGGGGGCTAAACAAATGAATTTATTTCAAAAATACTGATCGTGGCGGATCAACCAATTAATCCACTGTATACCAGGAGCGAAATACCCTTCTCACAGAAGGTACTGGGTTGTTGTTTGAACCAATTCCGAACCTCCTCTTGCACTTCCTCGTTCATATGAAATCTGCGTCCACTACTGCGGATTGGCTTTGATTTTTGGGTGGTGGTGATCCTGGGTGTTTCCATTGCAGACTTTGGCGCTTGGATTCAGGTTCATAATGGTGGTATCAGCTCTCGTCCCCCGTGACAATTCTTGACAAGAAATCCTCATCATCATGATAGCGCTCCAAAAAGTCCAATGACATGGCCATACGTAAGGCTTCTTGCGCTGGTTTCAAATGATGGGGCACTCACTTCTTACAGCCTTTGCGGTACTGTAACGTTTCCGTGATAATGGTGTAAACAGTTCCTATGCTCAACATCAACCTTCGCAGCGATATTGGACTGTGTGTTCCCTTGCGTAAGTTCTCATCAACCACCAGGCGCGACACCTACACCCTCTAACGGCATATGCACGTATCTAACATCTGCAACATATTTCTACGTGTGTCCAAAAAATTCGCTAATATCTTGAACACAGAGCCTGAAACTTATTGAATACGCCTCATATTATTAGCATGCACAGCTTCCATCAAAATCGATCAATAAAGGAAAAATTATTTTAATCCATACGAGAAAGAAGACTTTTAAAAATATACAAACATTGAAAAAATATTTTTTAAATTTCTTTACCATTAATGACATTTTAAATTGTTGATAAAGGAGAAAAGTTGAATAATTTATATAATTTATTTCAAGATGTATCATGCAGATAAAATGCATAGTATGCAAATAAATTAAATTTTTACTTTTTAATTTACAGGATATCCCATAAGTTTCTATACATAAGAAAAATAAACATTTTTTTTTTATGAAAACCATTTTTCTCAAAAAAAAAAAAAGAAAAAATACGATACAGTGGACACGCATCGAAATGTGTTTTGAAAAGAATCGTAGTCATGTACAGCATATTATTATATAAATAAAATTGGTTTTTATAAAAAAATGTTTACTTTTCCTGTATGGAAACTTATAGAGCACACTAGAAAGAATGTCGCACCTCTTTAAATTCAGCAAGTAGAGCTTCTTTCTCTTTATAATGCATCCTATTGAATTTATCCTCACAAAATCTAATATTAAAAAAGTATATATATATATAAATGAAACAATGAAGTCATCATGGTCTGTGTTCAGAGTCGATTGTGTGTTCATACACTGATACTACAATAAAGATGGTGAGGGAAGGGAAGGTAGAGAAAGGTATGACCCATTTTGATGGAGATTAACCAATGTGAAAAGGCAAAAGTAAAAAGAAAGCAAACGCTAACAACCCTGACAGACAAGACTGAGAAATCAATGATATTTATATAGAAACTGAAGGTGGACAGAAAAAATAGGAAAATAATAAGGGAGAGGGAGAGAGAGGATGAGGTCGATTGAAGAGAATGTATTGGAGAACGAGGGAATTGCATGTTGTCCTAACCTCTGAAAAGGTTGACAAGTATTAAAAAAAAGTGTGTATCTAATCTTAGCCTTATGCTGTTATTAATCGACAATCGATACGAAAGAGAGGGAAAAAAGTCAGGGAAGCTTGCTGTTGCCGGAGAAAATTTTGTTCAATGAATAGGAAAAAAAATACAAGTATCGGAGGAAAAAAATACAGAAAAACGGAAAGAAAAAAAAATATCGACTGCTAATATATGACAATGCGGAAAAGACAGCGAATAAAAATACAACCCTGGGAAAATTGGATTTTTGCAACGAATAGTAGCAGTTACATTCAAAATTTCTCGTCAATCGCTGTCATACAGAGAAATGAATTATTTTTTTCTCAAATGTATTCATCAGAACAGAGCTCGTCTTCTTTAACCTTTTTTTTTGTATTAAAGCTGCGAACGTAAACAAATCCTTGATCATACCTTCTTCGTTTCGGCTTGTTTGCTTTTCATTCAGAGGTTTCACATTGACACACACGATAAATAATATAAAAATAGCTCGCGATGAAAAATCCCTATTTTTATATTTGATATTCCAGAAAAATTCTCATATTTTCTATTATTCATATTAGTTTTTAAAAATTTTTGTAAACATTTTCTGTTATTGTAATACTTTGCTCTTTTCCCTATATTTTAATTATAAATGCCACTTGAAATATTCTAGAATACTCGTGCAAATATTTTTGCTTCAAATTTTTTTTTCTGTTGAATTATCTCTTCGTTCAAACTTCAATGAGCATTATTTCAAGGGGAAACTGTGTTCGCGTACTCTTTCAGAAGGAAAATAAAAGCAGTAGTTTCTGGAGTTCAATGGTTCTCAACCTTTTCTTTTTACAACCCGCGTGCATCTCCCTTTTTCTAATTGATTTCTTCTTCAGAAGGTTTTAAAGTTCTACCGACTGAGAAACACTAGGCTTTTTTTTTGTTGCCATTTTCACGTGTAGGCAAAGAGTCAACACATCGACTGGCAATTCCATATTGTGGGCCATTCAACTCAACTTACAAATTATTTTTTTTCTTGCCATTCAATAAAGACAATACATATTTTTCAAAAAATATACCTGCTAGCCAGGGAAGTTGCTCCACCAAAAGATTAGCATACATGCGAGGCAGTGGGGAAGATGCATAATTTATTGAATAGGGGGGGGGGGACCTATTCTTTGTCTCCAAAAATTTTAAACCTCTAAACAAAATTACGGTTATTTTTAACGGTTGTTTCTCAATTCCCACTAAGGAAATTTACATGGGTGAGGAAGAAAATTATTATAACGGCAGCAACATTGATGTCAGAAAGTATTCTTAAGTCATAATTATACATGCATGTACAGTCGGCTACAAAAGTATCTAGCCACCTTGCAATGTTTCTCTATGGCAAGGTGGCTAAGTACTTGCCGACTGGATATTTAATACAAAAAAATTTTGTTTGGTTGTCTGTGCATAGTTAAATGCTTTACCTACTGTTAAATTATTTCAAATACCAAATTAATTATATTTTTCTTATTGTTGTTGTAATTGTTTTAATGATATTTCAAAGATTAAGCCTCTAAGCGTCGTCGCCATTCTTTTCATTATTTAATACGTTTAAATATACAACGATATGAAAATCATATGCATCAACTAATTAACGAACATTTGCTGAGCGAAAGTTGCATAGATTTCGAAATTAAAAGTTAGAGCTTCTCTAGCCTCTCATTGCTGCAAAACGGCGAATTCAAAAAAGCGAAGTTGTACGTGACCACGGAGTTTACATAATAGAACTTTTCTAATACAGGCACTCTAATAGCTATAGGAACCTTCCTTTACTGATAGGCCTACCAGCTCGAGTCTTCTATGATCATCAAATAATTTGTTTCTTTCTTATCTCAGCTCATTATTAATGTTAATTAAATAGAGATCTGTGTACATTAACTAATTAAATCATTAAGGTACAATTAACTCGTTTTGCTCTAAAACATTTGATAAAGCTGAGATCATTTTCACCTTGGCGAACGTATTATCTGTACGAATGTAGGTTTAAAACATCAAATATTTAACATTATCGAGTGTCAGAATATTTCTTTGCTAAAATCTTTCATACTGTAAAGATCGGCCAAGAAATACAACAAAATTAATTTAGCTTCTTTGGTGGATTTTTCGGAATTATCATAGATAATCGCCGTTGAGCTTTATATCGATTTAATATTTATTTTAGACTCATGGATGGAGGAGATAATTTCAGCCTCATCTCCCTCCTCTCTCTACCCAGTCTAAATTCTTAAAACACGTCATCACAATAATCATAATATTGCTACCCATAATGGAAAATTCATGTAACAAAAACATGCCATTTCCTCCGCAAGCAGTAGAGAGTCTTCATATTCTGTACACTGTAAGGTTGTGAAGCTATAAGTTTACTGTCTGTGCGCTATAATTGTCGTATATGTTAAGTTGAAGTTAAAATGAATCACTTTTTATTATTTAATTTAATTTATGGAGTTCAAAATAAAACATGACGGGGGGGGGGGGTAAATGCATTTTAATTTTATAAAATCGTATACTAACCTGAAAACAATGCTCTAAAATTACTAAAAAAAATTAGTTAAGGGATCTTTATCCAACAATAAAAGAGTTTTAGCATCAAAATGTTACGGCTCGTGACTATAATAAGTGGGGGGAGGGGGCACAAATACAAAATTTCAGGTTCTTAGGCCTTTTCGTACAAAGGTTATCAAAAGTTATAGCTTGATTTGTATTTGGAGCCTCGCGGCCCCTCGAGGCCTCAGAGGACTACTGTATATCAATTTTAGGGTGTAATAGCTAAAATTTTAAGCAACACATTATTAAATATAAAACATTTCAGATTTCTGGACTTCTGGTTTTAAATTTATAGGTTGATTTGAGATTGAGGCCGCAAGGCCCCTGCCAAGAGACTCATATAATTTTTAATATAGATTAGCTAAATTTTTAAATACCAAACTATGATTAAATAAAATTTCAGGACTGTAGGCCTTTCCGTTCAAATTTAGCCTGCCAGGTGGCCGAGAGGGCTAGGGCGTAGGCTTTCTAGTTCTCGAGTCCTCTTGGTCGTGGGTTCGAATCCCGCCTTGGGCACGGATGTTTGTGTTTGTCTTGGGCTGCGTACAAATATAACTTGTGTAAACGGCGCAAAATGACCTTAGTAGTCGACGCCAAAGTTTCTAATAAACCAACCAACCAACCAACCGTTCAAATTTTATAGCTTCAATTGTATTTGAGGCCGCCAGGGGCCCCGAAGCCTATACCAGTCTCCTTGTATATTGTCTATAATTTTTAAATAACGCACTGTAAAATCATAAAACTTCAATTTCTTAGGTCTTTTTATTATTCAAATGTTAGAGCTTATTTGTGATTTGGGCTTCAGGGCCCCTGTGGAGACCTAAGAGCTTTAGACCAGTTTTTCGCGTATATTAGCTAAATTTTTTAGTAAACTACTACAAGTATACAAATTTTCAGATTTCTAAGCCTTTTCGTTCAAACATTGTGTTTAGGGTCCCTGCCAGGGCCCCAGAGGATATATAAGTTTTAGTGTATAAGAGCTAAAATTTTAAGTATCACACTATAAATATGCAAGAATTCAGTTTCTGGACTTCCGGTTCAAAAGTTATAGTTGATTTGTGACTGGGAGCTCAGAGCCCCTGTCGAGACGCAAGAGCTTTATACCAGGTTTTAGTGTATATTAGCTAAATTTTTCAGTAATTTTCTATAAGTAAACAATATTTCAGATTTCTAGACCTTTTCGTTTAAAAGTTGTAGCTTTGCTTGTGTTTGGGTCCTGTAGGGCTCTGCTGGGGCCTATGTTACTTTTTTTGTATATTTACAATATTTTCTTAGTACTACACTATAAATATACAAAATTTCAGGTTCCTAGGCCTTTCCGTTCAAATGTTATAGCTTCAATTGTATTTGGTGCCTCGAGGCCCCTGGCGGTGTTCCAGAGGCTTATATCAGCGTCATTCTATATTCGCTACATTTTTTAGTACCAAACTAAAAATATACAAAATTTCAGGTTTCTAGACCTTTCCGTTCGAAAGTATTTGATTTGTATTTGAAGCCTCGGGGTCTTCTGGCGAGCCCCATAGGCCGCCTACATCACATTTCTTGTATATTTGCTATATATTTTTAGTACAACACAATAAATATACAAAATTTCAGGTTCCTCGGTCGTTCCGTTCAAATGTTATAACTTCAATTGTATTTGGGGCCTCAGGACCTCCAGCGGGGCCCTAGAGGCTTATATCGCTTTTCTTGTATAGTAGTTTTCATTTTTTAGAACCGCACTACAAATTTACGAAATTTCCGGATTTTTTCCCTTCTTTGTTCAAAAGATAAAAAAGGAACCATGAAATACATACAAGTGGCCCCTGAGGGGCCCCGGGCCACTCAAGAGGATTCGCTATATTTTTCGCACTGTCCGCCATATAGAGCCATTCTAGAAAATTTCAACCCTCTAGGTCAATCCTTTCAAAAGTTAAGGCATCAAAATGTTACGAGCAGTAGCGGGAGTTCTTTAAATTCTGACGTCAAACAGTCAAACTCTGACGTCACAAATTGCTCAAACGCAATCAAAACTCCATAAACATGAAAGGAAGTCAGTTGGGAAAACCGCAAAAACACATGGTTTGGTCCACCCTTGAGGATTCACTATATTTTCCCTCCGTTCTCTGTATAGGTCCTACGTGTGTAGAAAATTTCAAACCTCTAGGTCAATCCTGTAAAAAGTTATGGTGTGTGACATACATGTTACGTACATCTATACCGTCGTTAATAGGGTTTTAGCATCATCTAGATAATTCAATCAGAAACAATGCCCTGGTCAGACGTTTCTTCATCCCTGGTTATGGCTATAGTTCTTCTCTTTCCTCCGAATTAATGCACCAGCTCCAACACTGCAAGCGCCAAAGCAATGTCATCGACCCTATTGTTGGCTACTTCGTCAAAAATCACAGGATTTCAAAAATGGCCGATTACTCTTCTTTCGTTGCGTGGCCGATTACTCTTCATCAGTTGTTCAATAGGCAGCCTGAATTTTTTCCATGAGGCTTAGTTTTTCTCTTCTTGGGTGGCGTGGATGTACGCCTGTGTGCTCTAGAATTCCAACAATCTGAGTGGGATTATTCGCTACTTCGTGAACTGCTGTTCAATTCGCACTCTGCTCTCGATGTCTTGAAGCAAAACTTGAGCATTCACACTCTATGTGGTCTAGCAGTCGCCATTTCATTTGTTAAAACACCTGGGAACTTCGATGACCACTTGCTCAGTTGCAGCAGTGTGCTGGTGAAGTCTTTACAGCACCGAGCGAAGGGATTGCTTTCTCTGTTTCTCAATAGTCTGTTAAATCTCCATTATCTTCAGTTACTGCTCACTTTTAAAGATTTTCAAGAAAATGTTAAGTTCTAATAAATATAAATTCTAAGAAAGCCCGAGCAACAGAATTCTATGTATTGTTACGAATTCCATTTTGTTATTTATATTGCACAAAGATTGCCTTGATTGTTGGTTAGCGTATACTGTGGTGAGATACCTCCTATTAATATGCCTTACCATCACTTTGAATATTGATTATTAGCGATTTATTATTTTTTCGAAATCACAGATAGACAGTGACATTCCTTTTGCTTTGAAGATCAAGTGTGCAAAATTTCATCATGATTGGAATAAAAATGTAGATTTTTATATGAAACAAAAGCACAAACATTCATCTTTATATACACTGAGTGGCCAAAAAATAGAGACACCCCTTATTTGAAAGTAAATCAGTCCGAAAGTGACGTAGAGTGACCTAACAACGCATAGCTGCTTATATAAGGAATGTTCAGCTTCAGACGACATAGTGATCACGAAGTTAATGTCAAAATGAATAAGACCAAAGATTTAAGTGAGTTTGAAAGAGGGATGATCATCGGTACAAGAAGAGCTGGTGCCAGCATCTCCGAAACGACGACTTTTTTAGGATTTTCTCGCCCAACGACTTTTAGGATCTCGGGTGTTTAAAAATGGCAATTGAGAAAAAACACTTCAAGCGATAACGACTATTCTGGTCGAAAAAGGCTGGTGAACGAGAGAGGTGAAAGGCGAGTAGCACGCATAGTTCGCAGCAACAGAAGGGCAACAACACGACAAATTACAGCTGAACTTCAATGCAGGTGCATCACAAAGCGTACCCCAACGCACAACAAGACGGAATTTGCAAAGGGCTTTAGTAGCACGAGACCATCAAGAGTTTCTTTGGTATCACAGAACAATAGGAAAAGGGGCCTGTTGTGGGCCCAGGAACAACGTAATTGGTCACTTGAGGAGTAGCCTGGTTCGATGAATCTCATTTCCTGCTCCATCATGCAGATGGCAGGATCAGATTATGGCTCAAACAGCACGGGTTCATGGACCCCTCCTGTCAAATGACTGCTCTTCAGTCTGGTGGCGGAGGAATTATGGCGTGGGGAATGTTTTCCTGGAGAACACTGGCGTTCCTTGATATCTGTGGACAGCTCTGAACAGCACAGTTTACCTCAACATCGTTGTCGATCACGTGCACTCGTCTATGGCTATGATGTTCCTTATTGGATATGGTCACTTTCAGCAGGACAATGCACCTAGCCACCGTGTTCGATCGGTCACAATTTGGTTTGAAGAACATCAGAGTTTAGTATGTTTCCATGGCTATCTCAGTTCCCTGACTTCAATCCTATTGAGCATTTGTGGGACGAAGTCGAAAGATCAATTCTAAGCTTGGAAATGCCACCATCTAATCTGACCCAACTTAGAGCTACCATTATGTCAGCATGGGCCAACATTCCTCAGCAACGGTGTCAGCATCTTGTTGAGTCCAATGCCAACGGCTGTGGTCAGAGCTAAAGGTGGACCAACTCGTTATTAGAGGGTGGAGCAACTTTTGGCCAGTCCGTGTATATAGAAGATACTTCTAAAAGAATTCTACTTTGAAACTTGCGTGGCTTTAAAACGAGCTATGGATTAAATTTGTACGACGTACAGTTTCAGAGAAACGTGTTTACAGAACACCTTAACCAGCCCATGTCTGTAAATTTGACTGCGAATATTTTTGTAAAAAATTGTGTTGGATCAAAAGTAGCCCGTCGGGTTACTTACTTGATGTAGGGAATATGTAAAACAAAATTGAACCGTTTATAAAAATGTAGTGTTTTAAGTGTTTAAAGGTTTCATTTCACGTAGATTGACTCTTGTGTAAGAAGGACATCCAAATTTCATACATAGATCACCAATTGTTATAATTAATTCAAGAATATCTCGCTATTTATCAATTCAAACATATTAAAAATACATTTAAAATTAAAATTTTAAAAACTTCTTTTTTAATTTTTTTATCATAAGTCGCATGCGGCTGAAGCAATTTCGGCGAACAATTCTTTCAAGGTTCATTAAATGACAAGCTCTTTTTTTTATAGCATCTTCCATTTTACGGGTCCAGAAAGGAGAAACGGAAATGCTGCGGAAAGTGCGGAAGCTTCATTGCTTATCTTTTTCATTTCTGAAAGGAAGGAGAAAATTTTAAATTGCCTTCGCACGTACAAATTCTCTTTGAAAAAGACTGTGTCCCATTAGAAATAGAAATTAGATTTTTAATTTGTCCTCTCCTAGTCTTAAAATTATATCAATTTTTTCCTGATTTTTTACAAAAAGAATATGTCTAATTTGCTTTAATTATATTCTTAATTTAATTCATATCAATGCTTTACATATTACATTTTCTTAAGAGTCCGATACAACTGTCTCCTTGGATACAGCTCTATTAGTTCGGTGATTAAGTAATTAGTTTGTGAAACGTTTTTCCACTACATTAAACGAATTACAACCGAAGATGCGAAATTGGTGCACTAATTTTTAAGCGGCGATCCAATAATTATTTAATTAATTGAAAGAGGCAACTTTTATTAAAAGTAAATTAAAAACACGACATAAACTTTTCATATTTATTAGACAGATATTACTATATTTAAAACTTTTTATCGCATATTAAAAGTCTAGAAAATATTACTTTTAAACTTTTATTTGAGAAGTCAGGAAATTGCTATATCATTACGATTTTCCTAACTGTTGTTTTTTACAATTTTAGATCATTTAAATGTTTTGTTTCTCTTCGAGAATGGTTAAGAAGAATTCTATATTCTCCAAATAATCTTTTGGAAACTCTACTTTCTGCAAAAATATAATTTAAAAAAACAAACATTAAAGCGGATGTACAGTCATTACGGAAGCAGTTCTTATCTTTTATTCCAATCTAGCATTGCAGCAAAATATCCGGATTAACATAGTTTCAAAAACCATATTCGAACTCTTAATGTAAATCAAATCAATTTCTCCATAAAATCCTAAATTTGAAAAAAACTGTCACGGTTTTAATAAATTTATAATTAATTTCATGAGTCTTTCTGGCTTCATTAATTTTATTTCGCGTTAATTATCTTTTTCGTGCATACTTCCAAAAATTATTTTCAATATTTCTTTCAATTGTACGGTACACGGTTAATGACTTTGTTTACACCATTAACGTTATATTGCTTTGCATTTCAAGTCTATAAATCACTGGCGAGGCATTTATTATTCTGTGAATATAAATAGAATTCCTATATTTTTTGCACCGATAGTGAAGAAAGATAATTTGCTTGGAGTGTCGTGTGTTGAAATTGTGTGTGAAAATGTAGCTCGGTGACAGAATAAAATTTTCAGGAGGAGGTCGCTCCGCGCCTCGACGATTTCATCCATATTTAACAGGTTTTCCTATTATGAGTCGTTTCCCACCTGTCAGAGAAAGACGATTGCCATCGACTTGGACAGGTAATGAGCAATGCCGTACGTATAAGGGCAATCACATTTCAATGATTTGAGAAAGAAATTCTTCCAGGCAAAAATCATAAAGGCTGCTAAATAATTAAAATGAAACAAAACTTCAAGAATTAAGATTAATTTTGGAGAGACGACGCTATTCGCTAACAACCATTTTGACCCACATCAAGACATATTTTATACGTGATAAATCTAAAAGAGTTCATCTTTATATTATAACAACATTAACAAATTTAACAACGAACAACTATTTAATGTCTATTTCTTATTTGTTTTTATACAAGCTAAGGTTGTTTAAAACACAAATATAATTTATTCGAACGTGCACAGAAATAATTATTCGTTTTTTATGATTTATTATAAGGAAATATGAAATTAACATCTTGTGAAAAGTAAAAGAAAACGTCTGGAAGGATATTAAATGCTAATTATACTGGGCAACAAATTTTCAAAACTTTTTTGCTTCCGATATGAAAATAACCATTTCTTAATGAGTTTAATGTGCTGAACACAAATATGACTGTGAAAATGCAAAATTGGCTCTAGTTTTTTTGTAATCTGCAAAAACAATTGTGTACATAATAAAATGACTACCAATAGCTCTGGTCAACAACATTTTTGGTACCGGGAAGATAGGTGTTCTAGACTAATTTGAGCGTGCTGATTCCAAATCTGAATTCCAAATTTCCCTATCACGTCAAGATCTCGAGTTATAAAAATAGTTTAAATTTTAACGGTAGCCCTTGTTTAAATTTGATATCATGAAACTGTTTTACACCACTGAAACTTAACATCATGACGTGATAGAAAAATTTGGAGTTTAGATATGGAATCAGCACACTCAAATTAGTCCAGAAAACCTACGTTTGTCAAAGTTGCAGTTCTACTGGATAAATATACACGTTGAAACGTAGAAAATGAACTATATTAAATATCTCAAAAACTAGAGCCAATTTGAAAAAACTGATCTCATATTCGGAATCAGTGCAACAAATTTACCATAAAATGACTTTTAAATGATTGGTAGCAAAATGTGTGTTGACCAGTGTTATTCCGAAAATTCCCAATGTCCCTTCAAATTACGTGTCGGTTAAGTCTACACGAGTCTCATTATACCAAATATTTACTTATGAAGTCCTCGTATTAAATCTGACTTAATAAGAAAATGGAGAGCATTACATAATTTGATAAAATTTATGAAGAGAAGCGTTCGGGAATTATTTCCCAAAAGAGTCTCTAAAGCAAATATTGAAACATAAAACGGCATAGGCTTTATTTTAGAAATCGATAAAGATTTTTATCTCTTCCTGTCGACTTGGTTCAATTTTACAAAATATTTACAAATTAAACTATGTAAACGTCACCTAATCTTATAAAGTCGGAAGAATAATGCCGGAACGGTAATTTTTAGTCTTTAAAATAATTTTATATTATAATTAAAGCTTTTTTAAGTTAAAGAACTTTGTATTCAACGTGAAATAGAATAAATGTTAATCAGTCATTTTAAATTATTATCCTCGACATAGTAGATGTCTTTCCAATATATATATACAATACCCATTTTCATAAAAGTTGGGACAATATGAAAAATGCAAATAGAACATGATTGAGTAAATATATGTTAGCAAAATTAAAAATAATAAATGCGTTTGAAGTGAGTGAAGTAAAATATGTACAATTTATAAAAGACTATCTCTTTTTTGGTCGTATACAATTTTTAATGAAATTGCCATTGGCAACAATAGTTGGGACAGAAGGAAAAGACCACACCGGAAGCCAGAGAAGTGACATGAATACTCTCGAAACTTCTGGAGAACATTACGTCATAACCTTTCCCTTTTTAAATGCAAATTGCAATGTGCGGCCAGTCATTTACACGACAACGTGGGTCGAGGCAAGGCAGTGGGTCAACATATGTACAATAGAACAAGCCAACGATTTAGAAGCAACGTATCTCAGCGTGATATAGCTTGGATTTCCGTCATCTACAGTTTATAATATTACTAATAGATACAGGACAAGCGGAAATACCACCGTTCGTAAAGGGCAAGGACGAATACCCATTCTGACTGCTCGTGATCTTTGGGGTTTCAGACGTCACTGCATTAAAAATAGACATTCAACAGTGACAGAAATTGCGAAATGGGCTCGAGGATTCTATCAAAAACCTTTATCGTTGAATACGCTACATCAGAAACTGTAAGTTGAAGCTCTGTTATGCAAAACGAAAGCTATTCATAAACACACTGCAGAACATAAGCGCCTGACTTGGGTATACCCATCGGAAGTGGACTGACGGCCAGTGGCAACATGTTTTGTGGCCCGATGAATCTACATTTACGGTTATTGTTGTTGGCGAAAATCGTCGGCGTGTTAAGAGGAAAAGGACAATCTTGCCTGTTACCGACGTGCTGTACAGAAGCAAGCTTCAATAATGGTCTGGGCTGCACGAGTGCCAATGGATTGGGAAACTTGCACATCTGCAATGGCACCGTTAATGCAGAAGCACATACTGGAATTTTAGAAGAACATATGTTTCTTCTCGGTGACGTCTTTTTTGGAACCCGTCCCTTTCTATTTCAACAAGAAAATGCTAAACCGCACACAGCTCGCATTACAGGACAGTGGTTACACAATAGACGAATTCGGGTGTTAAATTGGCCTGTCTGCAGTCCCGATTTGTCCCAAATAGAGAATATATGAGGAATTATTAAGAGGAAGTTACGTCAACGACGATACCAAACAGTTCAACAGCTGAAAACTTTCGTATTGCAGGAACCACAACAAATTCTCATTGCAATAATACAGAAATTGGTATCATATGTTTCTCGACGGCTACAAAGCGTGATCAGAAGGATGGGAGATGTCATCCAATAGTAATTCATCCACTGTCCCAATATTTTTGGAGTGTGTTGCAACTACCAGTTTGCAAAAAACCTAATATTTATTACTATTAATTAAATTTCTGGTTCCGAAATGTTTAATAACTACTCAATAAACTATCTTCTTTTGAAATAAAATAATACGTCAGTGTATCAATATTTTGGCTGCATCGTATGTTTTCATCCTGTCCCAACTTTTATAGAATTGAGGTTTGTATTTGAAAATTAAAAATATTTTTGAAAACATAAGTTTATTAGATTTTCTGAGTTGTGTCAAAGACAATTTTTTTTTTTTTTTTTTTTTTTTTACATTTTCATTATAAACAGAAAAAGTAAAAGTCTGTGACAACTTTGATATACAATAGAATCTCGGTAAATCGGATTCCTCCCTAATTCGAATTTACAGTCTATTCCCTTCCGCTTTGGGGTTAAAACTTCCATAATTCGAAGTAAGAGAGCCTCCATAAATCGAATTTTTTGGGAGAAAGGTTAGCCTCTATAAATCCAAGTTAACGCAAATAAATTTTTCCACAAATCGAATTTTGTCAGTCCGGACCTCTAAAAATCGAATTGATGTCAGTTTCTCTCTTGCCCATTAGAAGTCTTCATAAGCAGTTCTGATTGACTTTATAAGCGTACTCGATTCCAATTGGCCAAAGAATGTCGGACTGTTTGCAGACAAACTCTTTTAATTCTAATACTGTAGCTTTTCGATACAGTCCGAGGTTAAGTATTACACTTAATGTGCTTGCGAACAATTTTGCAGGATTTAAATGCTACGGTTACTTGGCCGCTGCCGCCTTTCTCTTATGTGTTTCATGCTCTACGTCAGAGTCAATAGAAGGCATGGTCTTAAACAATCAAGATTGGATTAAAAATACATGATTCTAATAAACTTTCTCCAAGAATTCAAATTTAATATAAATATAATATTTGAAAAACCCAATATCAAAATAAACTTAAAAAATCATAAAAGACACTCAAAAACTTAATGCTACATTCTCGGTTTTGGCAAAGAATATTTTCACTGTTAGCACGTTACATTCCTTGTTTTTAGAGAGGGGACGTGATCTTTTAAATTTTCAAGATGATTTTAAATTGTTAAGATTTTCAGTGTATTTTGTGATTTTATAAGTTTATTTTTGATATTGGGTATTTCAAATATTAAATTTATATTAAATTTGAATTCTTGGAGGAAGTTTATTAGAAGGTATGGTCTATGGGATTCGTAACTTCCACAATGCTATGAATCTTTAACAATGGTTAACAATCGTTAACAATGTATACAGTTTTGCGTATTAGCGCCAGCTATTGTGTGAATAAGAGCAGACAGCTAATCCAACACCACCTAAACAGAAGGCCTGCGCAGAGAAACGTCATACATTGTTGCTCCACAGCCCACTAGATAAAGGCCTGAGTGCTGTTTTCAAAATGGCGGCGCTCGCAGGCGGACTGTCTGTGTGAAATAAGATGGAATAGAAGAATTATTTCACAAATTTGCTTTAATCCTCTAACGAAATCTAAGTTTTTGAACTTGTTATTTAAATGGCTTTATGTTTCAATGAAAACAATGGTAACATACGTGCAAATAAATATAGTTTCATTTTTTTCAACGTAGAGCCATCTATGGAGGAAGAGAAAAAGCATCTTTTCTATAAAAAATTTCGAAACCATATATGATGGTTTTAGAAATCTGCAAAAATTAGTTCCTGTAATAGATTAATTATTTTGGTTAGATTTTGTAAGAAAATTAAAGCAAATTTCTGAAATAATTCTTTTATTTCAGCTTATTTTACATAGACAGTCCGCCTGCGAGCGCCGCCATTTTGAAAACAACACTCAGGTCTTTATCTAGTGGGCTGTGGTTGCTCACACGAAAGCGGCTATTGTTAATTGTATTTCTACCAATAATAATCTCTAAATTTGGCCGTTTGATCATGACGTAATAATGTAAGACGTTTCTGTGCGCAGGCCTTCTGTCTAGGATGTGTTGGCTAATCTCGGGTTGCGAGGTGCAATACAGGAAGCGCTAACAGCTGGCGCTAGTATCGCGAAGGCCTACTGATCTACATTAACACTGCTTTGAGAGAGTAAATTAACCATACCTTCTATTGACTCTATCTACAAAAACAAAGCCAGCTTGATAAACAGGCCCTGACCAACACCACCTCTACTCAAAGCCTGAGCGCGAAAATACATTGCTACATCATCATCATACCTAGTCATAATTTAAGGCTTACTATTGGTAGAAATACGATTAAAGATGACTACCACGATCTATAGATATTCATGGTCATCCAGCTTCGTCCATTTTCCATTGTTTCGAGAAGCTAAGGAAAACAGATCGCGTCAGGTGCCGCATAGATCGCACTATAGCTAGAGCACTAAATGTAGATAGTAGCGACAACTCCTGCCTCGGCGCCATTGTTGTGGCAAAAAGCAATCTTCCTAATGCTGCGCTATAGGAAATCCATGAAATACCGACTCGAATTACAGTTTGTATAAGAGAGAAATAAATACAGAAAGCATATCAATGCCAGATAAAGTTATTAACTTAATACATAATTTATAGAATTGAAAATAGAGTTATGTCTTATTGTGATATTTTAATGATTTCCATAAGGGAAAAATTAGCAACTAAAAATTAAAACTACAGAGATGGAACGTATTGTTTTGTAAACTGATATGCCTAGCATTATAATAGAATAAAGTTAGATATTATCGATATTAACGCTAGGCATGTAAATCTAAAAAAACAATACATTCCATCTATTTAGTTGCTAATTTTTCCCTTATGGAAATCATTAAAATATCACAATTATTAAATTAACTCAATTATCCTTTTTTTTTTTAATATGAATTAATTCAATTAATACTGAATTATATAATAATTAAATCTCGTTTGTAGATTTCTTTAACAGATCTAAAGAAGACAAAAAGTGATCTATAAATTTAATGGAATAATAACTTATTTGCTTAAAATTTGTATTAAAAATTATAATTATATTTATGAAAATTGTTTTCCGGATTAAGAAGAAAAATCTTTCATAAAATAAACATTAATTTTCTCATAAACGTTATGACAATTCGGGTAAACGGAGCCATGAGATGATTAAGAAATATTGTTTGCAGTGTTTTGTATACTTCTTTCACCAGATATCCAATCTTATTCATTTTTCAAGTTCGTAAATTAATTTGGAGAAAATTTCAGAAACAGTAACAAATAAGCAATTTTACATTTTGTTTCAAAATTAATATATGATTTCAATTCCGTAAATTTTTTTAAAGATTTAATTCCAGCCGATGAATCACCTTTGTCAGATTCCTGTATCTTTTATTTACCTGAGGAGCCTGCTAAATAATACAAAGACTGTTTTTCGAGTATATTAATGTGGATGTTGTTTGTTAAATTAATATTTTTATACACGTTTCTATATTTGTGTCACCTTTATCGAACACAATACAGTTTTCTTCATCCTTTTATTATTATTATTATTATTATTATTATTATTATTATTATTATTATTAATTTTTTTTTTTTTTACTTCTTCTTCTTTAATAAAATCTCGTAAGACCTCGGCATTCATAAAAAATCTTAAATAAAAATCGAGCATGGAACTGAAATACATGAATACATGTATATTGCATTCAGAGCCGTAGCGAGGGGGGGGGGCACTGGTGCTGTACAGAATACTGTAAGGGGGCACAATTCTACTAAAGTACAGCACTGATTGCATGGCAAAATAAGCTAAACGAACGGCGAGCGTAATTGCTTTTGCCACAACAATGGCTGCCATGAGTCTCGTGACTGCCTTGAACCAATGAAAGACGAGGATTGGCGGTATAAAAGGATGTCGCTACTCTCTACATCTAGGGTGCGTTCACTTATTCGTTCGGAGTCATGCTCCGAGTCAATGTGATCACGTGATCAGAGTACTAGCGTCATGGCTCAGAGTCAACACAACGACGTAACAATCGAAGACCTTGATCGTTATAATCATTTGCGTGCAGTATTGCCAATTTAGCCTTTTTTTCATGCGCTTGTCTTTTGTTGGACATTTTTAATAAAAATTAAACAATGCACTTCAACTATCTACCATTCATTTAAAAGTCTTCAATTCTCTTCAAAAACTCTCATCATTATTCATTGGTGAACTTGTTATTATTTATTCTTTTTATTTATTATTTTATCTTCTCCATTTATAAATGAGTATAGAATCATTCAATAATAAATAAACATATTATACTACTTCGTAAATTAATGTATAATGCACAAAATATTGAAATGAGCTTTTAAATTGGACACATCCCTGCTAAATTAGCAACACTACTTGTGAACGATTCAAGATATTTTTTCCCTTCTTCGCAACCTCCGGAGGCATCAGAAAAGCATGAGCAGTGCCCATGGCACTTTAGGTTATGGGGAACCTTTAATATTAAGTTATTTTTTATTAACAGGAATAAACAATAACATATTTTTTATTTTTTAATATTTTTATAAAAACAGAGTTCTGGTCATAATTGTAATTTTAATTTATTATCATAGAGACTAGGGTGGCCTCATGCGTAAAGATGAACTGAGATTGAGCATATAAAAATTAATAATTATGCTGAAAAAATTGTCTTGAATCAAATTTTCGATCAATTTAAGCTAAATTTTCGTTTGTATCGTGCCAAGCCTACAACAATGGAAGGCTAACCAATTATGGTAGGCTATGATCGTGCACTTTGGAAAGATAGAGGCGGCCATGTTGATAGTTAAACAACGTATGCGCCAGCTTGAAAAAATAAAGTCTTCTCTTGTTTGTGTGGTTGCCACGGCTCCTAACAAGCGCGCTCGCAAACGATATCTCATTGTAACAAAATTAATCATCGTTGAAGTCACAACTTTGTTGGCCCTCTTCATTGTTGCGTCGTCTTTCTCATTAAATTTTTTGACTCCGATGTCTCCAGCTTGAAAGCAGGAGTTAAGGGAGTTAACCCGAGTCGCACTCCAAGCGAATAAAGAAACAAACTCCGAAAGACTCCAAGCGTACCCTGATGTTGGAGGTCAAGGGAGTTAACTCCGAGCGAAGAAAGAAACGGAGACCAAATGACTCGGAGCAAATAAAGAAACGGAATCCGAATGGCTCAGAGTCACGGGAGTCACTCGTTGTGACTCCAAGTGAATAAGTGAACGCACCCCTAGTGCTCTAAAGTTTTAACAATGGAGTTAAAGTTTCTAGTTCCTGGTAGAGCGGGAACTCTATTGCAAAGTGGCGCTGCATGTACAATCGGCCAAGTGCGCCTGCAGCGCCGCCCTATCGGCAGATAGAAAATTTACTTTCATATTCAGTTTCAATGAAAATCTCTACCGCAGGTTGCGGTCGGCCTTAGTGCGATCTGTTTTCCTTAGCTTCTCGAAACAATGGAAAATGGCCGAAGCTCGATGACCATGAATATCTATAGACCGTGATATCTATAGACCGTGATATCTATAGGCCGTGATGACTACGAGGCCAACGAGATAACAAGGCCTGGAAGCGAAAGAGTCACCTGACCAGCTGGGTGCTAGCAACAATCCAACCTCAATTGTCTCCATCTTGGATGTTAACAATCAGTGTTTTTCCTTTTGTTGGAAACAATGAAAGTTGGATTGTTGCTAGCACCCAGTTAGTCAGGTGACTTTTTTGCTTCCAGGCCTTGTTATCTCGTTGGCCTCGAGATGACTACGTAGCCTACGAAAAAGACAGGCCGGGGCACTAAAAAGTCACATGACCAAAGTAGATCGAGCAACAATCCAACTTCATTGTTTCCATCTTGGATTTCAACAATCAGTGTTTTTTCGTTTGTTGGAAACAATGAAGATTGGATTGTTGCTCGATCTATTTTAGTTATGTGATTTTTAAGTGCCCCGGTCTGTCTTTTTCGTCGGCTACGGGATGACTACTTATGACGTTTCCGTGCTCAGGCTTTCTCTTTAGGTGGTGGTGCCCTGACCGTCACCACCGAGAGAGAAGGCCTCACCGCGGAAACGTAATACATTGTTACGTCATCATCATTAGGGAAAATTTCGGGCTTATTATTGGTAGAAATACGAATAACAATGCCCTAATGATGATGATTAACAATGTAGTATGTTTCCGCGGTGAGGCGTGACCACCGAGAGAGAAGGCCTCCGCAATGAAATTGAATACATTGTTACATCATCATAGATAGTGCAAATTCAGGGCTTATTATTGGTAGAAATACGAATAACAAAGCACTATCTATGTGATGCAACAATGTATTCAGTTTCATTGCGGAGGCCTTCTCTCTCGGTGGTCACGGGTGAGGCCCTCTCTCTCGGTAGTCACGCCCTGACGCGGAAAAGTCACCTGACCATCTTAGTTCGAGTAACAATGTACCTTCATTGTTTCCATCTTGGATTTTAACAATCAATATTTTTTCATGAAAACAATGAAGGTTGCATTGCTGTTTGGACTAAGATGATCAGGTGACTTTTTCGCTTCAGGGCCTGTTTATACTCTGTCCAACGAAAGTTGGAGTGGGCGTGTTTAGTTAAACTTCCTATTTCAATTGTTAGACATTGTTGATTCTACTTTGGCAACAATGTCTAACAATTGAAATAGGAAGTTTAACTGGATACGCCCACTCCAACTTTCGTTGGATATAAGTATAACTGGCCTTATCACAAAAACCGTCCACATATGCAAATTGTAGCAAAGGCTATTGCTTGGCATTGTTTTATTGCTCGACAATTGTTTTACCCGTAGCAACGTTGTTTTATTGCTTGGTAATTGTTTTACCCTTAGCAACGCACGCATAAGCAAATTGATGTAAATAAATTTCTATTTTCATTAAAATAATTTGCATTTCCAAACGGTTAGTCAAATCTCACACAAATCTCTAATAGCCTATTCGAATTTCATTAACTTCGATAATTAGAAATTTACTTAAGCTCGATAAGGCGAAGCATTTTTTATTTTTATTTTTATTTTTTTTTTTTTTGAGATTAGATTTATCGAGTATCAGACAAGTTTATACAACAATAAAATACAAATTGTAATAAAACTTAAGAATTTTAATCCTAAATTGAAAATACAAGATTACAATTATAAGTCATTTCTGAAGCATTTGCTAGTCTGTAAAAATGCCTAATGGAAAGGAAAATTTTGAAGTACAATGAATAATATGTAAATACGATATAATCTTATCTTAATAACTGATGTTAAAAGTAAACTTTAAGGTAATTAGGATAAATAAGATGTAGAAGAATTTTTACTCATGAATCCTATTGTACCCAAGATAAGAAACTGATGGTGGGGAGGGGGGGTTGAGATTGGTCGGTATCTCGTTATATTTCACGTTAGATTAAGATTTATTTGGTTCTTGCGAGAGATAATGTTGATCAATAGTTTAGGGGAAAGGAAGAAAAAAGACCCAATCAGATAAATCGTGAAATATAAGGGTTCCACGAAAAAGTGCAATTGTAAACGTAATTGATGTCAAAAGATCTAATATAATAAATACAAGTGTGGCTAAATCATAAAAAAAAAAACCGATGGGTTGTGTTTTTTAAATCGAGGTAATTTTTAGTTGAAAGTATTATATAAAACGTTTGTAGATAAATAAAATATGAAATTTTTAATTCAAAACTTATAGCTGATTACCTGACAATGACATTTTGAAAAATAATAGCAAAATTTGCAATGGAAGAAATTAATATTTGTGAAGTCTCTAATCACGAGACTTTATTGGAGCCGAGAGGAATATTTCATGCTTTACTATTTTTAAATGATCATTATATTGTGTAAGAGTTTTGTATCGTTGAGTTTTGTAGAATCCACAAGATGAAGTTCTGTTAATGGGAAAATAAAACTATGAAAAAAATTTTAAAATTTTGCTATTTTTGTTGGTAACAGTTCTAACAAAATATGTTTGAATTATGTTTAAACAAATAACAGAATCGAATAAAATTAATACATAATTAGAAGGTATCTTAAATTGTGCCTTGATGTCTTTTTTATGGCAATTAGTTAAACCATTTTAGATATATTAATTGTTTTCTAAAAATGAAGAAAAGGTATAGAACCAAAACATAAATCATAACCAGCGAACCAAACTCAATAAATTCGATTTCTACGGACTCCTCACAAATTTGCTTTAATCTTCTAACGAAATCTAAGTTTTTGAACTTGTTATTTAAATGTCTTTATGTTTCAATCAAAACAATGGCAACTTACGTGCAAATAAATATAGTTTCATTTTTTTCAAAGTAGAGCCATCTATGGAGGAAGAGAAAAAGCATCTTTTCTATAAAAAATTTCGAAACCATATATGATGGGTTTAGAAATCTGCAAAAATTAGTTCCTGTAATAGATTAATTATTTTGGTTAGATTTTGTAAGAAAATTAAAGCAAATTTAAGAAATAATTCTTTTATTTCAGCTTATTTTACACAGATAGTCCGCCTGCGAGCGCCGCCATTTTGAAAACAGCACTCAGGCCTTTATCTAGTGGGCTTTGACACATGCAGCATGACGTCATTTTTGATACTGCAGCGCTGAGAAACTGTTGAATTTAACAACTCGCGGATTGTTACATCATCATAAATAGGGCATTGTTATTCGTATTTCTACCAATAATAAACCATAAATTTGCCCTAACTACGATGATGTAACAATGTATTACTTTTCATCGCAGAGGCCTTCTCTCTCGATGGTTACGGTATTTCTCCTGTGAAAAAATCACGGCACCAAAAGAAAATTTTTTACGATGCACTGAAATCGAGCGCTACTCATTTCCAGTGGATGTGTACCGTACACTCAAAATACTGTCATAAAGTTCTATCAAATTAATGCCATCTCTAGGTGCTCAAAGAAATCCATGCTAAATTCTAATGGTTACCACAGAGGAAGAATAAGATAAGAGTGCGCAAAGCCTCTCACTATCTCTTTTGGCACTGCTCGCAACAAGGAGAATTATATTCCTGAAAATTCTAAACGACACGGTCTTTGCATTGTAAACAGAGTCGCTTCGCTCTCAAACATCCCCAAATCGCAGTTGGCTATTTTGCCTCGCTGTCGGCATCCGAAATCGCTCAATGCGCAGGCGAATGCGCTCTCATCTTGTTTCTCCTCTTTGAATGTTACGGGACATTCGTAATTATTATTATGACAAAACGATCGTCGCGTGTGTTTTAATATTTGGTTATTCTTTTCCTCACTATCGTTTGTATACTGAATTTGAAATTTCATGATTAATGAAATAAATTCACGTTTTCAAAATGAAATATTTGTTGTATTAAAATAAAATTACAAGAATGCCTGAAAGATAAAGAGAAAGTAATAGTGTATTCCAAGGTCAGTAAAAGTAAGGTCTGCTCATTTTGGTTTTAAAAGTCGACTTTTACTGCGCATGACGTAACAGGCACCCATCCGCCTTGCTTCATATGTGTTTACATTGTGAAGTCCCAAGAAAATAACAAAATCAAGTTGATAATACCTCTTTGTTTTTTCATTTGATTAGTTAAACAATGCATGTTTGTCCAATTTACGGATACAGTAATCGTCAGGGGAATAAAAAAACCACCTAGGATATGCTCTGCCCATTTTGTGGATGTAGATTACCAAAATCTAATGGAGCACAACATGATGAAAGTGAAACTGCTGTTAACCAAAAGTGCAATTCCATCTCAAAATCTGCCCATATTGACAAAGTTAGCCCTATAAAAGCTGTCAACATTTTTCCAGTGTAATCAAATTTTTGAAACCTTTCTTGGTCAATCTATTGATAAAAATGCACAAATTATTACTAATGTTGCAAATTCAGCTTATTCAGCCTTAAACAGAACGGACAACTCATTTGAAGTTATTAAAAGTTTGTTTTGATAAGAATTAACATCAGAATTAAGGAATTCAATAGAAAGCTATCTGAAATAAATAGAAAAAAATAAAGAAAATGAAAAAATTACTAGGATTTAATTCTATAGTTTTCTTTGATTGTTTTTGATTACTTACAGAGCAATGTGGTAATTAAAAAATAAAAAACAGTAATTTTTCGCTTGATTTTGTGATTTACTCGGGGCTTAATAATATAAACAACATACGAAGCAAGGCGAATGGGTGCCTGTGACGTCACTTGCGGTGACGCCCACCTGCGCGTAAGCAGACCTTACTTTTACTGATCTTGGTGTATTCCTTCTTGACAAATCGATTGTTATATGGCATGCCATGATCTTGGCTTAGCCTACAAGAAGGGAGATTATGAGCTAAGATTTTCTTATACTTTACGGCAGTGATGTCCAAGATTTCTGTCCGCGGGTAGCGCCCGTGCACGCGGTTAATCTTCCTTTCCCCCTATTGCACTTTACGTTGAACAGTTCCTTAAATAATGCCTCATTTAATGGAATCGCCCCCTAAAGTCTGGCAACACTGCATAAAAAAAACTATACCCACTCCCCTCCTGAGTTTTGGACTATCTCCTCGGCTTTGCCCGTGAGCTTTACCCGCGAGCTTTTTATGTTGCACGACGCGGGCGACGGGCACGATTTGGACGTCCCTGCTTTACAGTATCACGTAGAAATTAAGTAATACGAGTGGAAGCTAATAATAAAAAAAGTTATGAACACAGTTTTATACATTCTATATTTTTTATTGGAAATTTAACGAAATTAATAAATATAATGATGTTACCCATTAACATGTGGGTAACGTAAAATGTTTTAAATTACAAAAGAAGTAAAATATTCATTTAGCAAAAAAAAAAAAAAAAATGTTTTGATACAAATTGTCCAACCACGGGACGTTAGAAGCAATCAGTTAGCAATAACAAAACATTTCAAAGAACTGGGAAAGCAAAAATTGGCTGGGTGGGCGGCTTTCTGCACAGCAAGAAAAACAAAAGAACTACATTGACAGCTTTGAAGACGACTGCGCTTTATTGAATTATAAGCTAGTTCCTGAGATATGCTGCAAAACTACCACACGGGAAGGCGGCGACGCATGATGCGTAAAAGGGCCTGCTGGCAGGGACAACTTAATTAGGAATTACAGCGCCCAGTCCTTCGTCAGCGAACGCTTGTAAACTCCACGGCATTACAAGCTCCACCGTGGTTTTTGACGCTGGTGTCGGCTCGTATTCTTCCTCTACCAATTTTGTGACATATTGTAAAGGCACGACTTGTGCAAAAACATCCAACGATAAATGGAGTCTCCAATTGCAGAAATCCTGGCGTCTAGGGCGTGGGGCGAAACATCTAACAGAGATGCAGTGGATTCTCTCATGAGATCATTACACACCAAGTAACGGAAAGGCTGACCTGCCTGGCTCTCGACGACGTTTCGAGTCCTTTTGGCTTTCCTTTAACGACCAACGTTCGTCTTTAGTGGCACTCGAGAAGAGCGAGAAACAATCCAGTTTCTCTGCAGACAATTGGCGGCTATCCTCGCTGAAATTAACTAAAGAGGGAATATTATTAATGTCATTTACCCTCTCGTGTTCGCTATGCGAAGATATTGAACCCGTGTTCGCTATGACGGGGTGAATGAGTTCGACGTTCCGAGCTGCAGAATTCTCTCTGTTACGGATAACTGCGATATCAACCTTCGTCACTAATAGCTCGTCATGCTTAATCGAACTCGACAACTTGGTAGGGACAAGTGGCTCCTTCAAATTCCCGCTGACTTCTCTCCTCTCAAATCTCTCTTTTCCTCTGCAAGCATTTTCCATCCACGCCACCGCCGCATTTCCGTTTTCCCCGCCTTTCTTATCGTCTTATTTCGCTTTACTTTAGAGATCCCAGCCGATGAGGATACGGAGGAAAAGGGAAGATTATCCTCAAAGGATGGCGCGACCATTCCGCTCCCTTTTAGAAAAAACCCATCGGCCTTCGTTTTACGATCAAAATTGTTCACTGTGACCTTACTACGTGACATACGGTTACTGTTCTAGCACTTGAATTCGACTTTAAGGGTCGACGAAAAATCCTGAAAAGTTAAGACCTTAAGTTAGCTTAACAGCCAAGCTAAGACCTTGATGGTCAGATTTCTGAAAACAGAATTTGAAAAGGTTAATCCGTTTTCAAGTTATCTTATAAGTAGCTTTTAGCTAAAGCTCCTAATAACTGACAGTAATTAGTGGCCACAAAGACAAGTTTCACAGCAAGTTCTGTTTATGCTGTCCGCGGATAAACTGCGCATATTTAAAACCCATTAGTCTTTTTACAGAGTAAGTCAAAAGTCTGCACCCCCCTTCTATCTTGGATACAAATATAGTTATGCAAATTCCAATAAAGGGAGTGAAGAGGAAGTTGAAGGTGCTGTTTCTCATGATGGTCAATATGAAAATTAGGTGTATCTAATAAACTGTAGGAGATACACAAAAAATACAGGTGACAATCAGCTCTTGTATTGTTTGTTGCCTCCAGTGTACAAATTAAGTCTCTACAGTCAATCCAGAAGGTGTTCAGTATGAAATCCACCTGCACCATAACATAATTCTGCACGGCATTTCAACGATGCCATTACATGTGACTATTGTATTCAAGATAGAAGGAGGGGTACAAATTTTTGACTCACCTGTATATATTAGGTGAGGTATATATTAGCATGACAGTTACAATTAAATCTCTTAAAATCATTAAAAATTTTGCAAAGTTACTGTGAAAATAATATCTGAACACTGGCGCTAAGGCGGAGTGTTCGTTCTGACTTCAGCGCCAAATGGCTACGTCTTATCCATTTTATTATTGGAACATCAACTTGGAGTCACTGTCTCATCTTCACCAAATAAAATAACGCTTTTTATTTCTTCGGAAGAAGAAACCATTATCACAAGGAGAAGTGGAGAATCGTGTTCGTTCCTTTTAAACAAAAATAACAGCTTTACGTTGGGAAGAACTTTTTCTACTTCCTTTTATCATCATAGCACTTCGAGTATAGAGCGACTCGAAGGATACACATTGCAAACAAAAATAATATCGAGACAGAAAGACAATATTTACCCAAGAATCGATGGGGATCAAAAGTTGTTAAGTTGATAAAAGATCAAGTTGCTTCATAAAAGAGAATGATTCGGAAGCATTTTTTTCTCTTTATTCGAGGAAAACTGCCTTTATACTAAGATTTAATAAGAATTATTATTTAAGTCAGATTATTTAATCTGATACTGATCAAGGTGATTCAAGAATTATTTAGAAATTGTTAAATTAAAAAATATTTTTCATATGGAGCGCAAAGTTGGCAACATCTCCATCATTGCTAAATGAAAACGTGGTGTGCATTCAGAAATAAGATATGATTAGAATCACTACCTTTGATTGCAAAAGATGATTTTTAACGTTTCTCATCGTTCATTTTAACAATAAATATATTATTAAAGACTCCTAGAAAGCTATTTCCCTAATAACACAGACTACAGTATTATGCACTTGATGTGCCTATGTTAAAAAACTCAAATATTTTCTGAAGCCACTGAAAGAGAATTGGAAAATAACCTCACCACAGTGACATATTTTCCTTAGTTATTGTAGTACATTCGTTTGCCTCAACAAGATTCTGTGCATCTGGCGTTTTGTTTTGTGCTTGATTTGTTTACAGTGAGGCGATTTCAATAGCCAAGGAATTTGTCTAAAATTTCGCATAAACATTTGAAATGTTAAAAAGTGCTTCGGGAATAAGAGACTCAACTACATTGGGGGTGGAAACGTTCCAGAGACGGCAAAGCTTATTTTGTCTTGGAGGACTATGGAGAATTGACGAAATTGTTTCGGAAGATCGTCAAAAATAGCCGTTTAAACTCGGGCTGAGATAGCTGAAGAAGCAAAGATTTCAAAAATTGCTGTCTTAAGATTCATGGCAAAATTTATGCATGCAGCGCATCGTAGCCATTGTGTCTCGTCCCGTGACTGACGAACAAATCAAATTCGAGTGAAACGAGTCAAAGACTGCTGAGTCGAACTACTAGTAACAATCATTTTTTTCAAAAACTTTATTATCAGGATGATACATGGATTAAAAACATCACTACGTGATATGACATTGAAATAAAAATTCAATCGTTACAGTCACTGGAAGTCAAAAGGCTAACCATGATCCTAAAATGTAGACTAACTTTTTCATTCCTCATGAATTTCTTTCACATGGTAAGAAAGTTAATGACGTACTATTTTGAGATAATACAACTCCAAAAAAAAGACCTGGAGAAAAAAACTAATGAATAGTTCATCATGACAATATATCATTGTTAATCCGACAATTTTTGGTGCAACACGAGATAATAAAACGTTTTGCTTACTCCCTCGGCCTAGCATCAAATAGAGTCCTCCCAATTGAAATTGACGTTGAAAGCCGACATTTTGGGTCGATTGACTGGATAAAAATAAATTCGCTCGGGGAATGCTTAGTAACCCGAAAGGAGCTGCCCATAATTGTTCACCAAAAACGATTTATACAGTCTGGTTCGAGGTCTGGCATTTAAAAATAAGTTCTCTGTTTACTTTTCATACCATCTGCAGAGAGAGCCAGCGGGCTGAACGCCGTCATATTTGGTGAGTAAACGTTTCAGACTTGGAATCGAAATAACAAAGAGGATGATCTCAAACGGTGCCATCTCACGACTATAAAAATCGAGCCAGGTCTTTTTAGGTTACAGCCCAACATCTTACCATTCCTTAAAAGGAAAACCACTTAACATACACGGAAAGGTGAGCATTCAGTCCAAAAGAAATTGAATTATTAATTTGCTTACTCTTTCCGGTTCGATTCAGGTTAATGAAATTTTTGCTTTCAATTTTTTTAGTATTTCAACTTCAAATACCAGAAGCATGGCGTGGGTATCTCAAAATTGGCTTTTTAATATAAAATATTTCTTTTTTTTTCATAATTATTTCTTCGTGAACCGGCTCACTACCCACATTCAAGCAAGCTTTTTATTCCTTCGCGTATTCTGCAATGATATTCTGATGTTCCCAAGTTTAGTGAGTTCAAATTTTAATGAAGTTATTTTTTATAAGTTTCTAATTAAAATCTATAAATTTATAACTTATAAAAAAGTGAATTTCGTTTAAAGATAAAATAAAAGAAGACTACTTTGCCGAGCGATTTGCTTTAGTACAGTACATAGAGCAAAAAATATTAAGATATCGACATGTCAATTTCTGTATCGTTGTTTTCTGTCTACCCTTACAAAAACAATTGCTTTGTAATTTCTCACACAAGTACCCAAAAAAGTTTTGGAACACGCACAGAGGGGGGGCCAAATTGCGTGTATTTTAAAAATTATCTATGGATTCTGTAAAGAACTACTCCGAACTTGTATATACTTTAATGAAGTCTGCTTCTTAAAAATATGGCCCAGTGTATATCAGAGAAAGGAGTGAAAACAAATGAAAGTTTTTCCCATCTTGAGCGAAAACGAAAAATTTTATGGCGACAAAGCAGTGAGCTGGGATTAGATAGCTTAATGGTGAGAAAATTTCGTAGAACCTTAGTCTAAGGAGTGTTGGCAGGATTACAGCGAAGAAACTGGTCGTTGGGGACGTTTTCGTAATTTACTTTAAAAAATGCGGTGATTTGAAACTAACTAATTCTTCAGGAAATTTCTGCTCGGGAAGCATCAGTATATTTGCTTCGGCACGGCGAATCTTCTGAAGATGCTCTATTTCCTACCCAAGACTATTTCCCAAGCTTGCGACTAATCTGTTGTCTTGAATATTTTCCCTTAATACCTTCTTTACTTGGCGAATCTTGAAAAAGCTCATTCTCTCAAAGTCACGAGCCGACTAAACTTCTCCTTGAGGAAGCAAATTTTCAAATCTCTTGACTTTAAGGAAAAAAAAAAGAAAAAAAAGTTAAGAAGCAATATCGGACTGCTTCCGAACAGAGGATTCTAAGCAATTTCATTAAAATTTACAATGCCTTCAAAAATTCAATTCTTTCAAACTATTTTTCATTGATGGTTCGCTTCAAAATAAACGAACATTATCAATATAAATATTATCAAATACTGTTTACTGGTTCGTGTAGAGAACATGGATTAAGAAAGAGAGAGCGAGCATGTTTATGAATTTCAACGAAACCAGAAAAAAAAGCTTTCGTTTTTTAATGTTTCAAAGTACGATATTTCACATCAAAGCCGTTACAAAAAAAGCAAGAAGCCTTTAAGTTGCTTGGGATTACACTTAAAATTCAATTAAAAAGAAAAATCGAATATAAAAAGACTTCATCAATGGCAGGAAGGAAAACATGTGGGCGAGACCGATATTGGCTTTTAACAATATTTTCTAATTACAAACAGGTTGAAAGCAAGAAAAAAGAAATTCACCAAGGAATAAAAAAAATAAACACCTTGTTAATTTTTCCCTTTAAGCTTAAATAGCTTATTGGAATTTTAATAAAAACGATGTACATGTAAGTGAACAAATGGTTGGAGATAATTGCTATATAAAAAATTGCAATTAAACATTTTTCTTATTACACACGACGGTTTAATTTCATCTTAAGCTAAAAACTTCTCTATTTTTATGAATATATACAGTACTTTAATAAAGTTTCAACACTCGCTGTCGCATTATGAAAAACATTCAGTTTACGAAAATTAATAACAATTCCTGCAAAAGGAAACTGAGGATATTTATCCATTTTTAATGAAATATGGGGATGAGTATGTTCTTTAGTTTGTAACAAAGAATTCAAAAAACATCATCTTAGATATAAATACTACAGTTACATAACCTGAAGAGAAACTTGAGTCCATTCGTCAGTTAAGATTTGACTTTGTAGCTATATTTTCTTACAAAGAACCTATGAAATCCAGAACAAAGGAAGTTTTCATTCGTGAAAATAGAAAAGAACAGGACAGGTGCAAATAGAAACTTGTATTCTCTATTGGGAAATTTCTGGCACAATAGAAAGAGAAATTCATACCAATATGAAGAAAACTGAATCAATTTGAATAAGAAGAAAACTGAATAGCTATTTTACATGCTACATAATTATGTATTAGCAGAAATTAGATCGCCGTAGTTTTTATATTTGTAAAATGGATGCAAATGTTGTCACAATCTGATGGCAAAAGTTAACCACCAACGGTTAAATTATATTCAAACAACAAATGTTGCAAACGTTAGTGTTCCTGTTTGAGATTAACCTGCAGACATCCGAGATTTGCTTTTGTTTTGAATGTCTGGCTTTGTTCTCACCGAAATATTGATTGAACTCAAGCTTGTATTAGCGAACAACTCTAATTTACAAATGGATGTAATTGAAGGAACCCTTTTCAACTCAAGCGAATTACAATATAAAGTAAATATTAAAAAAAAAGTTTTAATTTCACCAAAATGCAGAAACTA
This sequence comes from Rhysida immarginata, assembly GCA_023313115.1. Lineage (NCBI taxonomy): Eukaryota > Metazoa > Arthropoda > Chilopoda > Scolopendromorpha > Scolopendridae > Rhysida > Rhysida immarginata. The sequence continues at coordinate 98,910 of JAHWFO010094941.1, forward strand.
AATTCGTCTGCCTCTATTATTTCTGGGAGTTGAAAAGACGGCGCCATTCCGTTTTTTAACAAGGTAATTATTAAAATAAAAGTTATGTTATTTGTAAATCTAAAATTTCAGTTAATAATTTTAATATGAAGATAACTTTAATAAATAATTTTAAAAATTATAATGGCTGATCAAAATGTTTTGTATAAAGGATAAATTTTAATTTTCATCTTAAAAAATTAAAAAATATATATACGAGGATTGCTCCACATTTTAACCTTGAATCTATTTATTCAAAATGTTCGATATAAAGAATGTTTCATTCACAAAATGAAGAATGTTTCATTTACACGTACTAACGTACTATTTTTCTACATTCGCGGCCTTAATCAGTGCAAAACAAAAGCATGCATGTCTTCCTGTATTGTCCCCTTCGTCATATTCAAACATGTCATGGTTAAGTGGACCAAAAAAAAAAGATTAAAATTAGAGGGATCCAGATTGGGAATATCTGGGCAAGAGAAGGTGAATAAAATGGCACTTCCATTACTGACTGAAAGGTGTAAGGGGAAATAATGGGGTCAATATTTATTGTTGATTTGTGATGCGCCGCCTCACGATTAATGACATTAATGCGGTTCACCTTATGTAAATATCTGGCCGGGCGCTCAGAACGCGGCGGATCATTCCGTTCAGTATCTCCACTTCAACAGGTTTCGAGAATTTAACTTTGTGCCCAGCGACTGAACAACTCCTATGCACAGAACACAAATGTTTGTTGAAGGCTCACCGCAGTTTCTTTCTCTGCAACCAAGAAAGGTGTTTGTTCGTTGTTTGCAACGCGAGTCATTTACACATGCCATTTTAAGAGAATATTACAGCTGCGCTATCTGCCAGAATGCAGTGTAATTTCGCATTTGTTTTTGCAGAAGTACAAGGATAGTGAAATTCTGTCAGAATTGCGCTATCTGGCAGACGCGGGAATCTTCAAATTTGCAACAAGAAAAAATGGGAGTATTCTTTTTTTTATTACTGGCTGAAAAAAAATGTAGGCACTATTTTCCTGAGCACCTTTATATTCAAAACAATTTAAGGATTTATCTTTTTTTTTTTTAATCGTTTTTGAAAATCCCTGCCCAGTATATAGCAATGGGCAAAGCACCAATTTAAAAACCTGTAAAATACAGGGTGTTCCAAAATGATCTTTGTAACTTTAATCACGTATATTTCGGAAATGGGGATAGTTAGAAAGGCGCGATTTGCGGCATAATATTCACACACGCACACTCACACACACTCCTACAGTTTTGTGTATTTTTTAATTGTGCGCGACAGCCCAAAGGTGAATGTGTGGTCTGGTCTGCTTCATGGCCGTGTGGTGGGACCGTTTTTCTTTGCAGAGGCATCAATAAACTCCACTGTTTATCTGGACATGTTGGAACAGCTTGCATTTCCACAGGTCGAAGAACTGCAACCTGACATCATGCTGCAGCAGGATGGTGCCTCTCCTCACTGGGCCTTGATCGGCACATTTCCAAGTCGCAGGATTGGCAGAGGAGGACCCATTTCCTGGCCTCCAAGATCTCCAGACATAACCCCCATTAGATTTTTTTCTTTGGGGCTTTGTGAAGTATAACTCGCATCACAGCACCAATTGCAAACGTTAATGAGGACATGCTAGGCCGGACATGGGAGGAATTAGAATATCACTTAGATATCCTGCGTGCTACAGATGGCGCACACATTGAACTCTGTTAAAAGGCTACTAAAACTATAGGTGTGTATGAACATTATGCCCCAAACCGCACCTTTCTACCTATCCCAGTTTCTGAAATATACGTGATCAAACTTGTAAAGAGCATTTTGGAACACCTTGTAAAATTGAAGAAGAGACAGGAAAGAAACTTAAATAATGAATATTCGTTAAACCATTCAGAAACTCTTTTTTTCATATTCTTGTAACAATGTTTTTAACTCTATCTCTTTACTAGATTTCCGAAGTCGGCCGTTGTGTTGCCAATTTTTTTCGAATTTTTTGATTTTAACTTCTGAATCGGATAGAACATCAAAAAGTAAGTCATAATTGTAATTGGCTCACATTCTTATCTATTCGGGAGTATGACCAAAATGGTGGTTAAAGTTAAAATTTTTGTCCCTCGATCCGGGTCACAGAACCAAAATTTAAGTATGTGTACCTATTACAGAAGGTTGATTACGATCTATGGTAACGATTTGGATGAGAAAGTATACGAAAAAAACCCGTTCTCCACCAACGATCGTGTTGTATTTGATGAGCCTAGTTGTGGATAATTGCCCTGCACAATATCTTCCACCATAGAAGAGATGTCTGCAGAACGGCGAGGCCGATGCTGTTCCATTCCTGTTCGTAGGCTTTCCAGAGACCCTCAATGGTTGTTGGGCAAGATCGAACAAGGATTCGTTTCAATAATCCAAATCCACAGAAATCCATCGGGGATGCATTTGGTGACTTGACAGGGAGATTATGAAAGGGTATAACGTGAACTCTAGTTTCATCTTCCAAATCTAACATAAATTGAACGGTCGAGTCTGACGTAGTGTATGGCTGGAGGCTTTGTCTTGATGCAGCCAAACTTTACTTTTGTCTCCTCTATACAATGCGTGGATTTCCTCGTGGAAAATAGGACTGAGAACATGCTGCTGATAGTAAATGGAGTTAAAATTAGCTATCCTGTCCACTCTTCTAAATGTGAGTTTGGCGTTGTACGAGTATCCCGCAATCACCAGAAATTCTTTTGAAAAACTTTCCTTAAATTCCTTGGACCACTTTTAATACATTCTCTCCACGTGAACGGAAGAAAATGGCGCGGGGTTTGTTGCAATCGTTGAAGTAGACGTAGGCTTCATCCAAAGTGACAACGTACTGTGGTAACTCTCAGAGTCTTCGACAGTTCCTCTTCCTCTCTGCAACGTGCCGTGGCAGCAGTTTATGAACACGACTCTTGTTACGCTTTTCCAGTTGCAAATCTTACAGTTAGTTTATTATTTTTTATGGTAGCTTGTGAAGTTCCTATAATGCTTGCGATTCCTCTTCAGATTGATGGATTTTCACATTTGACAGGCTGCTTGACCTTTCGAATAACTTGTGGTGTTCAGCTTGTGGGAACTCGAGGATTTTGCTGTTTCTAGCCACTTGAAATTAACCCTCGCTGGCTGGGATTTCCCTTTTCCATTCAGTACTGCCGATACGCCTTTCTTCGAAAGAGAGAAATTTCGTATTTTATATGCGCTAATTATAGCAGAATAGGTGTAATTAGGGTCGGGAAGGGCAGTAATGTACCCTTTCCAGTAAGGTCCATTTTTCGGAGACATTTTTTCATGATATTTACTGCTTTCGAATGTAAGATAACAATGCGTGCACGTGACCCGCAGCATTCACGCAATAAATCGTTACCAAAGATCATAATCAACCTTCTGTATAACTTTTACTTACTTTTTAATGTTATCCGAATCTGAATTCAAAATCAGGAAAAAAAATTGGCAAAAGAACGACCGACTACACGTGAATCATTAACATCGTTGTGGTATTGCAGTATCATGCATTCTTAACTGGTTTTAAATGTCCTGGCAATTTAAAAAAAAAAACATTCAAAATATTTCAATCATTCATTTCATAATTTTATAGCATTTTTTATATTTTTTATATATTTCAGTATATTTTCCGAATGAAAACACACAATTTGTTAGATACTCATTAAATTAGCATACAGATGAACAGATGGACAGATGAACAACTACGGAAATAGTCAAATCAACTTTTATTTATTTATTTATTTATTCAAACGCATTTCATAGGAATAATAAAAAAAACTTAAAAAATAAGTCTACAGGGTGTCCCAAAAGGTCGTTTACAAACTTTACGTGCTGGTCTGTCAGATCATGAGGAACAAGTTTTACATAGAAAGTTGTGTCCGAAAACCTGATCAGCCACCGCTAGAGGGGATGTTCGCAGGCGTATTAGAGAGCGGAAAGTGAGATCGTTTCAGACGAGGATGTTGCTGCCATCGGTTCAGTAATGAAGAATTCGTCGATATGCATAATTAAGACCTGTTTTTGTTAATAAAATCATGTTAAGTTTTTTGCGTGTCTCTTTTTTGCTGTTGCACCCCACGGTTTGATTTTCGGACACAACTTCGGATGTAAGACTTGTTCGTCACCGTCTGACAGACCAAATTAAAGTTTGTAAACGACCTTTTGGGACACCCTGTATAAAGTATTACATAAAAGCAAGACAGTCAATTTTATCAGAAATATAAAAATAACTGGAAAATAGGCCTAAGAGGATTTTTTCACGCCATGCCTCCGAATATAGCGCATAAAAATCCTACTAAGCTTATTTTCCAGTTATATTTATAATATTATTCGCCATTTAATAGTAAAGATAGTCCTGGCTTGCGAACAAGAAGTCACCCTGTAACCTATGTTCATAGGACATGTTTGAGAGCGCCAGCTTCCATGTACACGACGGCTTAGCGGTTTTAGCATCGGGACGGTAACCCTTAAGTCCTTGGTTCGATTCCAGGCTATGGGATTTTCTGGACAATTTTTCACTATTTATTTAGAAATACGAGGGTCACTAACAAGTCATGGCAACTATTTTTGCAGGCAAATGTGTTGTTATACAAACATATCATAATATAAGGGAGACCCGTGCAATTTGGACCGTCGTGTAAATCGAAACCAGGCTTATTTTGCATAATTGCACAATCAAAATGAAATAATATACAAAATTTATTTTTAAAAGTTTGTTTCACGTCCAATACGTTTACATGCGCGTAATTTTACGGTAAAATATATATTTCTATTGTTAGCTGCATTGGTTTTGATAACATTGCTTAGATGGCGCCACTCTCCTGATTGAAAAATGATCATAGCCCTACCTAGAAGCGTTTGAAAAACACGAGTTGTATTGTTTGAGTTATTGGTGAAAATATATCAAATTTTCTCTTTTTGGTACGGCCTCATGTTACTTTGAGGTTAAGATAGTAATCGTATAAGTGTCAGTGCCGGTATGTGTCAGGGATGGTTTAAAGAAAAGGGGTCTATGTACTTGTTAATAGGCATGGTTTTAGTTGGAAAGGTTTTGATGCTTGGTCGCCATTTTTGATTTTAGAACTGTTGGCGTGTTGTGTAATTTGGACCTTATGTACGGTGTGTAAATTAGACTAGGATCGATTTACACGCCGAACATTGTGATATCCAACTTTTTAACTTTATAAGCTTAACCCATACGTTATTTAATTAAGATTTAAGCTCATCCCATCTAGTACGTTCCATAGGGTTGCTATCATTTGTATTTTTCACAGTGCACTAATAAACACATAAGTTAAAACAAAGTTTCTGCTATTACTCTGCCTATTGTTGTAATTTGACCAACTGGTTCAATTTACACTATCCATTGTGTAATTCAGACCGAATGCAAAAAAGTTTTAAAATTCATATGAAACCCATATCATTATAGTATTCCATAAAAATAGTGCACCAATAGATAGCCCGAAATGTCCACTATATACCTACGTTTGAAAATTGGAGCTACATCATTTTGAATAGAAGTTACAGCTCTTTTCCCTCAGGGGGTCCAAATTACACGGGCCTCCCTTACATATGAAAATACACAATGTACTTTACCAATAATATTGTTATATGGGTTACTCAGGAAGTACTGTAGACAATGGAGAAGATTAAAAATAAAATAAAAAATCATCTACCGTAATAATGTTGAGCACAATAGTCTTATGTTGAGATGGGAAGTAATAGACTATCCCCTCTACTCACCCGATCTGTCGCCATGCGATTTCGATTTGATACCCTACATGCGATTTCGAATTGAAAGACTTTCCCCTACATGAGAAGATATCGCCAACGCAGTGGACGCGACATTACTACATTGGACAATGGAGCAGCTGATGGTATTCGTCGCCTTCCTCATATTTGGCAGCGATCAGTACATTGCCTTGGAAGTTATTTCGAAGGTTCCTAATGCGTTCTTAATATCCGTCCAGACTATTATGCTCAACATTATCAGGGTGGATGAATTTTTTTAATATACATTTTTACTCTTCTCCCTTATCTACAATGCTTCCTGAATAACTCCAGTAACAAACATTGTCGGTAAATTACATTGTGTATGTTCATAAGTATATTATGAAACATTTGTATAACAACCCATTTGCCTGCAAAAAAACCGTTGCCATGACTTTGTAAGCGATCCTCGTATGAAATTTAAGATGTTTATTAAAATTTTTAATTGATTAAGATTTTCACTTTGATGAAAAATAAGACAAAGTTGATACAGCCTTTTATATTAAAGATGAAGGTTCCTTGGAGGATTTTGAGAAATCTATCGATGAAATAAATATACCGGATGGTCCAAAAGTAACAGAAACTTTGAAAATGCAATAAATTGCAAAGTACCGTATATTTAGTAACGTGAAGTGGATTTTGCACAGAAATGCGCAGAAAAAAGTGGGATTTTTGATTCACAACGAAGAACTTTAATACCAGAATAGTTATATTTTTGAGATCAGATGAGAATTATATACACATCAAGAGATTTTCTAGAAGGAATTGTTCTGGTTGTCCGATAGGGACCAAATTAGTAGGAAGGTGCAGAAGGTCTTCCAAATACCGTCCCTAAACCAAAACTAAAAATGGTCAAGCGTTTTTGTCGAATAATTAAAAACAGTTAAGAAAGCTTGTATAGTGGGAGTTCGAGTCACTGCAATTGCGCTACACAATACGATTTGTTTTTATACTCTGGATCACTGATTAGGTGTCAATTGATACCATGGCCCATCATGTCCATTAGGCCTGCAAACACTAGGCAGATTGTTAGGACGTCTTGGGACAGACCAGTCATTATGGAAATGTGCAGCGTGCTGAATGTGTCAATCAGCGTCATCTCTCGCCTGTGGAAACATTTTCAGCAGGATGGAAATACGGCCCGCTTCTATAGCTGAAGACGTCGTAACCATATTTGATGTACATGTATTTAAATTGTATTTTGAGAAGCATAGGTACATATGAGCTTTGAATAATCAATATTAATAAATTAAAATGGTTCTGATTAGTTTTCATATCTAATATAGCATTATCACCTTGTCCGGAAGCTTTAGGCACCCAAACCGACCACAATTTCAATACAAGTACAGGCGACTCCATGAGACCTATGAGGCGATGCATCATCTTGAGCCAAGTCTAACGCAGCGGATGCTCGTTGTGGTGCACCAAAGATGTATCATGGACAGAGGCACAGTGGAACCACATCATGTTTTCCGATGAATCCCGATACTGTGTAGATGTATTCATGACGGATTAACATCTAGAGGGAGCCTGGAAGTAGGGACAATCTTGACAAAATATGGCGCTATAAAGAGGATATCCACGCATTACGAAGCCCTGGCAAGACCACAATCTGGCGCTAATGGCCGGACGGAAGCACGGCAAGCAGCCCTGGCAGAGAGCTGGCGGCAGCAACACAGACCACTGTATCAAGACAAAAACGTAAAGGTGATTCCTTGCAGTTGTTTTTTTTTTATATAATAACTTTATTGTTTATATCGTTTCCAAATCGAATTATATGAGATGCATCCCGTTGATCAACATCTACAGAGAGCTGAAATCAAGGTCATTCTTGATGTCATCGTCGAGTGGCAGTGACGGTGTAATGATGTAGGCACGTCTCATAGTAGGCTCTCGTACACCACTCCACATTTTCAACAGAGAATCCGTAAAGGGACAATGTACTTTATTGTGTGATTTTTCAGGGGTGCTGCTTGTTCAGAATTCCTGTACGTGGACGACAACGCGGGTGCGGCCGCATAAGGCTCGGTTGGTGGACGAGCATCTGCAATGTGAAGACATCCATCGTTTGGAGTAGTTTGCATATTCCCCAGAATTTAATACAATTGAACAACATCCATGGGACGCTAGATGAACTGTGAAGAGCGACGGCTGAAGAGTGGGAAGAGTTTATGTCATTCAAAGCATTAGCAAAATATTTCACGAATCTTTTAAGAAAAAAATGTTATTCTCACAAATCTTGATATAAGAAAGAGGTTGATGATATTAGCTATCTGTTTAAATAAATGCAAATAGGATAATGCAATGCTACTAGTCTTTATCTAGAAAGCCTTATGCTCTTTAAATTTTAACATCCAATAAAGGCAAAAGTAATCAAGTATTCATTACGTGCCTAACTGCTAGACAATTGCCAAGCAACTTAGTATGCATTGTGATTGTGAAACCAAATTTGTTTTTTTTTTTGCATCGTTTCTAATTTAAATTTTTAAATAAGTTTACAGTTAATTTAAAAAAAACAACGAATACAAATGGTTTCAATCAGAAAATCCTTATCAATATTTACATTATACACATCCGTATTATTATAGACAGTCTTAATCCCTACAGATGTTTCCGTGGGCGTTTTATCAGCTTTTTAAATGCATACACGAAAAAATGCCGTCACCGGAAAATGCATTCTTTCCTCATTTAATGAACTAACCTCAAATTCTACTCTGAAAATTACTTTAACTCATTTCCGGAAATGAGTTTTTCCCCCTAAGCTATTCACTCCACCTCATCTCATTCTTTGAGCAAAAAAGAGGTTTTTATCGCAGTTTGTCCTGTAATCTCATTGAATATTTTTTCTTTATATATACATTTGCATAGCGAAGACACATGGTGTTGCTACAACCTTTTCGCTTTGGCCTGTTCAAATTGGTTTTAAAGCCTTTCTCTGTTTTCATACATGTCTCTCTGTCTCTCTCTCTCTCTCTCTGCGAGTGTATGTGCGTGTATGGGTTAATCTATTGTCAATCTTTACCATATTAGTGCGATTAAGCATTTGATACCTTCCGTCGAAATGAATGTAAATAATTACTTAAAGCACTCCATCCGGCTGTCGTGAGCAGATCGAGCTAGAAATAAAGTGGAAAATTTTCCTCCATGGGACAACCAGAAAAGTAATATTGATCTTTCATTTATTGTAAAAAAATTATTAATAACTTTTTTCTTGCGACCGCAGAGAATCATTAAGCAAACGTTTCATAACGCAAATTCCTAATTGCTCCTTTTGAAATTTTGGAATTAAAAGCTGAAAAATTCAAATTAACAATGCCATTTTTATGAATAATGTTTTAAAATTTACGCCCGATTTAAAAATTTACTCTAGAAGTTCTACCGAAATATAGTTTACAAAAGTTCAAACTACAATCATCGACCTTCCTAAAGCGCAGTTTCAAATCATTTTCATTACCAAATCAATTTTTCTAAGAGTACGAGCTCGTGAGGGAAAAGTACAATTTCTGTAATCTATCATGCATTATTAATGATAACACACTAATTAAGCCGAATGATATACGAGGATAAGTCAAATGAAAACCGCAAAATTGTAATTAAAATTACAAATTTCGCCCCACAGTGTTGTATTTCCGCAGATCCATTAAAAATGATTGTAAAAATATCCGGTAGGAACCAGGAAGATAGAGACCAGCAAACAACGTCACAGGAGCAGTTTAAAGATGGCCGCCCCACTTCAAACATGTACCAAAGTAGTTTATGAATGATGATGCATGTTTGTCATAGGGGCAAGTTTATGAATGGAGTGTGAAGTTCACAAATTGTGTGACAGCAGTATCAGACGCCCTTCGCCCGGGTCAGGCACAAGCCAAAGAATATTGCAGCAGTTGAACCTTAGTGTTGGAAAATCGCCGAGTAACGATTGATGAAATTGCAGAATTGTTAGACACTAGTCATGCTTCAGCCCACACCTTCACTACTCAAAAATCGGATAATTGAACGCTGTTCTTCTTTGGTGCATGTTTGAAGTAGGGCGGCCATCTTTAAACTGCTGCTGTGACGTTGTTTGCTTGTCTCTACTTTCCTGCCACCTACTGGATATTTCTACAACTCATTTTTAACGGATCTGCAGAAAACACTGTGGAGCGAAATTTGGAATTTTAATTACAATTTTGCAGGTTTCATTTGACTCACCCTCGTATTATTAGTTGAGGCGTCTACTTGCAAAAGCGGCTACATCCATTATACGAAATTCTTCAAAAAAGACAATAAAAATATTACAGCTTTTAATTTGTTTTTAATTATGTGGGTTATACAACTTGTAATAGGACTACTTTAAGCAAAATTTGGAAACTTCTTCGCAAATAATAAACATATTATTGAAATTTGAAGTTGGGATAAAGCTGGTTTTGCAATTAAAATAGGTGATGCGGCTGGTTTTGAAACAAACTAAACAGATAAAACTAGTACTGCACAAAAATAACACAGTAAAAATCGCATTATATCGTATATTTATTTATTTGATCAGTACAAAGAATGTAAGTAACATAAATAACGGTGTTAGAAAGCAAAATTAGTAAACTTAAATCGAAACTAAACTAAACTAAAAACATAATAAATTTAAGTAAACAATACAAGTTCGAGTTTTATTTAAATATCAGGCTGCGGTATTTCTTCGAGTGTTTCGCAAATTGATTCATCCGAAATTTCAGAAAATAGTTCGTTCTCGCTTAGTTTATTTTTGCAATATTCTAAGAAATCAATATCGTGCCATATAAGTCCATAACGTTTTTTAGTATTGTGTCTATGTCTTGGAGCTTCTGGTCCTTACTCTTCTTCTCTCGTACTATCTCTATTAGGTTTATGTTTCTAATTTGTTTTTCAGGATTCATCGCACCGCTGGGATCTCCAAATTGTTTTTCATAATTTGGATGTGGCTGTTTTTGCAACAAACTCATTGATGGATGTAGCTTTTTTTTTGCAACATACAAGTACATTTAAACGCACTTTCAAGTGGGATCTAGCTGTTTCGACGTGAACTGATTTTACCATATCACCATGCATATTTTACAGTATAGTTTCCACTGTTAGTAAAATTTTGATAAATATGGATGTAACCGCTTTTGCAAGTACACGCCTCAATTCCTAAGTAAATGATAACAGAAATTACAGAAATGATAAGAGGGTATCTAATCCCGCTTACAAAGTTTCCTTTACTGATAATAAAAACAGTAATAAAAATAAGTATTTCACCAAATATCTTAAAAAACTTAAAAAATAACTTAACTTCAGTGAACAGGAAGAGACATGCGCATACTGTATATCAAACAGACAAATCTAAGCTTGCGCCTTGTATGCAAGTAGCCGCATGTACAGAAACGGCAACACGGCGCACAGGTCTAAACGCACCGTAAGAGACTCGTAGTCGGCCATTCAAAAAGCTCATTTTTATATGATAGACATAGAAATTTATAATGGTTGTAAGTAAAAAAGAGAGTAAAAAGTTTAAAAATTAAATTTTCTAAAAATGAACATTGAACGAGCATCAGAGTGAAACTGAAGTTAAGTCTCTCATTACATTCCGAGAAAACAAGTTTTTTTTTAGCTTTTTTGTATTTAAAAGATTTGTAATGAGAAATTTGACTTCAATTTTCAGTTTAAATATTAAATATTAATAAGTTTAAGATTTCTTCATTACAATCCTGAATTGAAAAACTGAATGAAATTAACTAATGTAAGATTTCAATAAATTTTCGGTGCTCGATCACTATGACATTCCCAGGAACTCTTTTTAGGAGGGTTAATCAAATTTTTAGGCTATTATTTTTTGAGTGGAACAGACATCTGTCTGAAGACAAAATGCCTTGAAAAGTTCCGCTCATTGGAAAGGGGAATCTTCTATAAAGTCATTTATTTGCTCCCTGGACTTTTAATAAGACGGATCATCATGGCTCAGTGATCGTGAAGGGGACGTCAGATTCAAACCTTCGCAGAGGAAGTTGAGGTTTTTAAAAGGCTGTTGAAGACGGAAGAGGATACATATTATCTTTCTTTTCTCTTCATTAAACAGAAAGAATTACTTCCGACGAGATTCAAGAGGAAATTTGATATATGTGGAAACATCGATTTGGTGAAATTAAGCAGAGTGTAAAATATTACATATCTCTGGCCAGGTTGAAGTGACTTTATAATTTCGTTTCTTAAATTTAATTTTTTTTTCAAAATTTCAGTTTAAATATTTTCAAAAATAACAATATTTCATGAATTTCTACAGTTAAATTTTCTCAAAAGTTAAGTTATGAAATTAAAAGTCCTTCGCAATTTAATATTCAACCGCATTTAAAGAAATGTAAAAGCTTGTCCACTTAGTGATTTAGTTTATCCGACACTGCGCTAGATATTTTACTAACAGTTTAAATGCTAGATTGCCTTTCAAATGCAGTGATAGATAAGAAAACAAAACAATGTTTCGTCTTTTTAAAAAAAAACCCATCGAATTCTTCAATTTATTTCCTACCCTATTCCCCTGCGCTTTAAGGACTTGTCGCACTCTGTTACCAAGCAACGAATAACGGTTAAATTCGCGGCACTGTGCTCGAAAGAAACTCGCTGCAGCAAAGCGAATAATAACAGAACTTCAGCATTTAAGGAGAAGTAAATAATTCTTACTAATTCTTTCCACGATTCAAAATTCTGAATTTTAGTGAAACAAATCGATAATGTATAAATAAAAAAAAAAAAAAGACTAGCTTGGAAAAAATTTTTCCACCGTATCTGAAATTCATAGATAAAAGTAGACACATGTTTTGTCCCAAGCATTTTTTTTTTGATCCTTTAGTTTTTTTTCATACGAGGAATCCAGATTTGATAACCAAACTTTGTTATCACGTTTAGTGTGTGAGATATAAAAATATAATTTATTTTCAATTTTCTTATTAGTTTTTGTTTTGCAAGAAATAATTCCGATAATGACGTGGAGCATATGGAATTGTTTATTCATATGAGAAAACAAATAAAAAGCTGCAGAAAATATACAGATTCTGTTGCGTTCGTGTTTTGAACCGTCTTGATAGAACTAGAAAAAAATGTGCTATATGGGGATACACTACTTTCGGGATCATCAGTAGGGTTTTCTCTGAAGAGGGTTACTGTACTATACGATACGCTCATAATGCACAGGAATGGTGCTTCTTTATAGATTCATCAAAAGTTAGCCCAAAGCTATCCTTTTGCACAACGGAAACAAATTCCAATCAGTTCCACTAGCACATGCTGTTATGAAACGGAGAGTTCTCTGTCTCTTTCTTAATGAAGTTGACAGAGGTCTTTTTACAGTTTATAGCGGGAAAGAAAACACAGAATTCCGACCGGTTTCGCCTTTTATTCCTGGCTTTGTCAAAGATACAAATGAGGAGGCAAGACATCTTATATTCAAAATACTATAGTCTTCTATATACCGGGTGAATAAAAAGTCCCGAAAGGTCTAATGTCTCGAAAAATACACATCTCGTCAAAAAAAAAAGAAAAAGCATGTGTCAAATATTTTTTGAAAGCTATTTAATGGTATAAAAAAATAGCCCCTTGCACCTCGTATGGGGTAGGGTAGGAGGAAACTTGGAAATTTCAAATGGGAATCCCCAATTTTTTTTTTTATTCTTGCGGATTCGGATTCTACAAGAAAAATAGCATTAATTTTATCCAAAAAGTTTTTAAAGCCTTTTGTAGAAGGCGATGTAAGTGCAAAAAGATCAAACGTGTGCGAATATCTCGAGAAATCCACTTTAAATCAAAAAGCATCCAATATTTAATAGTGCTAAAATTAGCCCTCACCAGTTTTTCAAGTGTGGGCGGGGGCAACTTTGAAAATTTAAATGGGAACCCCTAGTTTTTATTAGGAGCTTTAGCATAAAAGCTACTTATAAGAATGCGCCCTTGGTCTGTACGTTTATCCGGCCGTCCGTCGTTTCCACGTTAACTTGAAAACGGATTAACTTTTTTAAATTCTGTTTTCAGAAGTATGACCATCAAAGTCTTAGCTCGGCCGTATCAACTTTTCAGACTTTTTCGTGGACCCCTTCAAGTCGAATTCACGTGCTAAAACAGTGAGTGTAAAGAATACCAAGATAATGGCATATCATATAACAATCGATTTGTCAAGAAGGAATACATTGTTACTTTCTGTTCATCTTTTAAGCATATTGACATCGGCACGCGCACGTGAAATCGCTTTGTCGACGCACGATTGCTCGAGTGCTCATAATCAATAAGCTTATTATTAAGTAGCGGAAAAATGGAGCTACTTAGCGGTTTTATTGTACACACGATTTGAAACCCTTCGTCATTTCTACATTTTTTGAGGTAGAAGGTTAAAATTCGGAATGTAGCTTACTATTGGCATGTGCACCTACACTAATTAGTTTGGTTTTGATTAGCCCACTAAGGTCGGAGTTTTAGGGGTGTAAATTAGAGGGGACCAAAAGGTCTAGGTGTATTTATGCATATAAAGGAGTGAAAATCGGTATCCAGATTTCTCTAGGCAAGATCTACAGTACTATGAAGTTTAGCCCCAATTGTTCCAGGGGGGTCGGATTTGCGGGGGTGGCAGTTACTTGGTCTTAAGAACTATGGCAACATATGGCATGTTATATATATCATACGTTCGGAAATGATGAAAAAGGAAAGAAGATACGAGGTTTTTTACATTTTATACGTATTACGTTCGAGAAAATCAATTTTTTTGATTGAAAAACTTGGGGAGAGGTAAAAAGTGCAGATAAAAGATACAGGGGTAAAAATAGATGACCGCAGGATCTGTCACTTGCCTTCCCCTACTCAGGGGGGGGGGGGGGTAATTTCTTTTTAATAAATGTATAAATGTGTTTCTGCTTCACTGCTAAAGCTCCTCCTTGGAATGTTTACAAGATTTTATTATTAATAGCGGAAAAATGGAGCTACTTACTGGTTTTATTTTACATACAATTTGAATCACCCTTCATCATTTCTACATTTTTAGAGGTAGAAGATTGAAATTCGGAATGTAGCTTACTACCTTCACTATTTAGTTTGGTTTTGATTAGCCCACTAAGGTCGGAGTTTTGGGAGTGAAAATTAGAGGGGACCAAAAGGTCTAAATGTATTTATGCATATACAGGAGTGAAATTCGGTATGCAGATTCCTATAAGCAAGATCTCCATTCTATAAAGATTTTTTTTGTCCGAGGTAACCATGCCTTCCCGACTTGATGGTGGAATGCATCGAAAAGATGGGGACTACATT
>JAHWFO010094941.1:134002-148174 GCA_023313115.1 Rhysida immarginata
CCATTTTACATGAGGATCCGAATAAAAATATTAAGCACTTATGAAGGCATTATTCTCTAGAAAATAAAACCCAATGCAATACCATTTTCAGGAAACTTGACAAACTACATTACAGACAACACCCTTCAATCAGAATCGAAAAATATTAAATATTTGATGAAATATGTGCATTTTTACTAAATAACGTTTAACTGCGCATGCGCATGCGTTATCAAATTGTCTTTTGCATAATTTATTAGTGTCATGAATAAAATTGTATTAGCGAGAGGTATCACGCAGTGGAAAAAGAGCATTCATGAACATAAGGAGTTTAACAAGAAACATACATGTTCATTGTAAATAAAATCAAAAACAAAATAAACACAATTGATGCAATAATTATCACACAAACATTAAACCTCTAAAAAGGTCTGAACACAACGTGATAACGCTAATCCTAAAAATTATGAGTCAAACACACAGTTAGCAAAAGATAGGATAAACTATTATCATTGACGTCGCCTTGCGTCAGGTGAGTAAATACAGCAATTAAGCCAACAAGAATTAAGTAAATTAATACACAGGACGTAGCTGCAATAATAAATTTTAGTTCAAAGTTCACAACTAAATAAAGTCACGGTCCAATAGAAAATAAATAAAATAATGTCTCAGTTCGGTAGAACACACAAAAAGGTAGAGTCACGTTTCAGTAAAACTAAATTCTTAAAGTCAAAATTCAGGAAGTATATTTAGATAGGCACACAGTTCCGAAAACAGTCCGGGTTGGCGAAAGGCAAACACTAATTAAAAAGACAAATAAAAATGTCACAAATTATCACAATAATATTACTAAATCAATTGCAACATTCCTTCGCACTAAACCCGTTGCCTAAGACGGTTGACGAGAACTGGGATAAGAAATAGCCAATTTCAAAGACACAGCCTAGAAAACCTTACTGTTTTCTAAGCACGAGCACGAAGCCCATATCGTCCCAGAAAAACGCAAATAAACCGCACGGCCATAAACCTTGCACTACGGCGTAGTAGCGGAGTTCGTAGTAGCGAAGCTCCGGGAAAATGGCACAAAACTGCTGAGCGTACGAGCTCACATAAAGACTCGCACTTACCATGAATATGATGCCTGTCGATATGGTCCGTCGTGGAAGCCTAGCAATACGGGTGGTTCCGGCTGGCTCAAGAAGCTCGGCAATACGGCTATCAGGTTCCCACGCCGACGACTTCGGTATAGCGGAGGTCGCTCCAGCCGCCGCGTCTAACGACGCACGTTGCTCGTCGTCCCTGTCACTTGTCGTCGTTGCCGCCGTTGCTTGAGCGCGTCCCTGCTCAAGGCTCCCGGACGATAAATTCCTTTCAATCTTTGAAATGGTGTTTACTGCTCTCCATGGGTCCTTCGCTCGTGTCCTCCTTGTAGCGTGTCTCTTCAGAAATTCCTCTCTTCGATCTCCTCCGTCGTGACTTTTCAAATCAGCTCTCGAGCTCCTATTCGTCCTTCCCTGATGACGATGCTCTTGACGTACGTCGCGACGGGTTTTACGTCGCTCCCTCCTCCTCTCAGACGAATAGAAAACCCGAGAGGGAAAACGCTTGATTCCGTCACCGGAATTCACATTGATGACGGAATTCCGTGACAATTAGCCAAATGTATAGAGCTACTCTTACAAAAAGCCCAAATATCTCGCTGAAATATATGAGGTGTAACATCCTTTTTACACCCCTGAAATTTCAGGATAATTCGTCAAGTATTTTTCTAGATATTCGACAAAACGTCTAAAATCGAAAGTGTCCGGTCATTAATGGCAATATGGTGTACATACGAGCAGTTTTATATAAATGTATTTGCATATGTAACAAAAAAGATAATATTTTTTATTTAAATAGATAATTTTATTTTTTCTTAAGTAACTTAACTGTTCGTCGTGTTCTCTGAATGCAGTACTTGACTATATACAATACTAGGTGATATGCCCGGCGTTGCTCGGTCTGTTTGTTTGATGAAATTTTAATGTCGTATCCCTTGCGCCATCTCTTGAGGAAACAAACAAACATAAACCAAGGTATATTTACCCCCACTCCCTCCCTTTGGAGACATATAAACCTTACTCTGAACCTAACGAACATATGGTGCGAATATGAGCTCAATCGGAAAAGTGGTTCAAGAGTTTTTAGAACATTTACAGACGCACCCTGAACCTGAATTTTTATATATAAAGAATTGGATTGGCTGAATCTGGTATATTTTCTCCAATTTTTGTATTTAATGCCATATCATTTTTAGAATTCGGTGTTGCTATCACTACTGTTGAAACAAACAGAGCAGTCTATTGTTGCACAAACTTTACCTTGCATTGCTCGTCAGGAGATATATATTTTTGATCCATAATTTGAATTTAAATCCATGAATTATTATCGGTAAATATTATTTTTTCGAAATCTCATGTAGACAGTGACCTTCTTGCTTTGAAGATCAAATTTGCAAATTTCATCAAGATTAAAATTAAACTAAAGATTTATATAAGAGAGAAACACACATGGACCTATTTGTTCGCTATGCATTTCAAAATGGCTAGACCAATCTTGATGAAATTTTTCATGGTAATTCCGATGGAGCCTGGGAAGGTTTTAGGTAGGTCATGGTGGAGATATCGCGCTTCATGGAAAGCACACTCTACAATTCGTTACCCCTCTCCCTAAAAGAGGTTAATGTGGTTAATTATGTAGTGCCACACTAGTAAATGTGTTACGTTTTAAAGTGCAACACCAGTTAATGTGTTAACAAACAGAAAATGAATTTTATATAAAATATTTTTTTTTCGAAATCTCATGTAGACAGTGCTCTTCTCCTTGCTTTAAAGGTCAAGTGTGCATAATTTCATCAAGATCAGAATAAAACTATAAATTTGTATAAGACACAAATATATATACATATGAGGTCTGTTCAAAAAATACGTAGACTGTTTGAATTGCGCGGGCCCTGTTGGTCCCAATCAAAATCGCTTGGTGTCGCCATCTTCTGACAGATCCGCTGATTACAAGGCAGTTTTTTGATTGCAAATATCAGTATTGGTTGATTAGCTACGCGGTTGTTTGTGAAGTGTGTTTTTTTTCGTTTGGCGGATTTTTAGAATGAGTGACTTGAACGAGCAAAGAGTTGCTGTGAAATTTTGTGTTAAACTCGGAAAAACTGCCACTGGACGAGTGGAAAAGGCCAGAAATGTGGACGAGAGGTGACTGGTTGTTTCATCACGACAACGCTCCAGCCCATTCAGCCCTCAGAACTCGAGAGTTTTTGGCCAAACACTCGATCACTGTTCTTCCTCATCCACCCTACTCACCTGACCTCGCTCCTTGTGACTTCTTCTTGTTTCCCAAACTCAAAAGACCTTTGAAAGGAAGGAGATTTGAGACGATTCCCGACATAAAGGCAAATGCGACGAAGGCGCTGAAGGACATCACAAAAGAAGCGTTCCAGGACTGTTTCCAAAAGTGGAAACACCGTTGGGATAAGTGTGTGCGTCGGGGAGGAGAGTACTTTGAAGGGGACCCAGATGTGTAACTTCTGAATAAAGTATATTTTGTTTTATGACGTCAGTCTACGTATTTTTTGAACAGACCTCGTATATACATACATCCATTTTTATATATATAGAAGAAGATTATCAGCCTCAAGGAATCGGAACATGGCCGCAATCACGTGATTAATCAAGTAGACGTCATCAACCAGATACGTGAACACACAAACAAGGACGACCACGTCCGAAACGGCAACACCCGAAAATTAGAAAAATGGCAGGTAAAAAATTAAGATTAATAAAATAAAATGAAAAATAAAATTTAAAATAATTCATATCAGCTGTGACGTCACGGGTAAAAACCCATCACGTGACCAGAACATGGCCGCCCGTGATGTCAGCATGACATAGGAGGGTGTGTGGGGTCACGTGATATAAATACTGCACGCTGATTGGTCAATTTTGGCCACGCCTACCTCATTATATATCCACCCCAAACGATACCCTTTATTACTGACACTAATTGACTTGACCAGCGCGCCGTCATAGCTGCAAGAAAAAAAGCCGCGGAGGAATTAAATGAAGCAGTTTCTGAAAAAATAGCCACCGTATGTAAAACGTTCGCATCAGTGGATACGATATTAAATCTAGATGAGACCGTTCATTGACCAATATAGTTTCTCAATTCTCTCAACGCTTCAGGTTTGCCTTCACATGTACTCAGGCTAAAAGTTGGTACTCCGATCATGTTGCTTCGCAGTCTTAAACTACCACAGCTTTCCAATGGCACACGACTATAAGTGAAGCGTCTAATGCATATCATAAAGGCCATCATTTTTCGGACCAGTAATCGGTGAAATCGCATTAATATCAAGAATACCCTGATTCTGCCATTTAAGATGCAGTAGTTTTCTGTCAAATTGTTTCGCCATTACGATTAACAAATCCCAAGCCAAACTTATGCTGTGATTGGAGTAGACCTCCGAAACGAGGTGTTTTCAAACTTAAGTAGTTATATGTGCGACATAGGCTACAAATCAGACAATACGGTTTAAGGATGGAGATAATAAAAATCGTAATGTAGTTTTCCCTGAAGTTTTTGCTGATTAATAAAGAGTCCATAAAATGCCATAATCTACAGAAGTATTATTTACATAACAAGGGTCATTTCACTTATATCATTTTGCCATGAGCAAAACTACGGGTATCTGTTAGTAAATTTTATATTATAAATGGTAAAAAAATTAAAGTAATAAATTTTGATTTTGTTAATTTTTGATTAAGGCTCATCATTTATTTAATGAGCCAAATCAATAATTTCTTTGTTTATTGAGTTTGAGGTTTATTGTAATGATTTACATCACTAATATTTACATTAAATTTAAAGTTGTTTATCCTTCGGCATTTTTCCCATTCATCATCATTTCGCAGCGAGTTTCTTGCCCGTGTTACTTTTTTGCTATGATGGATAGGTAACACTTTGAAAGAGTCTCAAGATCAATGATTTAGCTTCTTTTATGTGCAATAAAAGCATATGTATGTG
The DNA here is from genome assembly GCA_023313115.1 of Rhysida immarginata. Classification (NCBI taxonomy): domain Eukaryota; kingdom Metazoa; phylum Arthropoda; class Chilopoda; order Scolopendromorpha; family Scolopendridae; genus Rhysida; species Rhysida immarginata. The sequence goes on from JAHWFO010094941.1 coordinate 139,055, forward strand.
GAATCTTTCTTGATCAAGAGAACTGACATGATTTATTCTAGGAAGTATGATTCCTCTCCTACGTTTATGCCAAGAACTTCATATCTGTAAAAATATTGATTGGCTTCTGGGTTATTTATGTTTAACTGGGAAGACGCTATAAACGTTGTATGTCTTATTGAAGCTCTTGTTTGTTCCTTGCTTTTAGTAAATATGACATTTCGTGCGTTTTTCACATGAATGCGCAAATGCATAAGTGACGGCGAACTATCATGCATTTTGAACTAGAGAAGATGCCACATTGCCTCCTCTGATTCCCTTTTTGCCTTCTTTGCAGTTCTTTTTAAGAAAATAATGATTATTAATAAACATATTATTTCCATAAAAGCCACCTATCACTTGACCGCTTTCGCGCATAAAAACTGACCTTCGTCCATTGACATGGCCTCTTCGATGACCAAGGCGGGTTTTTAATAACCCCACGCGAAGCACCAAATGAATTTATAAAGGTATGCAAAGTTGAGTTTTAAGTGTTCCAAGGGCCTAGGATGAGATCGCAAATGGCATAAAAGATCTTGGCATTTTATTTTATAAGTAGATAATGCTTTAAATAAGTGATATGTTCCTCAGACAACCCTTTGTCGGTGAACCAGAAATTTTGAGATTTGGAAGTGTCTCGAATTTTTATTTGAAATGAGACGTATGTTATTATTACTAGCTGTAATGAGGAAATATAGCTGATGTAAATTACTTCTCAAACGACAGCTGATGTAAATTACTTCTCCATGAGAAATAATCATACTTCTTCTCTCAATTCGAAAAAAAAACACAAACCAGATACAAAACTTAGCATGTAGCAAAAGTTACTGTTCACTATCTATATTTTTGCAAAACAGCTCAGGGTCTGAGATTTGTAAGAAATTTGACTTGACTTGCTCGTATGTCTATTCGACGTCCTCATCGTGATTCATTTGTAGATTTCTTCTACAAATCTCATTTTGTGCGCTCTTCTTCTGTTACATTCCTAAAACTTCTCTTTAAAGTTTCGTTGCTTCCTCCGTTTCGGATGTTGTTTATCTTCAATGATTTCTTCTTTCTTCGTGGGTTGACGCAAGGCTGATGCCATTTCCTCAGTAATTGTCCTTGAGAAGATGAAAATGATTCGCCTTGAGAATTACTAGATAAGATTTTCACTTTATTATTGTTTAAATCAAAACCATTCTTGTATGTCATACAGAAAAATTTTAATGTATATTTATTACATTTACTTAAAGATACTTAAATGCAATTTTTATGAAACAGCATTGTTTTCAAACGTATGTTTGAAGCAATGGAAAAATAAACTTAAATTAAGAAGAAACAAGAATATACTGGATAGAAATAAACCAAAAAAATCTTGATATCAATAGCTTAGTGGAAAAGATGTATTTTTTTTCTTTAGCCGTTATATTTTAACCTTTAATTATTTGCTTTCGATTAGAGAAACAGTCATTCCCATCATCTCCTACTTTGCACTATTACAACTTTTACAGTTACAGTGATTAAAGCTTTACTGTGTTCGTTGATGCATCCGTGTTAAAAATATGATTACGGTAAATGTATGCTTTGATATATACTGGATAAAAATGTCAGAGAAAGAGCATTTTGAGCATTAGAATGCTAGCGTCTAAGTGAATTAGCAAAGGAAACCCTGAAAACATAGACACAGTGGCTGATTTCTTAGCATTGCCAGCATAAGTGCATCAAGAGAAACTCAACGAAAACATTTATCCGCTAATTACAGAGTGAAGAAAACATTCGGAACACATGGAAATTGCTTGCTAATAAGAACGCCATGAAGGATGGCGACATCAGCTTTCAAAAAGACTCTCATGACATTATCTTCCCCGGCCGAGGACGACGAGGATTTTTTCAGGGGGAAAATCCTTCGGAAGGGAAGTAAAGCCGTTGGTCCCGTGTACTCGTTTGCCGCTGCACGTTAAAGAACCTTGCGAGGCAAAATTTGCGGCCCCTATAATGCCGTCCTGAAATGACCATGGCAGTTGAAAAGGACGTTAATACCAAACCAACCAACCCATGACATTACATAAATACGCTCTTTTTCAGGCAATGTAGCGAAAAAGGAGATAAATGCCTAATATCGTTGGCGGGATACTAGTGTTACAGCTACGAAAAAGTCTCAGAACACTCTGGAGTCACTTCTTATTATTTATCATCCATTACTAATCAGACAACAATTACTACATTATCCGAATCTTATTAGGTACAGGGTGGAGCAGAAACAATTAGTCGATTTAAATTTAGCGCCATGCCGATATCTTAGTAGTTGGCACGGTAAATCCACATCGCTGAGTAGAGCCTTTAGTCATCATGCAGCGTTGGTCGGAAGAGCATCAAGCTTTTGCTGTGGAACCGTTCTTCAAAAATAATGGTTCCACTACTATAACGTAACGAGTTTTTCGACGACATTTTGACATTGGAAGGAATGGAAAGGTTCAGACACGCCAAACAATATTGAATTGGGTCGCACAATTCAGGTCTAGTACATCCATTGTCAACAAGAAGCCTCCTGGTCGCCCTCTAACTGTGCGAACAAAGTCAGACAACATGCAGAGGTATGCCTTAACTCCAATGGAGCTCAGTAATGTATCTTCAAAAAGTGACTTGAAAACGAAATGTTTTCCACATTTTTTAACAACTGTTTACCTAGTTATTTAGTTTTCAATTAAAGCGTTCATTTTCAAGTTTTTAATCGTATTATTGTTTGCCTTACAGAGTATTACATTGACACTGATGAATTCCCCTTTGCAATGTTTTGTTATAATATTTTTTTAGGGAAAATATTTTTCAGCAATTCGATAATTCAGCTTGAAATTTTTTCATCGCTAAATAAAACGTTTTATTTCATCATGCAAATAGATAAAGAAGAATTCAAATGCTCATAAAAATATTCAGGTAGCAAGCTATTCAGATTTCTTCAGATTTTCAAGTTGCTTTTCTTCGAACAGAAAAATTTAAGAATGAATCCCCATTTAAATATTAACGAAGTTCTAAAACAATAATTTAATTAATCATTAAGTTAGAATGGCGCTATCTGTTGGTTTCACAATGTCTATTTGTACCCTCATAGCTTACCATGGGCATGTCCTACTTCACTATTTAGTTTGATTTTGATTGGCCCACTGGGTTGAAGTTACGGGGTTGGAAATTAAACGGGATCATCTGGTCTATATGCTATATCAATATATAAAGGAGTTAAATTAGGTAGGCAGATTCCTCTAAGCAGGATCTCCGTTATATGAAGTTTGGTCTAAATTGTTCCAGTGAGGTCAGAATTGTGTGGTCTTTAAGAATTATTAACGTTTTTAAATAACATGTGATATATTCTTCAATTGGAAACGATGAGAAACGAGAAAAGATAAACTTATTTTCCATTTTCTAAATAAGACGTCGAGAAAATCAATTTCCAAATCAAAAGCAAAAAAACTATGGGGGTTAAAAAGTACGGATAAATAGCGTAGAAGAAAGAGAACTCAGGGCTTCCGCTAACTTTTCTATACCCTCTTCGGGAAGGATTAATTTCTTGTTTTAATTAGATATTATATTTATATAAGTTTAATTCATCTTGAATTAACCGCATAGAATTGCGAGGATAGGCTGAAAAGAAATACACTGGCTCTCATACTTGCAAATGAAAGAGTTATTCAAATGAAAGCCAATATGTTATGAAAGTCCATTTTATTAGCCAGGAAACTTACATTTACTTCTCGGCATAGTCACCATTTACTGTAATACACTTCTCCCAACAGTGAACCAGTTTTTTCCGTGGTTAAAAATTCAATCACTGCACTTTGTCTTAAACACGTTGACATAGCAGGCACACTCGATGCCATGTCAACAGCTACCGACACAAACCAATTAACAAAATTCAGCGCATCGGTGCATGTCTGTAATGGATGAATGTAGGTACCACATGATGTATACAAGAAATACTGCTGTAAAGTTATTTATAATCTATGGACAATCCAGAAAACCAACTTCAAATTTGAATTAAAGCACAACATCCTTTATTATTGATAAGCCGAAGAAGATTGTCAATTTTGACTGTGAAAGATATTTTAAAATATCGAGCTGAGAAAGTGCAATCACCCGAGACAAAGATTAAAAAAAATGGATCATTTCTTAGGATGCCCGAAAATACAGTTGAAATTTAGATATTGGTGTCGATTGTATCAATATGAATAACACCCTCACTAGAAATTTGATATTTCAATGTTTTATCAAAAGCTTATAAATGCCAAAAGCGCTTTTATTCAAAAACTGTAAAAATGTTAAAGTAAAACCTATAATCTAATTAAATTCAATCAGATATACGAATTCAATTGCGAATATGTGTGTAAAATAAAACTAGTTAAATCTCTGGACCAGTAAGCCACGAGAATGATTAAAGACAAGGCAAGAGTAGTGATTGGAAAAAAGGGTTACGAGATGTATTAGCGAATAAGTTCAGTAGAAAAAAGGAATGTTACAGCTAATTCCTTTACAAATAAGAAAATTAAGAAATTTAAATGCAGAGCTCAAAGGATTTCGCAATAGCTGAAACCCTTCCTAATACCACAGGAAATGGAGATCAAGGGTAAAGAGAAGAAATTCAAGATAAGGGAGTTAAGTGCGGATAATTAAGATCAATTCGTGATTCTAAAATTAAACTTATTTTGAAAAGCTCATTTCGGAATTTAATAAATTTATCAACTTTAAGTACACAGAATAAAAACAGCTGAGCAGTAGATATAAATAACATCCTCATTAAAAGGGTGCTTTATTAATCTGTGGATATGCTATAATGTAATTTATTATATTATCAGCGTTAATGTTTTAAAATAAATTAGAAACATTTTCGAAAAATACAACTTATTTAAGTGGAACCATTTCAAATATCTCGAAGAAATCGTGTCGTATGTCCACCAGTACGGTGCTACATTTGCTTCGGTGTTTTGACTGTTTGCCATTGTCTGTGTTTAGGTTCATTGAAAGCTGAGTCATCAGAGAGTCAACATTGAAAAAACTCTAGTGTATGCCGTACTTGTAGATCATCTCGATGTTCTTCTTCCCCGGATTTTTGACGCCTGTAACACCAACCGTACTACACCCGGCTTATTTGAACGGGTGCGCCAATCAATTCTTCGGCGATGCCAGTGTTGTGTACAAGAAAGGGGGCGTCAGTTCGAAGCACTTCGGCAATGGCACATCGTCAAACATCATTGTTTCTTGTCTCTCAGTGAAAGTTCAGTCATCAGAAAGTCAAGTGACTTATTTGCCTTTGCATGAATGGTTGCTGCAAGTGAAGCGCCATATATGTTCGAGATAGGACACGCACTGCTTAACAGAAATGTCTGTTTTAGTACTCTCTATCTACCACCATATTGTTATGTAACGTAGGATTTGAATCACTCTGTATACATTATTGACATATACCAAATTTATTCAGAGCAAATAGATTCTCCCTTCCCATTTCATAAGCTTGTGTAGTGACGAGAAGAACAGACCCTCGTGTTAGTTAATGCGAGCATACAGAAGAACAGACCTCTCTTTTTGTTCAATATTTGTTTTGATGTTTCAATTTTTGTTCTTGTATTTGTTTTCCCGTAAGCTGTCATTGGGCATTTCTAAGCCTGTTGCTTGCAATAAATAAATAAATAAATAAATAAATAAATAAATAAATAAAATACTCACGATATTTTCGAAATAGGAACAGCAGAATTGGATAAAGATTGAATGTATCAAACTTTGACAATATATGGTAAGTATTACTGTTCATTTTTGCAGCACACCCTGTTACCAGCTTTGAGAAAAAAAGCGGCGACACTTTCTGCATCATTTTGCAGAACAATACTCGGGCGCATGCAGAGCAAGCTGTTATTCACTCGATGGAGCTAGGAAGTGCTTGATTCCAAATATGAAAAAAACACGACCATCATTCGTTTCAGAGCCGTTTTCTAGAGTTTCTTCAAAAGATTCCGATTCTTTCGAACTATGAGGGTAGCCCAGAAAGTAATGCACCACAATTTTTTTCTTCAACAATGATTTATTGAACACAATGAAAATTATACACACGAAAGAATGATGTGTCTTCTACACTCCCTATTTTTCCACATAATCTCCGTCCTGTTCTATGGCCTTCCTCCAGCGAGACACAATGCGTGTATGCCCTGTCGCTACCAGTCCTTGATCTGTTCACGCAGCTATGTCTTCACTGTGCGAATCACCTCTTCGTCATCCTCAAAATGTCTTCCACGAATGGCATTCTTCAATGGCCCAAACAAGTGAAAGTCTGAGGGCGTTAGGTCAGGGCTGTAGGGTGGATGGGGTAACACTGTCCAATCCTGTTTCGTAATGTGTTCCGACGTCCTCAAACTAATGGAGTGCGAGCGTTATGGTGTTGAAGCAAACAATCAGCTGGGTTGTTATGGCGTCCAAGTCGCTAGAAGCGTTTCTTGAGTTTGGTTAATGTGTTCACATGTGCCTCTCGGCATCACATAAATGAGTATGACACCACCACAGTCCGAAAACACAGTGATCGTGACCTTACCACTGTTGCTTTGAATTTTTTCTCCTGTGGAGAGTGCGGATGACGCCATTCCATCGATTGTCGTTTTGTTTCGGGCTCAAAATGGTGCACCCAGGTTTCATCCGTTGTCACAATCCGGGACAAGAATGCTTCCCCCTCAGCTTAAAAACGCTGCAGCAACTCAGAAGAAATGTTTTTTCTCAGAGCTGTGTGTTCCTCCGTAAGACAGCGCGGAGCCCATCGTGAACACGTTTTTGTGTAATCAAGAGCACGGGTGATTTCACCCGCACTTCCTTTGCTGATTGACAGCTCCGGCGCCAACTGCCGAGTCGTTCTGCGCCAGTCCTGACGAATGAGCGCATCAGCACGCTGCATCTTGTCAAGTGTGACAGCCGAGGATGGCCGCCCCGACCGCGGCAAATCTTCCGCTTTCTGATGGCCTCACCCTCTGTGCCCAGCGACTAACCGTGCTTCTGTCGACTGCTGATGCTCCATAAACTACACATAAACGTTTGTGAATGTTTCCAACCGTTTCTTGCTCCGCAGTGAGAAATTCAATGACGACACTCTGCTTGTAACGTACATCACTTACAGACGCCATGTTGTTCCATTGCTGCACGTACGCTATCTGTCGGAAGAAACTGAAACTTTGCGCGCGCACTCCGAAAACTTCAAAGAATGCATACCGTAAATACTGTATTTAGCGCCGGACCTGAAATACCGGCCTGCCTGCATTAAGCGCCTGGGGGTCCACTGAATTTTTGCAAATAAACGCCGGACCTTCAATAACCGCCCGAGCGCTTATTTTAGTTCATTTCGTGTATTTTTCTTCTCTTGCTCCTTTCTCACGGGAATGTTTGCTCTCCCAAATGCCACTGCTAAACTGGAAATTAGATACCAGTATGATTGTCTTCTAATTTCTTGCTTTTAATTTTGGATTCAGTCAAGCAACATAGCTGATGAAAAATGAAAACTTCACAGTGATAGCATCAATTTTAATCTCGCAACAGTAAAGTAGGCTGAAAACCATTCTACAGAGGCTACAGCCAAACAGCTTAGCATTGATCCTAACGGGAATGGAAAACACAGCAGGATACTTTAGAAAAGATGAAGGAGAAGGGCGAAAATTTTGCATAATAGTATCCATCACAGTTGTGCAGAATTCTATAAGCGCCGGACCTGCAATACCGGCCCGCCTGGATTAAGCGCCTGGGGGTCCGCTGAATTTTTGCAAATAAGCGCCCGGGTGCTTAATATAGTATTTAAGGTATCTCAAGTTTCGCATTCGTACCATTGTTGGGGACGGAGAAAAAAATTGTGGTGCATTACTTTCTGGGCTACCCTCGTATCAATGGAACGGGCGCTGCCAGCTGTGTACTGCGGCATTCCACGCCGGTGGCAACGGGCAGACTCAACGGTGATGACTACATCGAAGGAACAGTAGAACTTTGAAGCCTTATGTGTTTCAAATAAGTAATTGCCAGTATGAAAATTCTAATCCTCGTATATAAAATTGTCTTCGCAAAGATTCGAAATACGTGGACTATTCCTATCTAGGATTCTCATATTCTCTGATAATCGACCCATGTAAAATCGTAATTTTACTATATCTAACTCAGCCGTGCATAACTTAAGCCGAGTTAACAAATGTGGACGGGAAGAAGCAGCTCAGAGCCACGACATAAGAAGCAACTAGGGTGCCGCGTGGATAAGTGGCACCTTTGTACAAATTATATTCCAACTTCCCGAATCTTTTTTTTGAGCGCCTCTAATCAATGTTTTGGGCTCCATATAACTCCTTTGACTTATTTATCTTTCTTGAAATTTTATCCCTTTAATATTTCTTTTCGATTGCAGTGATAAAAAAATTTTCGTGGCGACGTAATGCTTCCCTTGATATGGCGCCTTTGTGCGGTGCGCAACCAGCACACGCGGCACCCCTGGAAGAAGCGTACCCCCAAATTGCGTTGCTGAAGTGTTGAGGAAAGTTAAGGCTAGCATCGAAACCGTAAACCCCAAAATTCGGCGACCATTGCCTCTTCCATCGGAGCATCACAGGCAACTGTAAGTCGCACTACTAACCAAGATTTGCAAATGGAACGATGGTACATGTACAAGGCTGATGTACAGAAATTACGGCCGTGCCATATCGCGTTGCGCAGAAATTGTATGAGCGACACCAGGAGGGAAAAAATGGGAAAAAGTAACTTTAGATGAAGCATGGATCTACAAGCACGATCTGTAAGTAGGGGGCAGCCGTAGCCCAGTTGTCTCGCCTTGCTCAATGCAATGGTGGAGTTAAGCAACCTTGGGCGCGACTAATCACAGGTTGGGTGACCACCTGGAAATTTCCATCTTCCCCCGTGCTTCGGAGGGCACGTAAAGCCGTCGGTCCCGGCTGCTGCGACCATCATGCAGCAGTCGTTAAGATATAGGGATGGCGCAAAACTCCCTCGAAGGAGTAATGACGACAACGATCAGTAAGTTCAGATAACGATAACGATCATTAAGTTCAGAGTACAAATTCCAATTTCCCAATAAACTTAATCAACTTCTGCATTTAGTTCATATGA
>JAHWFO010094941.1:148184-191246 GCA_023313115.1 Rhysida immarginata
AAAAAACTAAAGATAAATAGAAGATGTACTGAAGAGAAAACTGAATTTGAGAATTACTGATACATAGTGTGAAATTGAAAACGAAGAGTGGTGGAATTGAAATGATTGCAGTGACAGCTTAATGAAAGAAGAAAAACCGACAGGGAATTAAAATGTTTAATAAAAGAAGCGGGAGCAGAATGATGAACATAAAAGAAGAGCCGTAGCCAAGGGGGAAAGGCAGAAGCATGCTCAAAAATAAATAAATAAAATGCAATTGGGAGGGGAAAAATTAAATGGATTTCCACGAATTTGTAGGAAGAGTAAGAAAACTAGGAAACTGAATAGTATTAAATTCTACAAAACCAGATTCCCAAGTCATCGACAACCAGAAAATACCAGAAAGTATGTTTTAAAAAATTAAGCGAAAGAAAGTAATTAAATACGCAACAGTGTACGAGGTGACTGAATGTTAAGAGAAAGGAATATTAACTTGAAATGAATTGAAAGCTCTAGGCATTGTGATGTTTACAGTAACAGAGCGCTGAAGAAATGCACAACCCTAGGCAGTGAAATAAACATAATTGAATGATTGGAACGCAAGCATAGGAAATACTGGATATGAGATTGCACGAATTCTTAGCAGGAGATTTATTTAATAATAAGATTATGAATCTCACGGTCATTATTTAACTGAACATTATTACCAATATATGAGAATACAAGTATTCTTAATGGACAAACACAGAGATGAAAATGAACAATGGGGTTCAATTGATGTTAATCGGATTTCGTTGATTGACTGCATGGTAGTTACAGCAAAACGTCTGGGCAGAAGCGATAAGCTCAGCGTCGGGAGAAGCATTGGAAACGGATCATCAATTCCTTTCTAATCACTGAAATGAAAGGTAGGAACTGAAAGCTTCAAATCAACCTTTAAAGAGCAAAGGAAAAAATTCGTGACGTGAAAAAAAAAGAAATAGCAATTAGCGGTTCATGGAAAATGTTTCCTAAGGCCCGCCGCAAATTCATTTTAGCGCTAGCAAAAAAGGGCGAGCAAGTAACTGCGCATGAGCCCGGGTGCTTGCTCATGCGCATTTGCTTGCTCGCTCTTTTTTCGCCAGCGCTAAAATGAATTTGCGGCGGGCCTAAGATTTATAGTACGACAATTAAAGAGTACCCAGCAGGTGGTTTAACATGAAATGTAGCTAGGATAAAAAGAGAGCGAGAGATATGCTACCCATTTTATCAAAACCATGTTAGGATAGTACTTCTGTGGGAAACGGGGGCGAGAACTACTAAGATTTTGGAGAACGATTCAACCAATCTGAATTTTGCGTTGTGTTTAGGAGGGTAAAAAGCCATTGTGTGGAAACCAGGAGGTTGAACTACTACTGAACTCATAATACGGAACGGGGACGAGCAGGGATCTCTTAACAATAATGTTGATTAAAAAGGAGAAATACAGAAAAACCTTTAACAGACACATCACAATTCAACGAGCCGTCAATAACCTACTGTATAGCCGAAAAAGGGAATAACAGTAATAAATAATAAGAAGTTACAAAAATATAAAAAATAGGATTAAAATGAGAAAAAATAAGAATAGTAAAAATGGAAAAACTTCCGCTAATGGCAATGCCGAAAAAGAACTGCTACGACTCGATCCACCAAAGTTTCCTAGCGTTGCGGACGACAACGACTTCGCTTAGCGGAGACAGAAAAACATGGATGGAAAGAGAGTGGGAAGAGAGAGAGAGACGAGCCCGAAAGTAGGCGAGCACTTATCAAGTAAAAACAGTACCTCGGTAAAACAGTAATCGGTACGCACCAAATCCGCCCAAAAGAATCTCGGATCGGAACTGGCCGCAAGACAACAGGAAAGGTCAAGGATGCTTTCTCTGTCGTCCCACACAGGGCGACTAGCCCTTAATCAAGAAAACTGTCCAATCAAAAATTAAGGGTTCAATGGGTTGCCCCAATCTGTGCAGTCTCTTTCTTTCTCTCCTCTCTCTCTCATCCAGTAATTCGAGTAGACAAATAGACAAATTAAGCAGGCCTCCTTTGTCCGAGCAACGGGGTGAAATGGAAAAAAGACTAAGGGAGTGGCCAAAGGTTTCCTGAGCATTCAGCCAAAACCCCAGACAAATAAGAGAGGCTTAATTAAATATTCAGAAGAAAACTTGAATATTGCCAATAACAATTTCGTCATAATTATGAATTGCCAACGAACAAAAAGATAGACAATTTTCTCGGGAGCCTGTTTGATTGGCAATGAATATTGCCAACAATAATTATGAATATTGCCAATCAAACAGGCTCACGAGAAAACTACTTAGGATGAGCACACACAGCGCGTAAAAGATAAGAAGGGGGGGGGGTGCGCGTTTGCCATACTTGTTTGATCCAATTTCTTTTCTGAGCCAAGTTAGGTCTAATAATATTAAGGGAAATCATTGGATTATACAGAAGAAAGAATGATACAATGGCTCATCTGTGTTCACTAAATACAAGGGGAGTGGACAATATAAAACGCCTAGTAAAGAACGAGATCTTTACTTAATATAGTGCTAAACCACCTTCGTCATCGTAAGTGGCCTGAATTCTCTTGTAAATTGACAAATATAAATCCTGAATGGTGGATAATTGAATCTCATACTATTTTTCATGCGAACATTGTCCCAATCTTGCAAAGATGCTGTTGAGGAAAACGAACCCGAACTGTATTCTCAGAAATTAATCATAGGATTCTATTATTTGAGTTCGGCGACTGCGGAGTTCAGAGAAGATGTGAGTTTCGTTTGCATGCTCTTCAAACCATGATTTGCAAGGCCGGCTGCGTGAATCGGAGCTTTATCATCTTGGTAAATGGGAAATAATGTCTGCACCATGGGGTGCACATGGTTAGCCAAAATTTCTACTTAGTCGCTGGCAATTTCTATCTTTCAAGGCAATGATGAGGCTTGCAGAATATTAGTGTTCATTTGGGACGGATTTGCCACATGCAAACATATCCAGTGGTTGGGAACTGTGTTAAGATTGATTCTTACTACGGTATTGCAGTCTTCCATTGATGATATTCGATCTTTGGGTGTTACACCATTCGCTCCTCTTCTAAGCTTTAATATCGGTCACGAGTGATTTGGCAATTACAACTCTCCCGTGAATATTTTGTATTAAAGAGTTCCCTCGTCACAATTCTCTCTGAGATTAAATTCTGCAGTCACCTTTTCAGCAGATATTTTCTTATTCCGAATCACTTATCCTTCTCAACGTCCTTTTGTCTCTTTCAGTCAGTCAGCAATGTTGACAGACGACGTTTTCCAGACAAATACGGATGTCGTCACAACTTTTGATACTACCTCGAGACATGGCAAATAAATTGGTAAATTCAGCTAAGATGGGTGACAATAATTTGCCCTCTTGGAATCTCAGTAAGCTCTGACAGATTCAGTATTAATAATTGCACACCCTGAACGAATAATTTGTTCAACATGTGTCTCACTTGGATGGTGAGCGCTCGAAATCACAGTTTGTCAGTTTTGCATGTTGTCATCATTGAGAAATGAGATCAAATATCTGAAGACCATTTTCGGTAACTTGTGAAGTCCATGCCGCGAAAAATTCGAGCAGTAATGCCAACTAATGGGATCCTATACTATTTAGGTGGTGCTCCTAATAAATTGGTTGCTTGGTGTAATCTAAGGGTTATTCATTTAACTTTATCACTAGCAATTGTCTCACTATGTTTAATGGGTGCGATAAGAAAACTCAATTGTAAGAATGCCAGACGACTATTATGATTGAGTTGCCTCAACCACATTAATTGTTCACTTCCGCCTAAGCGGATAGCTGCCCTAATACAATCTAAGGGTAGATCTACAAAATAATAATAATAATAATAATAATAATAATAATATTATTATAACAACCGGTGGGTAGAGCCCCGGTGGGTAGATAAACCGGTGGGTAGAGCCCCATGTTGTCCCCCAACAGGCCGAAGCCCAAAACGGGGTTAATGAAAAATACATTTAAAATGGGGAGGTAAACTAAAAAAAAAAATCATAGAGAAAGAAGCCAAGTCGATTAAGAAGAAAGAAAGAAAAACAAAAAAAACGAAGCGAAAACTGAGTCACAAAATAGATTTATACTACAGAAAAAATAATTAAAAAAAAAATTAAAAAGGTAATGTCCTAAGGAAGTGGCGCTAAGAAAGAAGCGAACAGAGATGGGAAAAAGAAAAAGAAAATTAAGAGAACAATGATAGATGCATATCTTTGGCGTCAGATAATAATAATAATAATAATGATTAAAATAATGGATAATGGATTATTTAAAATTGATTAATAGCAATACTGTATTATATAGAGTGCTTTAGATAATTGGATTGATTATATTCTGCAAATCAGCACGAAGGCAAATTGGCCAAACGCCAGTCTTTTGGATGCCAATTTTAGAATCATCACTTGATTACTAAATGCGATAACAAATCAACTTCTGAAAATTAAGCAACATTTAAATATCCAATAAAATTATTTTGTATTTAAAGCCAATTAAAGTAATGAAATGCTTAGTCAATTACATAAGATTGTAATTTATATGATGTCTGTTATTTACGAGTACGACAAATTACGGCATGTGCGAATCTAAATTACAGTGGCGGACAGAAGTTTAAAAAACTTACTTTCATAAAGGAATTAAATAATGAGAATAGGTAAATGATGTACTGCTAGTAATAAGATTGATGTTGATAAATTGTTTTATTTATCAGGCAATGCTTTCTTACAAGAAAAGAAAAAGCAAAGTTGATGGACAAAAGTTTTAAGAGAGAGTACAAAATACATGTATATCGTTCATTGTACTGTCTCTTTGTTAAAGAAGTTTAAAGAGGCCTTACAGTAATAGCGGAAGAACTATACGATTTCCCCACCGGTTTCGCCGTCTATTCCCGGCTTTATCAAGGGTGCATATGAAAAGTTTACTAGCCTATATATAGCAACATCAAATTTATTACAGGTGTGTTTATCAATATATCTATTACATGACTGGTTAAAATAATAATTCAAATATGCGCATGTTTGATGCGCGGATGCATCAAACAAAAGATCTGATTAGTTGGGAAGAACTTGACCACCAGTGGCTACCACCTGTTCCGGAAGCTAAAGGAGATCATCGGCAGCTGCATTTCAGCGACGATGAACAAGTAAAAACTGCTGAATTTTCTTCACCCGCGACAGCTTCTATGAAGTGATCATGCGGAATTACATTGAGCGCTATGATAAGTGCTTAAACAAACTTGGAAACTACGCGCAAAAGTAGTTAAAGGAACATAGAATCTGGTAAAGAAAAATTTTTGAAAATATATATATATATATATATATATATAGTAGTTTTGTTTTTATTGCAAAACGGACCTTACTTTACGAATAACCCTCGTATCTTAAGCTAAATTTCAAATATAACATTAGGAAAAGTCTTGTATTGCTGCAAAGAAACAGGTAAATAAGGAGAGACAAGAGTTAAGCAATGCTGTGAGTATACTTCATCAACAAGCTTATATTGCTTAATCCTTAATCCTTAATCTCATTATTTCCCTGTAAATTTCAAAATTAATCAAGTAGCGATATTTGTTTTGTCTTACCCGTCTGTCCGTATCCATCATATTTTTGACACCATCTAGTGAAGGCTGAAAATTAGTATATAGATTGCTCCAGGCAGCACTTTTTTCAGTATTTTGTTTGAGCCAAATTGTCCTTTGGTAAATAGACCATATGATATACAATTTCTTAATTATCCCTTGAATTTTTGAATAATATAGAAGGGACGGGGTTTCAAATACTTGACTTCCATTGTTGAGAGAACATGTGCCTTACTGAATATTTTAACTATTAATGTAGCGGAAGCACGGAACTTCACATTTCCGATACCTATGTCCTGGAATGGGTAAATTTCAGCTAATAGAGAAATACAGGCAAGACCTTTATTATTATGAAGTTTGAACCGGAGTTTCAGACCTTTTTCTTGAACTCCTCCTTTTTTTCTATACCTTTGTTTCAGCAGTTTATTAAAACTATTCTATTTCTCTTAAAATAGCTAAAGGAACTTCGACAAAGGAAATTAAATTTTATAATCATGTCATTGGCAATGCTTCTCTGGATTCTTAAAATCTTACAGAAAATTGTTTATTTTGCAATTTCAGAGAAAGAATATGCGGAGCAGTAATGTGGGCGTATTTGAAAAAGATATTGCACGGAGTTGGCGCAAAGAACCAACAAAAAGTTATTTCTAGAATGAAACTATGCAAATAAATAAAAAAATTAAAAAAGTATTATTCATATTTTCTTGCTGGACTGAAACAGGAAAAAAATATAACAGATAAAGAATTTCTGGAGGCGTGGCTTACAAAAGAGCGGCAGAAATTCTATTACGCCTAAGACGGTCTAAATTTTTAACTTCTAGTTTTTATATTCTTACATTTTTTAAATTTACATCTGTATTACATCATCAAAATTAGCATCATCAAAATCGTATTACATCTGTTCTTTCCGCATTAACATCCTAACTTAAGACTCAAGAGAATAGGAACAACGTAACCGAAACTAACCTTCTCTGTTATATCCTCCTCTGCTATATGGTACCTGCCGTTAGAATTAATGTTCCCGTAAACCAGTACATCAAGACTCTCATCTTCTTTCTGGCTTTCTTGCCGTACATCTGTATGTTCACTGCTGAGTCCCTTGCATCGGGATTAATTTTCTCGCAAATCTGACTTTGTACAATTCTGACTTTTCCATTTTCCCTCTTGGCTCTGTGTACTTCTCTTTTAGCAGTATGATGACTTCGTATAAATTACCCACGTTGAAGTCGGCTAAAGGGTCTTTGTTAGTGGCGGATGGTAAAACTCTGTCCCGCGAAAAGGCCTATCAGGATGCCTGTTTGAATGCTAGGTTTGCTGCTTTCGACCTAATGTTTAACGAAATGCTATAGTCTCTCCGGGATGAAATAAATACAAAGTATAGTGCACCGAAGGCCAAGGTCGAATCCCTGTGTATAAGATTTTGAGAAGTTTGACTGTATCAACATAGAAATTCAAAACTCTCTTACAGACGTTATTAACAAAATAAGTGACCTTAAAGAAGCCTTTGAGCAACGTTTACGTATTCCGAAGGCAGGGAACTACATGGAAGGCAATGAGCTAAGTACATGTTCTTCAATCTATTTCTCTTGCTAACAGAGCAGAATCCATGGAAGTAATTGATGATCGTGACTGTTCGACAAACGGTGGCTGTAAAAGAAGTCACTTCGACGGAACTGGAGAAGTGGAAGACAGTGCCTGGTCCGTCGTTCGTAACAAAAAAAAAATCAAAAAGATGACGAGGATTGATGAC
Organism: Rhysida immarginata; assembly: GCA_023313115.1. Taxonomy (NCBI): domain Eukaryota; kingdom Metazoa; phylum Arthropoda; class Chilopoda; order Scolopendromorpha; family Scolopendridae; genus Rhysida; species Rhysida immarginata. The sequence continues at coordinate 155,552 of JAHWFO010094941.1, forward strand.
TTGAAGACCGTATCCAATGGTAAAATTTATCCAAGATCTCCTGATGATTATGGTGCAGAAGATGAAGACCCATGACAACGACCTGGTGTCGGGAATACTGAAAAACTTGACGGATATGATGTTGCGTACGAAGTATCGAAAGCGAGGCATATCCTTGATGTCAACTTTGAATACATTGACAACGTTTCCTTCTCGGATTACTGGAAGATGTGATACCTCCATTTTTTATTTTTGACTTCTGACAATCGTCAACTCTTTTTTTCCTTCCTTATTAATGTCGAAGATCTTTTGGGTTAGTCAGGCTCTTGCCTACTTCTGTGTATTTCAGTTGGTATTTATTCTGGAAGGGTGAGCCTTGCGAAAGCATTGCTTCCGTCCCACCTGAACAAATGTAGATCCCAAAGATTCATTCCGAATTGGAATTTCCAATCCAGGCACCAGCAGCAAGGAACTAGAATCTCTCTCTTTCTCCCTGAAGTTGATGATCACGAGAAAATAAACTTGGTACAAACTTAACAAATTTAATCTTGATACTAAGAAATAAAATAGGATATTACGCGGTCCCTTGGATTTCGTATTAAGCGGATTATAATCTATTTGCTAAACATGCCCTTTCTTAATTAGTATTATTAGTCATTGTTTTTATGCTTGTAAAATGACTTGATTGGTTATTATCTCTTTTATTACTATCTGTAATCTTTGGGTTTTATATATTTCCCTGATTGGCTACTTGCAATTTATCTTATTTGTAAAATAACCTGATTGGTTATTAATGGCTATATATAGTCACTTTGTATTCCCAATTTACATGCTGATGAAGAGGCCAGGGTCTTCGAAATGTATATCCGTGACCCAAATTTAAAGTCTCATTTGTTGAATTGTGGTTTCTCTTCCTATTTTGTTTGTTACTACCGTTTGTCCACTGTTTATGTCATTATACCATTATTTCTATTTTAAATTATTTCAATATATGAAATAGATTACAACCGATATCTTCAGATATACCACAGAATAGATCAATTAATTTTATTTTTCATAACGAATTTCCACCATTTACTTCAATTGTTTTTCATGGCGAATTCTTAGGAAATTTTCCTTTACGTTATTACGTACTAAACGTATTCGCCGAAAGTCGTATATCGTTTTCAGCATGCTACAAAGAAATCCAAAATTTTATCTGATATATTCGTTTATTGCAGAAATGCTCATACAAAGCAGTGACATCGAAAGAACAAAAGATGGCGTCTCTACCAAAGCGAGAATGCAGTGTGCAATATGGCTTGTCAAAACAAAATTGCCGTTCTCTGTTTAGAGGAGATATAATTAAGGGTCAACAACCACCAAATAAAAGGTACATTAAAGCCTGGATGAACACATTTTGAAAACATTTGAAAACGAAGAAAAGCCACTCTGATTTCTTCTATCGTCGGGACAAATGGGCCACCCGTTGCTCTTCTTTTTTCGCTACCGACCCGGTCTCCAAAAAGGTTTTCATCCAGATTTATCACCGAAAAAGAGGAGCAACGGGTGGCCCAGCGCATCAGACAAAACGATAGAAGAAATCAGAGCAGCTTCATACTGAACGGTGGTTGAATGGCAGCCGAAACGGGCATATATGGAATAAAGAATTACGTGGACAAGTGGATCTCACGCTGTTTCTTCTTAATTGCAAGCATCCACGGTTTGGTTACCTTCTTAGTTTAAATCTTTTGAAGTTTCTTCGTAACATGATGAAAACGATACATGATTATAGGACGTTCAAAAGTTATTAAATACAGGGTTTTTCTAAATTATCTCCCGCATTATACATATTTATTACTCAAAAACTATTACAAATTTTAATGTGATTTTTTTTTTATTCACAAAGAAAAACTCCAAAAGTTTCTTAGCATGCCTTAATACATTTTAATGTGCCCCTCCCCCCCCACATGTATGGCGTTAAGGACGTCAAAGCGAAACTCGATTTCCTCCCATGTTCGGGCTAGCATTTTGGAGCGGTTTAATGCATGACCAGTAATCGCTGAAGACACCATTACCGCTGCAACCTACTTAGATATGCTGGAGAACTACCTGATTCCACAGGTGGAAGAACTGCAGCCCAACATAGTCTACCAACAAGGATGGAGCACCTCCTCGCTGGGGCCGGCAAGTTAGGCAGTGCCTTGGAAACATAGTCTACCAACTTTCCAAGACGATGGATTGGAAGGGAAGGGCCAATCCCTTTACCTCCTCGCTCACCCGATGCGAACCATCTGGATTTTTTCTTCTTGAAAGAAAGAGTGTACAAGATTAACGTACAGAGGGGGGGGGGAACATTAAAATTTATTAAGGCATGCTAAGAAACTTTTTTGAGCTTTTCTTTGTGAATAAAAAGAAATCACGTTAAAATCTGTAATAAACATGTATAATAGGGGAGATAAGTTAGAAACACCCTAAATTATTAGGGTGCACAACCTTTATGGAAACCCTGTATTTCAAGATTTCTTTTGCCATGTAATTCATAAGTTTAATGCGTTTTTGCATAAATGATTTTGTGTGCCTCTACAGGATAGTCCTACGCATGACAATAACTTGGACTTAAGATTCGCATCCTCTTCTTGCTTGCCGTAATTCAGTATAATACCTCTCTCAGTAGATGCACTCACAATAGAAAAAGACATGTGATCTACTGGCAAATTCTAATCTATGATAAACTGAGATACATTCTGACTTATCTTGTGAAAAGAAATGCTTTACAAGCTATTTCTCTATAATGCGTTTTCCTGTCTGTCCGTCCGTAACTCGATCTCCTCGAAATTGGCCTCCACATCTCCTTCCGATTTGCACTCCGTGTTTCCATACGTTGAACCCTCTCACCCATACCAATACCAACACATATTCTCGTTCAGGTGGATATCGACTAGACTGCGGAGTTTATGACAAGTACTATATAGGACTTTCATCCCGTAACTTCGCTGTTCGCTTTAAAGAACATATGACGTCATTCCAGAAAAAAGATGACAAATCCCATTATGCGAATCATCTCGCCATCACAGGACACGCACCTAAGAAATGTGAAGAAGTGATGTCCGTTCTCCACTTCTGTAATGCTCCTTTTAAAACCGCAACTCTGGAATCCATAGAGATTTTCAAGGCCAAGAACTCGTCTCCTGACCTCTTCCTTAACTGTCAAACGGATTTTGACATTTTTTCTCAATTCCGTCTCAGATTTACTGTAATTCTCTTTTTATTTTAGTTTATTTTATATATTTTTTTATGGATCAACCTTTCTTTATCCATTTATGTCCTTACTTTTTGTATTCTATTTTTCTGTTATTTGTTATCCCATCGGTTTTTTTTTCCTGCTTTTATCCAGTTAAGGCTGGTTTCCATTTAGCGTCGGTTCAGCGTCGGCGTCCTTTTTGCTTCGGCGTCCTTTTTTGCAATCGTCGCCTGTGAGACGCGCCCTGATTTGCACGCGAGCGCGGTCGTTTTCCATTTAGCGACTTTCAACAGTTATCCTGCATCTGGTCTGATCTGATTGGTCAAGTCGCTGCAAACAATTGTCGCTCTCTCAAGGTGATGGAAAAAGAAGATATCAACCACTCCGGTCAAGTTCACGCTTTGAATTTATTACTATATCATTTTTACTTAATAAATAAATGATTCACGAAATTTTTATAACCTGTTTATTAATAAATTCAAGAAGGAAAAGTCGCGAGAACCGGTGTCGGCGAACAGCAGCTACGGCAGTCATGAATCTCTATCTGAATCGGCGAAGGCAACTACCCTGAATCCATAGCGAAGTAGATCGCACCTGATTGGCTAGATCAAAACGACGCCTGAAAAAGACGCCTAAAAATCTAGCCATGCCAGATCTTGAAACGACGCGTGACCGACGCCGAACCGACGCAGACGCTTAACAGACGCTAATTGGAAAACGAATGCGTTTTTCAAAAATTCCAAAAAAAGACGCAGACGCCTAACCTACGCCGAACCGACGCTAAATGGAAACAGCCTTTAGTCTACCTTTTATAGTGTGCCCATTCTCTTCTTTTCATTTGCTGTATTCCAGGGTGACTAGCGACCGGGAAAACCGGGAAAAGTCAGAGAATTTTACGAAATCGTTTTGCTAGACACACTGGTATTCTTATCGAACACCGATGTTGTTTATTTTACTTCTACCTTCATTGTACTTATTACTCATTACCTTTGTCACGCCATTCGTTGTATTTTTATCCAATCATATTACTCCATTGACCATATTTCTGTATATAAGGGCGAGAAGCCTCTAATATAGTTTATATCCTTGATAAAACCGGGAATAAATGGCGAAACAAGTCGGAAACTCTGTTCTCCCTTTATTGTAAAGTCCAACACCACCTAGACAGAAGGCCTGATAACGAAAAAGTCATACATTGTTATATCATCATTAGTCGACCAAATTCAGAGCTTATTATTGGTAGAAGTAGGATTAACAATGGTCGACTAATGATAATGTAACAATGTATGACGTTTCCGTTATCAGGCCTTCTGTCTAGGTGGTGTTGTAAAGTCTCCACCAATTTCATTTATTTATTTAATAACAATGACTGAGTATTGCCTTACCACAATAATCTGTGGCTTTGGGCGGATTGTTGTAAATTTCTTTGTTGGCCTCAGACGGACGATTCCAGAGATCCTTAATACTAACGAGATATGACAACCATTGTTGTTTGATGTAATGCGCAGATTTGTTTGCGCATATGTATTTTATCCTTCTACACTAGATGGCAGCCTCATTTATGACGTCATTGCGACGTCATGGCCAATTTTATGTCATAAACTGTTTTCATTTTACGAATCTGACGTTTAGTTTCGGTTTAATAACGGAAGTGTTAGACCAAGAGCACATGTCCTTTCTTCCTGGATAGGCTTATAAATGCAAGCTGAATTTAAAAATGGCCAAAAATCAACGATGTGCCGCGAGATATTGTTTAAACAACATGTTTTGTATTGTTCAAAGTCTGTCAGCAATAAAACACTAAATTCTTAAAAAGAAATTCTACATTTAGTGTAGTGGATATTTGTTTTTCATTTTAAAAATTTGTTGGTTTTTTTTTAATTTTCAATTTAAAATATTCCAAATGTAAAAATGAAGTTAAATTATTTCAGAGATTTTCATATTTTAGTTATATATAATATAAACTATAAGAAATAATAACCTTATATAATTTTAAATTTATAAAATAATTTCAATAATAATAATAATAATAATTGTGACAACAGCAGGGAAAACCCACCGAATATTCCAGAAGGCCAAACCCCTGTTGCCCCCCAACAGGCCCAGCCCAAAACGGGGTTAACGAAAATACATATAAAATGGGGCCAGGCAATGCCGCTTAAAGATAAGGCCTGAGCGCGAAAAAGTCATACATTGTCACATCATCATCCGAAGATACGTTTAATCGCATTACTACCAATAATAAGCCCTGAAATGAAATTAAACGTATCTTCGGATGATGATGTAACAATGTCTGACGTTTTCGCGCTCAGGCCTTATCTTTAGGAGGCGTTGGTCCAGGCCTGTCTTTCTAGTTGGCTTTGGCATGTTACCGAGGCCAACGAGCGACAGGCCAGGGCACTCAAAAGTCACATGATCATCGGGGTCCGGCCAACAATTCATCCTTCATTGTCTCCATCTTGGATTTTAACAATCAGTAATTTTTCGTTTGTTGGAAACAATGAAGTTTGGATTGTTGCTAGCACCCCGATGGTCAGGTGACTTTTTCGCTTCCAGGCCTTGTTATCTCGTCGGCCTCGTCGTTAATATTAAGGATCTCTGGACGATTCGGACATACAGACGGATAAGAGAATTATTAGATTTCATGAAATGTGATTGTTTTCACTGTGAGAATTTCACAATGCCGGCTCGGTGGCCGAGAGGGCTAAGGCACAAATCTTATCGCTCTCGGAACCAGCGAGTCGCGGGTTCGAATCCCACCGAGTGCATGGATTTCTGTGTTTTTCCCGTTTGAGAGGTTGGCGTCAGGAAGGGCATCCGGCTGTAAAACATCATTACCAAATCAAATAACAAAAGCGACCCCATGTGAATACTGGGAAAAAGCTAAAGATGAAGACTGTGATTGTTTCACAATCAAGAAGAACCATTTCTTTATTGTGATTGTTTTCATTGTTATTAAAAATACAACCCCAGTTTTTTAATTTCAAAAAATAAGCAGATATGAAACAGTTAATAAAAAAACAAAAGTTATGTGGATTGCTTCCGTTCAAATTAATAACATCTTAGTTTGATTTGTTCCTATAAAAAATATTTTTAGTAAAATGAATTTTTTGTACAAAATTTGCAAACGAATAGGTCACTTTCTACGCTTGAGCATTCTTCAAGAGCCCAAAAATTAACATCCAATTAACATCATTAGAGCACAGAATGGTTTGCAAAATCACGCATAAATGAGTCGAGTTCCTGCATCGACTGAGAGGTTTTCAGCGCATAGAAGCATCATTGGCTTTGAGTTGCGCAAAATTTTTAAAACGGAATATGGTTCATATTTAAGGACTTTATTCAACGTACAGCATCAAATCGTGTATAGAATTTGAAAAACATATACATGACCTATTACCTATCTCCATTATCTAGTTTTACGCTCTCATACGATTTCCCAGGATATTTTATTTTCAACGAAGCTGAACTATAACTTTCGTGAAAGGAGTTTCTCATTACGATACCGCGTAATGACTACTCGAAATACGCCGGAGTGTGTGCTGATTGGTTCCATTTCTAATTCAAAGTGCGTCGAAGGCTCTTTTGTTTAATCTGGGCTTCAGCGTTGACGTAATGGGTTTTTACGAGGCGTTTGAACAAGACAGATAGCGATTGATTACAGATTACGGGAGGATTAATTAGAAAGCTTCGAAGGATTAACGCTTTCATCTAAACATTCTTTTCTCGGCGAGTAGGAAATAAACCAACCGGAAGCAATAAAACTGCCAACTTTTTTCCCCATCCTCAAATGAAGATAACGCTTGGTAAGAGGGTTTAATTAGTCTGTGTGAAGAAAATTCGATTTTGAATATATTGGAATAAATTTTCTACTCTAAATGTCACAATAATTGAATCAATTAATTCTACAATTGCTATCGATTCGTCCTTTTAATTAAAAATTGATCATACCCTTCACTAACATTATCGTTTATGGATTGATGAAATGGGAACTCAAAGGAAATACGGCTGTATAGCTTTCAACAAAGTGTTTTTTTTAAACATAATTGAAATCAATGTGCTAATACCGAGGTTCTGGTCCTTTCAAGACAGGCTGCTGCTCAGTGCGCTCTCCATGTTAGGGGAGACCCATTGAGACAGGTAGAGAAGTTCAAGTATCTTGGGACTGCATTCACGATTGATTAGCGGCAGGATAGAGATTTGGATGCTCGGATCGGTGCAGCAAGTTGCGTCAGACACGAAGGATGGCGATATCTGGTAACGAAACGCGAGCTAAGAAACAAAGCCAAGCTCTCTGTTTTCAAATCATTCTTTGTCCCCTTTCTCACCTCTAGTCACGAGTCTTGGGTAATAACCAAAAGAGTGAGATCGGGGGTGAAAGCGGCCGAAATGAGATTTCTGAGAGGTGTGGCAGGTGTTAACCTAGTAGATAGAGTACACAGCAGCACAATAAAGGTGTCTTTAGATGTTGAGTCGCTACTTCTCCGCATTGAGAGATCTCAGTTGCTTTGGTATGGCCATATTATAGATACAGCAAACTGGTCTTCCTAGGCAATTGCCATTTTCCAAGTCGGTGGGTAAGAGACCAAGTGGTCGGCCTAGAACCAGGTGACTAGACTACATGGAGATTATGGGTTATCGACTCGCTTGGGTATTACCATTGAGAACATGCGCATGATGACGGAAAATCGCGAGCACCGGAGATCCTCCATAGTGCTGCTGCCCTCGCAATCCTAACGGATAAGCGGATTTCTAAGCAAGCAAGCGTATTAGAATTTCGAACAAACATAATTAGAGAACTATCATTCACACCGCCGACACATCCGAATTATTTGTCCATTTATAATTATAAATTTTTAATATACATGTGATCGGTCTAAATCATATCTTCGCACTAGAAAAAACTTTGAATTTAACTCGTTCGATTAATCACGTAAAAACAATGATTAGTGGTATTAGAAATTAGTCGTACCATAAGAGCAGAAATTCGGTTTCCTTACGCACATGCGATTACCGCACGATTCCACCAAGTTCCATAATTATGTAATTCCAAATGTGATCGTTACGTATTATGATTATCAATCTCCTTTTGCTAAAGTAGGTCTTGTTCCCCATTCATTTTTAACAGGTTCTTTAAAACGTTGAAATACAAGGACTGATTTTATAAGACATGACGACGTCATCTTCAAATGTTATAAAGAGCTTTAAAGAGAGCTTTCTCTCAGTTTGCATGAAACAAGGGCAACTCGACAATTCGATAGACATTTTAGACTGTCCACAAAAAAGTAGTCTTAGGATAAATGCTCCACGCGGGCTTATCTCTTCTCGCTTCTTCCTAAAAAAAATACGCTCCACAGAAAGTTCATTGAAGTTGCTAGAGCTTTGACACCTTAATTATTCCTCTCGCATTTGCGAGAACTAAATGAAAGTTTATCTCAATTCCTCAAATATGTCTATTCCTCAGAGCTGTTGAGATGCAGTTTCGAAATCTCATTATGACCATGGAGTTTTTTTTCTATTGATCTTGGAATAAGCGAGTTTTAAACCAGTGGAATAAGCTAGAGTGTCCTGGAAAATAATTTCATTTCTCACTGAGTAATTAGCATATTACTAATTAAAATGTTCCTTTGATATCTTTTACTATTTTTCCGCTTCAGCTTACATTTTTCAGTATTAATTAAATTCATTCCAAGCTACTGAAAAATACATTTACAAATAAAAGGAGAAAAGCTATTTTCCTAATTTTGGTTTAATGACTATAATCTGTCCAACGAAAGTTGCAGTGGGCGTGTACATTTATACTTCCGATTTCAATTGTTAATCATTAATTAAACAAAGTAAAATTAACAATGTCTGACAATTGAAATTGGAAATTTAATTGGACAAACCCACTCCAACTTTCAATGGACAGGCTCTAGGCTAATTTGTAAATAATTTCAAAAAAAAAATTTGATCTTTTAAAAGTATATTTTTTTTTATTGACTTCTACATTTTCTCGTTTCATGGACTGTTCAATGGAATCGAGTTTTTCGGGGAAATTATCTACATATTACTTCTTCAAATGAAAAAGTCGATTTTGTACGGCTATCCATTTTTTTTCTTTTACACACAAATAAATTATCTCACTAAAAACTAAGTGACAACTTGTCTCGCCAGTTCTTTTGTGGGTGGCTTAATATTCGGAATCAAATTTCCTATACTTACACATAATTATTTTCTCTCTCAACTGCTCCGTTCAAACAAATCCTATAGTCTATCAGAGTTTACTTAAGAATAGTACGGGAAATAAGCACACCAATGCAGAAATTCATGTTTGCCTGAAATAATTCTTCAATTGACCACCATATGTTTTTACTAATAAGCGGTTTCTATTTGCAATGAACATTACATCAAATATCACTAAAGAACGAGGTGTAATTGTTTTTAAATTTAAAATTCTTATTCCGAAAATAACAGGGCTCCCTGGATGTAACGTAACTGTACAGTGGGGCTATTGTGGGGTTTAAAATAAGGAAGCAAAGTTGGCATTTGAAAAATTAGTTTTATGGAAATTCTCAAAATAACCAAAATATTCAAATTAATAAAATACAAATAATCCTTAGATGCTTCTGCGCGATACTAAGAGATTACAATAACTGCATAAAACAATTAAAATTAAGTTGAATATTAAACAGGGACTTCCAAAGTTTTAAAGAAATGGAATTATACAATAACAGGGACTCATCAACTGTCCTCGTCTAAGAATTATTGAATTAGAAATTTAACATTAATTGAATTCAACACGTGAGGCCTTAGCCTATTAATTCAATTTAATTTAAAGTCAATAATAAAAGATAATACCCAGAAACGGAGACTCAGCAACCGTCCTGGTCTAAGAACTATTAAACCAGAAAATTTAACGTTAATGGTAATTAACATCTGAGGCCTCCAATCTAGTTTAATTTAACATGCAATAAAGAAAGGATAATACACGGCAACGGAGACTCAGCTACCGTCCTGGCCTGCCCAATATTAATCCAAAAGTTTAGCATTAATAGCAAGTAACATAGGAGGCTTTCGCCTAATAGATTTAATTACAAGATATGCCAAAGTGTACGTGATCAATGCAACTACTTTGCATAAATATTTATCTTGCAATATTCTCCTATACTTCTGCGGACATCTGAAGTTCTCTACTGCACGACGGCGAACCCGTCGTGTAACCCTTTTGGCGGGAGGATTACTGGAACCCGAATGGCTAAATCGTCTTCTCTGAAGAGCGACGCAATGGGATGCACTATCAGAACAAAACAAAAATAAAAGAGCATTAATTAGTTTGCTAAATTGTACGTGCGCTTTACGAACTACGCCTGTTAATGCGTCTAGCAATATTAATGACAATATCCAGACAATGTTCCGAATCCTAGCACTATCCAATGTTAGCTCCAAAGAAGGCTCACCTTCGTAAGTAAGAATAAGAGCTTCGCAACGCGCTACGCAACTTTCACCGGTGATATGCACGCGTACGATGCTACCTCTTTCCACAAGTAAATCTGCCTGCTCGCACGCAGGAATCCAAAGCAGTTCGCCCCTGCTTATTGTATTGTCTCCTTGGCTTCCCCCTGTCTGCCCTTGGAAACAAGCCTTGTTCACGGGCGCCTGCTGCCACTTCGTTAATGCCCCGTCAACGTAACTCAATGAGAGCGTAGAACCTTTGTCGTTTAGGCCTAACGTCGCATTATCGTGCTCCTGCCCGGTCTCTGGCGCCTCTAGCTTCTGCTCCGTAATAACGTTTCCGGACGCCTTGCTAGCTGAGGGCATAGGACATTTGGCAGTCCCACCTAACGACGTATTATCGCCCTTCGAACTCGAACTTCCATGAGTAATTTCTCGTGCCCTTCGCTCACCTTCCCCTTGTGGTTGCCGGGAGGTTAACGCTTCTCGTTGCCCGCGGAACACCCGGCAGCGAGGTTTACTTGCGGCTTTTCTACTGCGATAAGAATTGTCAAGCCTAACCTGCTGCTCGCGTGTCCGCCTAGAAGCACCTCTTGGCTCCGGATCCCCGGGAAGATGGCTCGGGCAAGATAACTCCGCTTTTACGTCTTTACTCATTCGAATCCTAACTTGCTATCGCTGTCTTTCTCTCTCTCTCTCTTCCTTTCCAAGTCTCTCTCCCGCACCTTCTCGCTTTCCTATTGGCTCTTTCCTCGTCTCTCTTCTAACTACTGTCACCTCGCCAATTTCTCTAAATATTTTCTGCCTTTTCTCTTTAACATACGACGCTCTGTGCTTCGGACCTTGTCTCTCATCCGTCGTCTGCTTTACATATCTCTCTTTCTTGTGCTTGCCCCCTCCTACAAGAACTGCGATTTGGTCTGAATCACTACTGCTTCCTCCCAAATTTTGTGACACTGGACTTCTAAATATCTAATACATCAAACTTAACTATGAGTAAAAGGAGCCGCATACCAAGACGAGAGAGCAGGGACGCCGCAAAGACAAAATATCAGAATACAGGGCGAAAAAAGGAATACTTTGCCATGGGCGCCATTTACCATCGCTACGCCACTGGAAGGAGCACATAGTTGATCGTTTGTTAGACTGAAGGTTTTGCACATAGCAAATAGCAATAAAGGTATAAGGGTGAGTCAAATGAAAACCGCAAAATTGTAATTAAAGTTACAAATTTCTCCCCACAATGTTGTAATTCTGCAGATCATTTAAAAATGAGTTGAAGAAATAACCGTAGGTGGCAGGAAAATAGAGACAAGCAATCAACGTCACAGCAGCAGTTTAAAGATGGCCACCCCATTTCAAACATGCACCAAAGAAGTTTATGAATGGTGATGCATGTTTGTCACAGCAGCAATTTTATGAATGGAGTGTGAAGTTCACAAATGGTGTGACAGCAGTATCGGACGCCCCTCGCCCGGATCAGGCACAACGAGTTGTGACGCCAGAAAATATTGCGACAGTTGTGAAACCTTAGTGTTGAGAAATCGCCGAGTAACGATTGATGAAATTACAGAATTCTTAGACATTAGTCATGGTTCAACCGACCACATAATTTCAATAGGTTTCACACCTTCACTACTCAAAGATCGGAGAACTGAACGCTGTTTTTTGGTGCATGTTTGAAGTAGGACGGCCATCTTTAAACTGCTGCTGTGACATTGTTTGCTGGTCTCTACTTTCCTGCCACCTACCGGATATTTCTACAATTCATTTTTAACGGATCTGCAGAATTACAACACTGTGGGGCGAAATTTGGAACTTTAATTACAATTTTGCGGTTTTCATTTGACTCACCCACGTATATACAGATCTTGAGCTTTTTTTCACCTATTAAAAATGAATGGACTTTGGAGTAATAACCTTTACCCATTAAAAAATAACGGATTTTTCCATAAGATAAATGCGTTTAGCTACATTTTTGGAGCAGCTTTTTTTCGTTGAAGAGGAAGTCTCGAGTGTATCAAACCGTTCGATATAGACGACAATGATAGCAGCTATAAACTGTAAGAAAACTTTCGGACAGCACATTTAAAATCGAATCTAAACCTTAAGGACATTTAAGATATACAGTTGGAAAAAGGAAAACTAACTATTTCTGCAATTTTAATCAGGCTGCTGCATAACGCAAAGAACTACTGTAGCTGTATGTGTAAGGACTGTTGATATGTCTTAAATTCTAAGATAGTCTAAGACATACTATACTCTAGTGAGAACGTTTTTAAATCGTCCTCGCACTTTATCGAAAAGAATGCAGTGCTTTTCTGCCGATTGAGAGCACATTCTCTAAAAACTTCATGTATAAATCTCTAGAATAAAAAAAAACTTGGCTTTTTGATAATTAAATAATTGCTACTGGAATTTTTCTATTAATTTAAGCGCGCCCATGTCTCTGACTAGCGAATGACTGAATTTCAGTGTTTGGACTTAATCGCCTTAAAGATATCACTAAAGCGAATGAACAAATCAATACAGTCTACGGATTGAATGCTTAAAAACTAGCGACTCTGATAAAATAAAATCACCAATAAATAAAATATACTGCTACAGAATTTCATGATTCACAATTAACCTTAGCATGAATCCATTTTTAATGCTCTACCGCCATTTTCAGCAATGTTATAATTTCTAGCCACTTGAATTATCAAATGCCTTTTCATATGCATCTGAGGTTCTGCCGACAAGTCTTGGCCGTTCGAGCGGTGTTGCTCCTTTTCTGCCGGCTGGTTTCCGCATCAAAATTCAATCAGTGGCGAAGAAGTTCATCCCAAATGTGGATTCAAAAGAACGGCAGCAACCTACCCGCCTTCTTTTAATTAAGCTGGCCATGTTTAGCTAAGTTAATTAAGCCACTCTAAGCTCGACTAACTTGAATAATTGTTTGTGAAGAATTAAGAAGGCTAGAGACTGGAAGACCTGAAGAAGGGAAAAAAATGCACATTTAAGAGAACAAGTTTGGCTTTTTTTTCTAGTTTTAAAGTTTTCATAAACTTTCATGTTAAAGTTGCCTAATGAGGTAGAATAAATTCGAGAAAACATCAATTACAGAATACTGCATATGAACTTCCAATTAACTTTAAGCAAAGCACGTAACTAAGGAGGAATTAATCTCCTTACACATAATATCATAAATTATAGGAGTCTAAGGAATCGATAGTTCCCAAATTATAATTATTATTTTAAATAACCTGGTTTAAAGAAAATTAAATAAGCTTACGCTTAGACTCTTCAAGTATTGATTTCGTTTAGATTTCTACTTATTTATCATGGTTATTTTTTTCCAAATATATTTATTTCGTTTTAGATTTCCTCTAGTCGCAATTGAGATTTTAAATATTTCGAAACAAATCTAATAGTGTAGCGCTTAGAAAATAAGGCACAATTAGAATTTTGTGCGTGTGCAAATTAAATAACCGAATTGATATGTAATTTTGAAGATGGAAGGAGGGAACTGAAGCACATTATAATACTTGAAAATTAACGAGATACTTGCCTGTTGTTTTGGTTGTGTTCAAAAAAATAAGGTACAGTTCCGTTTTGCTTTAAAAGTAACCATTTTCTTTACCAGAAAACACATTAAATTTTCTGTAATTCATATTATTTTTGTTAGAAAAATATCAAATCAAATGTTCTATCTTGATTTGAAGATGCAGAAGTTGCCTATCCTGCATCAGAAGCTGCTGAAGAAGGAAAATCTTACCATCGAGATGCATCTGATTTCGGTGTTCCAAAATATTGTTCAATGAAAAAGAGAAAGAGATCTTCAACGAAAGCCTGGACCAGGAAGACTACGCATATTTTCGTATTTTGCGGTTTTAACTGGCTTTGAAGCACCCATAAACACAATACCGCAGTCCAGAATGGGAATAAACTCAAACAAAAGCAGAAGATACTGCAGCTGTCGATGTCATAATTATTTTAAGGGAAAATACCACAAAATCCTATGGCCTCCAATCTTTGCAAAAAAGTACAAAGCACTGAACCTCCAACGACGAGGTTAAAATCCTATGGACTAATGAAACCAAATTTCTGCTGTTTATAAGCGATGGTGTACTATATCTAACACTTCCCAAGAATGAGCGTTTCAATCTAAAGTATCAAGTCCCAACGGTGAAGCATGGAGGAAGATCATTTATGCCGTAAGAGTGGGGTGGATTCACTTGTGCGTATTTTTGGTACATTGACAAGAATATGGTCAGAGATTAAATAATAAATGATATTATAACTGAAGATAAGCCTACCAAGCATCAAGTGTGTGCGATAGCCCAACTGGTAGAAGCGTCGGCCAGGGAACCTGGTCCCTTCGAAAAATTCCTGGTTCGAACCCAGGTCGCAGAATTTTTCCTTCCATTTTTCGATAGAAAAATCTTAACATGGTCAGAGATATTCTACAGGACAACATGTATTCTCGTAGAAAATATTGTTTGCCCAGATGATGTACTTTCCGACAATATAACGATTCTAATTACAAGTCCAACCTTGTTAGGTAATATCTGGCTTCAAAAAAGGTTCGAGTTTTTGACTGACCATCGCAATCATCCGAATTTTCTTCAGCCCCATCGAACATCTTTTGAGAGGTTCTTTTTTGTTGTGGCTGAGAGAAAATGGCATCAAAGTTGGATGAAAAACTTCCGATTCTTCAGAAAGAATGGGTTAATATTCGATCAGAAACTTGACAAAGACAGTCGATTCTACAACCAGCAGATGTCAAACTGTGATCAAGAGCAATGGTTAGCCCACCAAATATTGATGCTTGAAATGATTTCTGACTTTTAAATTTTCAACATGCTTCGTATTAAGATCTAAACTATGCCTTATTTCTTGAATACACACAAAACACCATTTTAGTTTTATAGAAACATGCTAGAAAATATAGGAGTAATCTTCATTTATGGAGATAAATTTCCATGTAATCTACTAGCTCTTAAACCAACACGCAATATGTGCTAATTTAATATAAGCTTTATTATATAAATTCTAATTCAAGTATATCTTTTTATACGCGTCCATAAATCAATCAACCGACCATTGAATTATGGACACCATTAAACTGCAACTCACTTTATTAAATTATTCAAAATCAATGACATTAATACTGTAGCAACTTAGTTTTAACAATACCAATAGCCAAACAGATTTAATTTTTTTTTCTTTTTTATTGCTGAGAAAATTAAAACGCGTTCTAAAAAAACTTAAATCCATTTTCAAAGTTTAAAATTTCTTTTATCAAATTCAATCGGCGAGACCTTACGAAGTCGCCACTGTTATGCGTCCTAAATTTGTAAAGGTATGCACTTAATAAAATTTTAAGAACCGTTTATAAGGATAGTTAATTTACCATCTTCAACAAATTACTTTAAATAATTGAAAACTAACTTTTTTATAAGTGAATTTATTAAGTCAACAGACACTTAGTTTTTGTATATTTACAGAGTTATTTGTAAAAACAGAATAAGTCTTACCAATCGATAAGAGAAGAAAACAAACTTATACAATTTTTTTTAAAGGCTTTTATTTCTTAAAAGAAAATCAATAGTTTTTGCTTTAATATTGCATAAAGTATTTCTTTTTCTTGAGTCGATAGACTCACAAAGATTTAACAGCACTCTAAATCAATTGTTGGTTAAAATAGCGGAAGATGATGCAAATTGCAAATACATCAATAAATCGCAAATCGTTTCCCTGCAGAGCATTAACGTTTCTGACACACGGAAAGGGGAAAATGGAAAATGTTTATATGTAGGCAATAAGTTATAAAAGGCGCAAGAGCAAGTGCGCAAACACTATTGAAGCGCACCATTTACTTATGACCTAGAGCGAGCCCCCAAAGTACTTTCAGTCAAATTTTTGCCATTAGCAATAGGTGAACCACTTGTTTACGTTGATCGAGATAAAACGCACGAGACACTTGAAACCTCAACATGTGATTCAACAACAGAATGTGACGCCTTTCTCTTTGGAGGTCAGCGTAGAGGAAACTCTCTTTACCCTAAAGTATTGACAGAAATGGGTAAAGAGGACTTTCTTGTAAAACATGGCCCCATCATTTTCCTAAAACCTATTAATTTTATAGTGGTTTATTTCTAAAAATTCATGTACTTAGAGAATAAGGATGGGATATTCCATATTGGTTTGCTTTATCGCTTTGTAGCATCTAAGCAACAATTATATTAAAGCAATTTTTAGAATTTTTGAAATGTTGCTTAGTTTAGGTTACCATTCTGGTTATTGTTATTGTAAGAATGAGGATTTTTTGCCATCTGGAATTTTAAAGCTAATTTGAAACAAATTTAGCATGTACCATCAACCTTAGAAAATACTTATTATTAAAACCATTTAATATTTTATAATGAATTGTTACTTTTCCGAAAAACGCATTGGCCGCTATTTTGTCTGGCCTCCTCCTCGCGTTTGCAATTAAGACTTACAGTTAGTCTAAATTCTTATTCCTTTTGGAATCACTTCTGTTATCTAGACGTGTTATCTTAGGTGAGTTTGTTCCTTCCTCTAATACAGAACAAAAGAAATCCTTTTCTTTCTTTACAGTTTCTTAATTATATTTTTCTTAATAATAACAAAAATCCCCTTATCATTTTTTTTCTAATTTCCTACAGTCCGTCCCAAAAAATTACGAACATTGTTTTTTTCTGTGTAATGGAAAGAATTCAACAAATTGTTAACACAGTTTACTGTTACTGTACAACATAGGCATTTATCGCAATGTTGCTATTATGTGTTTAACATTCAGGCACGTAAGAAATAACAAACCATCCAGTCTACCTTAAATGTGATGTCCCAAAAAATTACGAACACACAGAACATGATCATTTCGCAGTAGGTGGAAGCATTTATTAACATGAAAGTTGCATATAGATAGATAGAAGGAACTCTGCTTGTAGTCCTACAAGTTTTTAAAAAAAACTGACCACTTCTCACAAGATGGGGAGAGGAAAGATGTTACAGAACGTGAAAAAGGTTATATGGATGCCCTGGCATCTGAAGGTGTTTCACAAGCTGAAATAGCCAGAAGAATTGGTCGTGCAAGATCGACAGTTAATGAATATTTGAAAGGGAAACGAACTGCAAGCGGCAAACACGCAAGTGGCCGCAAGAAAAAGGCAACTAGCCGTACTAGACGAGAAGTAGTGCGATTAGCTACCCACAAAAATTGCTCAACACGTACAATAGCCCAAGAATTGGATCATGAAATCTCCAAATCAAGTGTGCATCGCATTTTAAGAAGCGACAAAAACATTAAATTCATGAAACGCAAACAACGACCAGCCCTCAAAGCAACACATCTGCAACAACGTCTACAATGGGACAAGGAGTGGGAACATGTCATATTCAGTGACGAAAAAAATTCAGTCTAGATGGACCTGATGGACTACAGCGATATTAGCACGACCTATGCCATGAAGAACAATACTTCAGCAAGAGAGTTCAAGGAGGTGGTTCCCTGATGATCTGGGATAGCTTCAGCATGAACGGAAAGTCATCACTTGCAATCATCAATGGCAGAATGAATTCTACGGCATATCAAGAGATGCTTAACGAACATTTACTCCCACACGCTGTCCGTATCAGTGGAGAGCATTACATTTTTCAACAAGACAATGCTCCAATTCATGCATCAGCATCGACAAAACAATGGCTTAATCAAAACCACATCCCTGTTTTAGAATGACCGTCATTGAGTGCTGATTTAAACCCAATCGAGAATGTGTGGGGAATCTTGGTTAGGGCTGTTTATAAGGATGGACGTCAATTTGATTCCGTTCAGGACCTTAAGACGGCCGTTCTAAAGTCATGGGAGGAAATTCCACTTCTGAACTTGCGCAAACTTATTGAATCAATAAAACATCATATTTTTGAAGTGATTAAAAGAAATGGCAAGTTTATTGATTATTAATTTATACGTTCTTTGTATTGTTTGACGTTTTTCATACTATGTTCATAATTTTTTGGGACAGCAAAAACGCCTGTTTCTTTTTTTTCGGATGTTTTCTTATGTGATCTGATTGTTAAACATATAGCAGCATTGAAATAATTTCCTATCTTATAGAGTAACAATAATCTATATTAAAAATTTGTTGAATTCTTTCCATTACACAGAAAAAACCAATGTTCGTAATTTTTTGGGACGGACTGTATTAATATTAACCATTTTATATTTCCATTGTTAATATTAATTATTTTGTATTTCCATAATACTAATCACAAGATTTACATAAAAAATAATAAGGCAAAGAAATACTTTTGTATCCTGTACGATAGGCTCTTGCCTTAGTAAGCAACTTAATAGCATCAAAAAAGGCTGTAAAATATCTAAAACTACCACTAATAAGGCCGGCTCGGTGGCCGAGAGGGTTAAGGCACAGGTCTTTCCGCTCTCGACACCAGCGAGTCGCGGGTTCGAATCCCGCCCAGGGCATGGATGTTTGTGTTTGTTTCCATAATCGTTCTTTCATCGTCATTAGGGGATAGTACAATAGACCTGAGGTCGCAGTGCTTGGTTCTAAGACAACCACCCCTTTCAAAGTCATTACTCATTACCACTAATAAGAATCATACGTATTAGTAAAAGCCTCTAATGAATTTGAAGATACCCTAACACATTTCACTCAAGACGAATTAAAAAATCAAAACAAATAAGAATTAATAAGAATAATAAGAACGCACAATCCTCATAAACACAAATAAAACCATATTCATATTTCTTCACTTGCATTAGGCGGCTTTTTTTTTTTAATTTCTTTTCAAGAGACCTATTTGATCCCGGAAAAAAAAATCGGAACCTTTCATCCCGTCGGCCGAATCAGAACAAACAGAGACCACCTCAATTGTCACCGTGCCAGAGACTGGCTTTTTTCAAAGTCCGGCTGTAGAAAAGATATCCCACCATTTTCAGCTGGTTACTTGGGCTCAAGGCGGAAATTATCCGTTTCTCAATCGATGTCGAAGAGAACTACAGATTTTGAAAACAAGAGACATCAACTAACTGCAATGAAGATCACTCAAAGTAGCTACGTATTTACAGGCATATTTTTTTCTTAAATTATGAAATTATAAAAATAATTACGAAATCTACAGGCATATTTACGAAGTTCGAGAAATCAACTGAGAAACTCTGCTGATAATTTTGTTAATTTTGAGTGCACATGAATGCAATGCTGCTCTGATTTAACGTTTACTGTTTGACATACTCAGGATGTTCGTGAATATTTAATTATCATTGACGCTATTTTTTTTAATTTTACTCTTGCAATATTTACACTCTTGCAAAGTTTATACGAAGCACCCTTAGAATTGAAGTTCTTATAAAAATAGTCTCCCAGCATTTATACATTACAGTTTTAATTAAAAATTTATAATTAGTTCTTTCGGTAAATAATTTAGTACCTAATTTTGTAAATGAAGTCGTAATGTAACAAAACTTTCTTCATAAAGTCGCATACATCAATCGCGAGCAATATTAGAGACCAATATAAAGTTAAACCACTAATTTAATGACATTTACCGGCATATAATGATAGCATAATGAACCAAATGACATTTACCAGGAAATTAAAGGCAATTTAATGAAATTAATGTTCTGGATTCTGACGCATCTGTTGTACTAACTGCGATAATTTTTCCCTCGTGACTCTTTACTTCATCAGTTACTCATTAATTTGAAAATCTATATTAAAAACCGCGGAGATATTGACTCTCGACATATATGCAAATAGGTATTCGTAACGCGGAGATCTTTTAGAGACAATTCTTTGAATGAATATTTAAAATTTTTATTTTTAATTCATTTTAATAAATCTAAATGCACACAATTTTAACTTTTTTCCTGACTTTAATTAACTTATTTACATATTATGCAATCATTTATGAGATTTAAGATACGGAAGTTTAAAGAATTATTTCTGAATTTAGAATGAGCTATCGGGTTTATTCTAAACCTATCAACCGCATTTGGCTTTATTTTTTCTCTTCGCTGTATAGGTTCCTAGTCATTTATGTAATCGAATCCTTTTGATGGGGGCGCCATGTGGATACCTTTTTTTATTTACCCATAATCAATTAAAACTAGGAAGATGTCCAAAAAATGTTAAATGACGACGACAAAAAATTCAATTTTCAAGTTTTGTTTTATTCACATTCTCTCGCTCAAGTTCTTTTCTAGGATACATGCAGATCTACAGTACTTTCCATTAAGCATTATCCTATTAAATTCCCATCCATAATTATTTCAGTCCTTTATCGATTGTGCAATTAGTTGTTCTTAACTTTTGGATATTAATAAAGGAAACAAATAAAAAGTTTAGGTAACGTAAAACGTCGGTTATTTCCAATTAGATAACGTCGAAGCCAGTCCAAATTGGTTCAGTTTAATTTAAAAAATCATCATATTTAGTATATATTTTGTATATTTGTAAAAAAAAAATCATCAACTCATGTTTTCACAATATTCCTTACACAATGACAAAGTGGAAGTTTTTGAACCGACAAAGGCACGCTAACTTTCTTGCTCTATGTCTTTCAGGTAATTCTCCGATGGAACACTTCATTTCATTTCAGTAATTCTATCTGCAAAGTCTATTCATTAAGTATGGTATTTTAAGTCGCATAAGTAAGAAAGGTAAGTTTGCTAACTGGAAGTTCTTCAAATGTAAAATTGTCGTTGCAGTTGACGGAAGCTTAATGAAGGAGGAGGGAGAGAGAAAGAAATGAAAACGGATCGGGCAGGGAGAGGGAAAAGTTAATATAGGATCAAGGAACCCACTTGGAAATAAAATATTTACCATTAGTTAAATTTATTAACGATGCGGCACTCATTGGCGTCTTTCAATGCTCAACAAGCGTCATTGGAGTTCTACGCAATCGAGTTAGCTGGTCGTTCAGAAGGGGAATCGCTGAGACGAGACTGGTGAATCTTATCCGTTTACCCTGGCAATAGTCATGCCCACAAAAAAAAACAGAGCTTCTATTAGTTCGTGAAATAATTATGATATTCCTCCCCTGCCTTTAGTGACTTTAATTCGTAATGTCCAAATTGGTCAAGATTGAGTACAAATGAGTACTTTACTAACATACATTCATCTTTGCTAAAATTGGTTCTGTCCACTTTATGCGAATGAATTTAAGCATTTTAAAATATGATTAGGAATAACATATTACTTGACACTGTGGTTAGCTGCTTGTTTTATGTTTTTACAATGCCACGAAGAACTGAACAGGAGGAATAAACAATTCGTAAAATTTGGATGCTGCATGGTTCTGGATAATCCCAAACGCGTATTGCTGCTCACATATACAGATCTTATTGTGCAGTCAGGGATGTGCTATCAAAAAGGGCTTGGTGGTAAACTGAAAAACCGATCGGATGCGAAGAAAATTCTCAACTCCAGATCTGAATTCACGTTCGCCATTTTGTATCTGGAGAAATCTTTGATACCAGTATTGTTGATGTTATTGCCCTGGACAGTTCTCGACAAATTGTTCTCGTGTACTACAGAGATGTCCAGTCCTCTGTCATGTAAACATGAGAAGGAAACCGCCCCTGAAATAAGTTTATAAAACAGCAAGTTTGTAACCTTGCTAAAGAAAAGATATCCTGGGCTCAAGAATGGTATGGAATGGGTTTTTTTTGGATGAGAAGAGACGGCCCTGATGAATGGGATGTCTACTGGCATGATCTACGAAAGAAAAGGTTCAAATGAGTTGTCAAATGAATGGTGCTTCAGTTATGGTAGGGGTTCGTTTTCTTCTTTGATCTGGTAATGGTTGATGGTCGGATGAATTCCTTGCGGTATAAGGAGCTTTTAGATCAACAACTTGGAGCTTATGCTGAGATTCTTGGAGGGAAAAATTTGGACTTTTCAACAAGATAATGCTCCCGCCACACCTCAAACAAACATGATGAAAACATGGTTTCATGAAAATCGTATTAACGTTTTAACTTGGCCAGCAGATCCCCCGTATTCTATCCAAATGAAAATGTCTGGGACAGCTTGCATGCCAGTTTAGAAAGATCATAGACAGTTTCAAAATGTTGAAGAACTGAAAACTGCAATTATGGATGGATGGGAAAGTTATACAGTCGAATACTTTCCAATCCCTCTTGTTTCAATGCCAAACAGAAGATTTGAAGTTAGCCAGAGAAATAGAAGGCCCCACAAAGTACTACATGCGCGGAAACAATTCGTTTTGTAGACTGAATTTATAATTTTGGCCAAGCTGAGTGTGCAACTTTTAAGTTTTAGTGGTCATTTGATAGTGAACACCTTTGCCTATGAAGTTTGTAAAATGTTTTTTTCTTTTTCATTAACGTTTTGTGTTAAATAATAGTGAATTTTTAATTTTGTCCAGGAGTATAAATACACTAAGTTTGGTAAAGTAAATGAGGGGTGCTAATCGTTTCGTAAAAGAGAACACTTATTAACATACGTCTGCAACGCACAGTTATGAAAAATCACATACGACCTTCCTCGGATGTGTAAAAGAGCGATCAATTTTACAAAAATACGTTTTTCAAAAATTAAGTTTGGTTCGATACGCAACTCAGTAGCAAACATTTTGCTGAAAATTCAAGTATAAAACAATTTTGAACCTGTAAAAATGACAATTTCCCCCATTAAAAATGATGAACTTCTTCCTTAGAATATCTATAATGCGAAACTGCCTATGTTTTTGGCACTGCGCTTTCGTTGAAGAGAAATAAATTCCTTTCGATGATAATGCAGAGCTATTCGCCATAGACGATAATGCTATTATGCTATGAAGGGCATGAAGTTAAAAGATGTTAAAATATAAATACACTATTTATAAATTCGAATTTCAATCCTACATGTAGTGGGACATATACAACCGTTGGAACAAAAAAACAAAATGCTACTATGTTTTCTTTCATTTTCTGATGTCTATCGAAATGCGCTTTCCTTTTCAAATCATCTTCCCACGTTAAAGAATAAAAGAAAGCCGCGCTCGGCAAGACAACACTTCCCAATATTTGCATACAGGTGTCCAAAAATAGCTTGTCTATTATTAATGAGTGGCATATCCATCGTCTTTTGTGTAAGGAATTCATCCTTTCAAGAAACCGTTTGCGTTCTCATTCATCGGATCGCTTTCTTGTCGTCCTCGTCAACAATTTCAAAACACTAACAGGCTTTATTAGATAACAAAACAGATTTTTAATAATAATAAAACGTCACATTAGAAATTAAATTTTAGACATGTTTCTAGGCTGTTAAATAGGCTTAAGATGCGACAGCAGTTGCAATGATGAATAGCTTCACGATTCGTTCCAACGTCTCCTGAAATAACTCCTTTCCGTTGAGCGATTTTAATGAAATTTAAAAATTTGCCATTTTATAAAGTGGAGAATTAGATATTTCAAGCTGATATCGGACGCATCCTACAAAATTTCGTTAAAATTCATCAATATAAACCGTGAATATTTCAAACTATTTACTTGAGTCTCAAACAACATCTGAAACACATTTTGACCTCATTCAACTTTTATTTAACCTGCTAAACCATTTGATCAATGACAGGTGATATACAAGTGACATTTATTCCACGACGAAGCCTCGTTATCCATGCGCCATCGCTTTTATGATTTATCGAAGAATAAAATGATTCAAGTGACTGCTCATGATTGATCAAACTTTTTTACAATACATAAAATCTTCATATTGCGAACAACATTGTAATTTTTAAATATAGGTTACTTAAAAGGATGAAAATAAATTCATCGCTTAAAGTAATAACGTTATTATTTAAAAATTAAGATAAATATGTACTCGTAAAGAAGTTTATCAAGATTAAAAGTTAATGTGTTTAAAAAACAAATCTCAAAGTTTGTTTCGAATTTTTTGTTTGAAGTTTGTTTTTAAGTTTGAATATGCAATAGGGAATGTCACTCAAAAAAACAGATGTTTTCTCCGACTATTAAATATTCAACTTTAGCTGTGTGTGAATGTTGTCACCAGGACATTCTCTAACTCAGAAATTTCTGTTTGTATCTCGCGATCGGTAGGACATCAGTTAAATATTGTGAGCAATGATTTCCATTTTCACCTGCCTTCACCATAAACCTTAAAAAAAAACTTTTTTAAAATAAGAAGTAGGTTAATCTGTTAATTATAGATGCACCCATGCAGTCATTAACAAATGTAGCATTTTATTCTATCCTGTTTACTATTGAACGGTTTATCTATTCGTGATTTCAGAAGGTTTTGCTAAAATTTCTCAGTATACACTCTAAAAGTGTACCGTTTAACTAGCTCTTTAAAAGTCATACATATTGCTTTGAAGATTTTTAAGCGGTAGCGTACTCGGAGAATTTCCAACCGAAGAAATAAAATAAGCTGTGAACGGAGCATCGCTTCCAGATGTTTTAAGTAACATTTAAGGCATTCTTAAATTTTGGGCGCATAGACACCTAACCACTTGCGTCTTTTCACGCATGTCTAGGACAAACAAGAAACATCCATGTCCAATAAAATATATAAACAGCCAAAACTGCGGACACCAGGTTAACAAGAAAGGAAGAAAAGAAACCACTATTTCACATAAATGACTTTTTATTTTATAAAATTCATCTATGTGGAATAGTGGTTTCCTTTCTTCCTTTCTTGTTATCCATGCCCAAGACGAAACTGGAACCCGCTCCTCGACGGGCTCGATAAATTTTAAGTAGTTCATTAAAATAGGCGATACATTGTATATACTTGTTTTCAAACTGAGTTAAATTTTTGGATATTTAATTTTTTAAAGTTAATAAATTATAATAATAAAAATAACCAGACTTAGCAAAAATTGGGAGAAGTGCAAAAAACAGATACGGGGAAAGATGCGCGAAGAATGATGAGTAAATATAGGCCTGTAACCTTATGTTAACGAATAGAAGTCCTTCCGTTTAAACTTTACATAATCGTCGCATGCAATTTGTGATGAGATATGGAATTGATGTAGCGTGATCAAATGATACTAGCTCGTGACTTTATTAAGGCGGGCGTAAAGATATATCAGCCGATGAGGCGGATTTAAAGCAATACACGCTACACTATTTGGCCAATAGTCATGGGATACCCCAATTTTACATAAAAATGAGGCATTTTCATGCAATTTAAATGTTGTCATGCAATGTTGTCGTTCATCCCAAAACTACACAATGGAGGTCGCTTACATGCTGTAGGAATGGCCCAAAGAAAGCAGCTTTCGGACTCCGAGAGGGGTACAATTGTTGGGTGCAACCTTGCAAACAAAAGTGTTAGAAAGACTCAACCCTTTAGGGCTAAACATCCCCAAATCATCCATTCAAAACATCATTCGGGCGTGGAAACATAAGAGAAGTGTTCAGCCCAGGACCGGAAGACTCGAGATTATGTCGGCCAGCGATTCGCAGAGTTGTGGGGATGGCAATCACTTGGTCTTTAGAATTATGGCATCATATGGCATGTGATATACCATTCGATCGGAAATGATGAGAAGGGAAAGAAGATAGAGCTCTTTTATATTTTCTGAATTCTACGTTCGAGAAAATCATTTTTTGGTATAAAAAAAAAAAAAAAAGAAAAAAAAAGGGGGGGGGGGGGTTAAAAGTTTCAAAGAGAGGGGAAAAAATAAATGAAATCAGAGCTTCCGCTGCTTTCCTATACCTTCTTTGGGAGGATTAATTTCTTGTTTACTTATACAGAAGCAAATTTAATACAATTGATATAACATTACATTTTTAATTTTTTTTAATTTATTAAGTTAAAAATAATATTCCTTTCACTAGATGGAGTGGTTATTAAGAACTGAAATGAATGAGAATAAAACGTTAAATATACTTTTAAAAGAGAATGCAAAAATTTCTTGTTAAAGAACAAGAAAGGGAATATAGATCGCCTTAAACAAAAGACTTCCCCCTGGGTGTTATCTGCTTTCTTATTTTTCCCAGATTATATTGCCTTTCTTCCTTGGTTGACCCATGACTTCTTTGCTGTTACCGAGTTATGAAAACATTTTTTAAGTTATCTTTTCATCTCTTTTATCGAATAATATATGTATTCTGCAAACATTCGGAGAGCTACATATTCTGAGGAAACGAATCTCAGAGAGAAAAGAGTCATATATTTGTAAAGTGTCCTTTTTTTCAACTCATTTCTTCAAATTCGTTTGTTCTTTTAAAATTACGCACTCGTATATAAGCCTAAAATTAAAGTTTGCCTAAAGTTGAAAATAAACTTTCCTGCAGTAATGTTATCGGTAAAGGTATTCGTATATTGCGTTAAAGATGATGTGCCCGGCAGCCTTTGAGTAGTTTTTCTCATTAATACTGATTTCTATCAATCATTTTTGTGAATTCAACGTTATAGATATTTTATTTCCAAGCGAATACTCAAGAAAAAAAGGAAATGTTTTCCTACTAACAACTTTGTTTTCAAAACGTTTAAGGTAATTTTAAAGAATATAAATAGAAAAAATGAAAAATACTGGAGTATTCCTGTAAAAGGCATATTAAATTTTGTGTTATTTTTAGCTTTTAAAATTTTAATGTATAAATTATTTATCATCGCTTGACAATAAAGATTCAAAATGTTTATTCAATGTCAAATTATCTACTTGCTAATGCATTTATTTCAAGCATTCTTAAGCATCATGACATAGCTAAAGCTTATTCTTTTACTTATAAACTTTACATTATTAATATACCATTGAAAATTCTACTCTCCAAAATATTTTTCAGCGAATTTACTGCGTGAACGCTTGAAATGATTTTATTAACGCATGAATATTATAGTTATACAATGGTTAAGAACTTATTCTTAAATTATTTATGTTGTATCTGAGGAGGTTCCCGGCTAATTTACTACAATTAAAAGCATTACAAGAAGTGGCGGTCCAAATAAACATAGAAGTCTTAGGCCAACAGCCTCAGATGGCTCAAGCGGTAGCGCAAAGAATTCAAGAATATTGAAATGTTGAAGTGTTAACGATTCCTGGACATAGTTTGTTGCTATCGTGACAAGTTAACATTGAAAATGCCCAGGGCCCTTTTTTCCAACGCAGAAACGTTTGGCATGCTAATGTGTTAGGAGAATGAAAGCAAAACTATCGTGCTGATCGTACACATTATTCCAGAACTGTTTTTCAGCGGCCTGCGGTTCATGTCAGGCACACTAGTCAGGTACAGCCCAACCAAAATACGGATGCTGTGATGTCCTGATCGCCGTTCGACAGAATCCCACCCTTCTCCATAAGACGGCTCTCTCGTTATTCAGAAATAAGCCATTGACTGTGTGGCGAATACTCAACAAAAAAAACGGCTTCCACCCCTTCCAC
The DNA here is from genome assembly GCA_023313115.1 of Rhysida immarginata. Lineage (NCBI taxonomy): Eukaryota > Metazoa > Arthropoda > Chilopoda > Scolopendromorpha > Scolopendridae > Rhysida > Rhysida immarginata. Next base: position 183,573 of record JAHWFO010094941.1, read on the forward strand.
ATTCAGGCGCTTGGAAAATTGGCTACCAGAGGGGACCGGACTTTTGTCCATTTATCGGCGATGTGGACGGACGAAGCCACGTTTACAAGCAACGGGGAGGTGAGCATCCATAAAGCACAGTACTGTGACCAGGAAATTCCTTATTGGCTTCGTGAGGTAGACGATCAATAAGTGTCAATACCTGGTGTGACATTATCGGCTCGTTTTTTTTCCAGGATAACCTGAACGGGGTAGTTTATGTCGATTTTAAGGAAAGCATGCCTGAACTTGAAGATCTGCCCTTGGTGACGAGGGTCAGCATGTGGTTTCAGCAGAACGGCTGTCCCGCACATTACATGTGAATCGCGCCAGTCGTCGTCGATTATATCTTCCCCTTGCGATGCATTGGTAGGGTTGCCCCCTCCCCCGCTCCCGGTCTTCAGACCTCACTCCCCTCGATTATTTCCCTGTGTTGGGCTAAAAGAACAGTGTACTAAGAACAGCCAACAACGACAGAGGATTTACTAGACCGACTAAGAAGGGCATGTAAAAGGCTTAACGCAGAAATGACTAGAGGAGGAGACTGCGCAAATGCAAGCAGCAAAATGGATGGCAGTTTGAACAGTTAATGTGATGAAACTTGCACTGTTTTTATTGTTTATTTTCTGAAGAAAGCCGATTGGCAAAAAAAAAGTTTCCTACAAAAGTTGTTTCTTTTTTCAAGACCTACCCAACGACATCCTATTCGGCCCGTGTTCCCATTTAAGTTTTTGAACGGACCTCGAGTGAGTCCATTTCCAGAAATTGAGATGCACCATTCTTACTTCTTCACAAAGGTATGTAAATTTTCCCCCAAAGCTCTAGGATGTCGAAGTTCCGAGAAAAATGCCTGGCACAGGTGGTCTAATATATCTTGTATTTTAGTTGTATGCATAAGCAGTTAAGAAAGTACAGGGTGATTCAAAAATTACTGTATAGTGGCTGGTCGGAAGTGCCATCCAATCATAATAAATGCTGGAAATGCCCGACATCGGCCTCACGACATCGGTTAGCACGCAGTTGCATGTTGTGAAACACTCTGCTCAATATGGCTGCTGAGATTTACTGAACTTCAGTGGTGATTTCCACCTTCAGCTCAGGCAAAATGTGCGGATTCACTACTGCATAGTAACTTTTGAATCACTCTGTATCTACCAATTTTTATTGTTTACGAATAGTACCATTATGACTCTTAATTTAGCTGCTTTTGATGCACCGGCGTTGAAATGAAAGAAACATCTTACTTGAGTTTGTGGAATTTGTGGTTTTTCTTTCTCTTATTTCTAACCAGTACGGGATTTCCACAGTTTCCAGGTATCATCGGATTCCATTACTGTAATAGGAACTTATCCAACAGATTTGTATCAGCAGACGGAAAATAGTTGTTGCTAAAATACTTAAATTCGCTAAACTTCTTTACTAATCCACATTCACTCTTTCTTATTAAAGAAACAATAAAGTAGGCTAAAACAGAAGTATTTTAATATGCAAAAAATCCCGCCAAAGGCATGGGTGTTTGTCCATTTTCACCATCATCCTTTCATCCCAAACAGCTAGTCTCCTGGATAAAAGGGGAGATGCAGGCTGAAAATCCATCCATCCATATGCAAAAAAATTGATTATCACAACCTCGTGGCAATAACAATGTCATTAAAATACTTAATTATTGTTTCAAATATTAAAGAAATAATTTCAGTATGAAACTTTCTCATTTAGAACGTCCATGTTTGAAAACGTGAGAAAATAGTTTAGTTACACTGTAACTTTTTATTTCTATACAATTTACAGTTTTTATATTTAAAATATCCATTTGCTTTGATCAATTAAAAATTCGCTGGTAAAATCATTAGATGACGAAAACAAAAGAACCTTCGTGACTATGACGAGATTAACCTCTTTCTTGTGCGTCATTTGCTTTTTTCTATTTAACCTAAAAATTTCACTTTACTTTATTTTTAGATCCTTACAAATAATGGCGCTTCTCACTTTTTCTGAATTTAGATTACGAGACGAGACATTATTACTTTTAAGAAACGAAGTCTTAGCTATCGACTTTCGTAATTTCATTTAGATCTGGTTAGTTTTACGTGTAGTTACTTACGGATAATTGCATTTCTCCTGGATCTTTAATGTTGTTTACCAAACGATTAATTAAGTATGAGGGAAGTAATGAACCAATTAACTCGCTTAATTCAATACCTAGACAGGCCGTTGACATAACTTGGTTCTGATATTTTATCCGTAAATTTAAATTAAATAGGGCTCAATCTGATTAACCAATTGAGTAAAGAACGCATTTGAAAAATCTACTTAATATGAGGACAATATCATCCTTAAACCTCTACTTTCAGACCAATATCAACAGTCACATTTCTCATGCCATCGGTGTTCAAACAGAATAAACAAACCTTTGCCGTCGTTTTGAATTGCTTTAATGAAATTGCTTTAAGCGTCATTTAGAAAACAAGTTTATTGAGTGAATAAATGTTATTCATTGTGATGAACGTTAAAATAAATCAATATTTCACTTCCAAATATTTCACTTCCTCTGAATCAGATCGATGTTTAGATAGCATTTCAACAGAACTTGGTTTGGGAATATCAAATAAGGATGAACTCTTGTCTTTCAATGAAATTGGCTTCTAAGTTAATTATTAAGATATCACCATAATCTTTAAAAGTAATCTCGTCTTCTTTTATATACCGTCCTTCTGTAGCTTAATCAAAGAATTCCGCATGGAAAATACGAAATCTCTAATCCTTAGTGATACGCTGTCATGGCTGCTTTTCGTTTATATTGAAATGCCATATACAATCTCAAAACAAAACCTATTCCAGAACCTTGCAATCAAAATACTAACTCTCGAAAGCTAGAATTTGCATGTTTGTACTGAATATACATTACACTGTCCTGCCAAAGGTATCCGGACACCCCGATCCACTGCCCTCTATGAAAATGCTGTCGTCTGTAACGCGTTGGGCCATCTTTTGCTGCGATTATTGCTGCAAAAGGACGAGGAAGGCAGTTGTTTACACTCCGCTAGTATGATACGGTGCCATTCGGTCGTCAAACGGTCCAACAACTGATGACGATTCATGACTGGGGGCATACGGCGCTACAGCACATTCACAATGCTTCGATTGGGTTCAAGTCTGGACTCTGCGCAGGCCAGGGCAATAATCGGTTGTCCGCATGGGCAAACCATACCTGTGTTGAACGAGCGGCGTGACATGGGGCATTGTTCTGCTGGAAGAAGCTGTTCGATGAGGTGCCATAGAACTCCACCATTGTTCTAGAAAAGTGAGTTTCCAACATCGCTTGGTACCGTAGGGCATTCAGTCGCATGTCAACACCGGTGATAGCTCCTTCGCATGTCGACACCGGCGATGTACAGAACTTGGCCTACACCATGATCCCACTACCAGAGTCCTTCACTGAGGGCACGAGGAAATGTGGGTCGTATTTCTCGTTTGGCCGTCTCCAGACCCACACGACCGTCAGGTTGTTGGAGGGTGAAGCGGCTTTCATCGCTCCACATGACATTTGCCTAATCATCACTATAGTATTTTTCATAAAAGATGACCGTTGACCTTTGTTGGGGTCAGAGTGGAAACCAATCAGATGCAAGTACTGTTGATTCATTACTTTCTCCTGACGTTAGAGAGAGCTAATTCATAATGTTTTAATGCCAATCTAATTGTTTGTAAACTTCCACATCGTGATATTTTTAAGTAAACAAATTAGAAAGAGTTTACAAATATTTAATCTACTCTATGTAAAGGAAAATTTATTGAAATGTGTGTAGCTCTGAAGCGCGAGAGCGTAGAGCAATTTATTAATGAGTGTCTTTGCGATGCCTCATCACCACCCGAGACAGAGCACATATGTCTCTCAGTGACAGGAGTGGAGGTTGCCCGGAACGTTTTGCTGTCGTTGTTGTACCTGTTTGTTCATATTTGTGCACAGTGGAGCGAGGATGCCCAGTCAAAGCGCTGATGAGTCGTATCTTCAATAAGCATACTGTCACGTGCATCCTACAGGGTGAGACAACACGAACATCACGAACAGGATATCATGGTGCTTTTGGCAGGGCAGTGATGCTAAAGAAGCAGTGGCGTATAATAATCTCTTCCGTTCTTGTTTCTGCTTCTTTGAACTATTGATTAAAACTTACTAAAGATATGAACCAGGTACCATTAATTCCGTTACTTTATGGTTATCAACACAGGCAATAGTCTATCTTAGCATACATCTAACAAGGGAATTACGGCGCACTCTTTGTTTGTGCGCAAGAATACCTCGAAAGCGATGGCTTTGCGCGGCGGAGGTAGCGGAAGTGAGGACCAAAGAGAACATGGCGGCAAGCTGAAAGCAAAATCGTCAACGGCGGTCCCATAGAATTGCAGCTAGAGCCGTGTTATTAAGCACAAAATCTTAATTTTGCTGTACAATTATTCGTCTATAAGGTGAGATAAAGATGAGGTAATAATTTATAAAATGAGGTAAACATTCATGAATATTAATTTTATTTAAAATTATAAAGCACCACGACACATACCCCCTCACCAACGCTACGTTTTACTCAACAGCCTTGCCCTCGTTTCACTCGAGAATACTTGACGTCAGCCTCGGAAAATTTACGAAGATTACAGAATTAATTAATAAAATGAATTAATAAATTAAGGAAATGGTTATTAATTACTATACAGATTTTTTACTGGATGGCAATTAGCTAATTTTAATAATCTATTTTTAAAAACTAAGTTTGTTTAGAAACTTGGGAATCCATTCAATTGTCGTCTGCTGCTCCTTCGTAGTTATATTGCTTTCAGGTGAAGTGGATTCGTGCGTATTGTTGAGTGGTGGTAGAAAGAGGTTCCGTCAAGCGTATTAATGCACAGACACCCCTTTAACTATGGCTTTAGAAAATAGAAATAAAGTAAAATTTAGGCGGTTTCACTACAAACAGGTGTGACCGCCGCCAAGATGACATCTTTTCGGAATGTTCTTCGCTTGAAATACCCCCCCCCCTCCTCCATAGGACTCCTCCAATTCTTAGAACGACACCGTCCACAGGTGGTATAAGGGATAATAAATACTCTATAAGAGTGGTGCTGATCGTGTAAGAAGATTCTGTATGGTGGAAATACCGACCATATAGGTACTATATAGTGGAGAAACAGCAGATGTACAAGGGTGTTGTGGAGTATTTGTATGGCTATGTGTGCTCAAATTTTTTCGTTTTCGCGATTTATTTTAAAAGAAACAAAATTTCGTGATTTCTTACTTTGCAAGCTTTAGATGAGTAACTATTTCAATTTGGTGTGAATCTGTGAGGTTCGTGAAGTTCCCTTGTAAGTTATATCTACGAGCAAGAAATGATTCGTTTTGTTACGACTCTTTTGCTGACACTGTTGCTCGCTTTTTCACGATTAATTCACAAAACCTCACTCGGAATCAACTGACAGCAAAGACGCAGCCGACGAGAAAGACGGGCCGCACTGAAAATTCACCTGATCATAGTGACAATGAAGGTTGGATTGTTGCTCAAATAACTATGGTCAGATGACTTTTCAATGCCGCAGCCTGCCTTTCTCGTTGGATGAATAGCAAAGCACAATGGCGTCAGCTACTTCGGACACAGAAACTTCACAAATTGAATCGCTTTGGTAAAATCTCAAACTGTAGAGCCCAAGATTTATTAAATTTTAAAAAAAATCCAGAAACTCAATGTTTACAGAAAACTGTTTAGGAAAATGTCTTACAAGGGGAGGACCAGGTCTGTTAAGCTTGGATTTAACTGAAATTTAAATATGTTGTTATGCACCCCTCCCACTATTATAGGGCATAGTAATTCATGCTAATGTGCATTAGTTAACGAGATATAATCATTTAAAGTTAGTTATGTAGGTTACTGATGTATATTTACAAATCCAGAGAATATGGCATTCAAGTAGTCAAGGTGGTCATGTGGGTAAGTCGATAGATACCGATGATAGAGGTCCTGGGTTCAAATATTGCTCCTTTCCCAACTACATTTTATTTTTTTAAACATGTTTTTGAACAAATTTATATGAAACTACACTGATTGGAAGAAAGTAATTGGACACTTTCGATTTTAGACGTTTTGTCGAATATCTAGAAAAATACTTGAGGAATTATCCTGAAATTTCAGGGGTGTAAAAAGAATGTTACACCTCATATATTTCAGCGAAGGTTTTCTCCCGAAGGCAAATAGGGGACCAGCAAAGAAGTGAACCAAAAAAATAATGTTTGGAATCACCCTGTAAAAAATAATGCTTGAAATGCATTGTAGCTGTAGCATATGCTTAAGAGGCTTCGTTTACTTTTCTGTGTCCATTTATATGAGAATAGCACGTATATTCATGGAGATATAAAGGTTTCTTTAAAAAGGTCCAAATGTTTTCCTAAGTTTTTTGTTTCTAACACGCAGGATTTTCAACCCAATGCAATGCCATTTTCAGGAAACTTGACAAACTACAGTACAGACAACACCCTGCAATCAGAATAGAAAAATATTAAATATTTGATGAAATATGAGCATTTTTACTAAATAATGTTTAACTGCGCATGCGCATGCGTTACGAAGTTGTCTTTTGCATAATTTATTAGCCAAATGTATAGAGCTACTCTTATAAAAAGCCCAAGCAAATATCATGAAAATTGAGAAAGATATCGTCGATACAATGAGTTGGATTTCAGTTGTTCTCAAAAATAAATAAAACGATAAGGGGTTTTCTCCAAATTTTTATTTTTGGATCGGACACCAGTATCAACTTCTTCTCCTTACGCTGACATGAAAAAATATTGACTTCATATTGACTTCATATCAGCGTAAGAAGAAGAAGTTGATACTGGTGTCCGATCCAAAAATAAAAGTTTGGAGAAAGCCCCTTATCGTTTTGTTTATTTTTGAGAGCAACTGAAATTCAACTCATTCTATCGGCGATATCTTTCTCAGTTTTCACGATATTTGCTTGGGCTTTTTGAAAGAGTAGTTCTATACATTTGGCTAATAAATTATGCAAAAGACAATTTGGTAACGCATGCGCAATTAAACATTATTTAGTAAAAATGCTCATATTTCATCAAATATTTAATATTTTTCTATTCCGATTGCAGGGTGTTGTCTGTACTGTAGTTTGCTAAGTTTCCTGTAAATGGCATTGCATTGGGATGAAAATCCTGCGTGTTATAAACAAAAAACTTAGGAAAACATTTGGACCTTTTTAAAGAAACCTTTATATCTCCATGAATATACGCGCTATTCTCATACAAATGAAGACAGAAAAGTAAAAGAAGCCTCTTAAGCATATGCTACAGCTACAATGCATTTCAAGCATTATTTTTTACAGATTCCAAACATTATTTTTTTGGTTCACTTCTTTGCTGGTCCCCTATTTGCCTTCGGGAGAAAACCTTCGCTGAAATATATGAGGTGTAACATTCTTTTTACACCCCTGAAATTTCAGGATAATTCGCCAAGTATTTTTCTAGATATTCGACAAAACGTCTAAAATCGAAAGTGTCCAATTACTTTCTTCCAATCAGTGTATATTTAATTATTAAAAACATATTTTATAATTTTTTGCATATTATATTTCATTTGAGGAAGGTAGCAAAATATTTATTTT
>JAHWFO010094941.1:194002-231186 GCA_023313115.1 Rhysida immarginata
TTTGTTTAGCTTGTAAGCTTTGGTTAGGTTACTAGCTGAATTATAATGTAAGGGCTTACGTTTAAGCCTATGATGTAATTTACTGATAGGACAAGTGTGCCTTGAAGATTTGGCTTGTTTGTAAGTTTTAATCTTTAGATTTAGGTTTGTCTCGCACTGAGGTGCAGGTAAAGTTAACCTATTCATGCTTATTTTGAACCGTTATTTAATTGCATTTTTGTGATTAGTGTTCATAATTTATTTTTGCAAAGAGGTGCCCATTTGACTCCTCATTATCTTTTGCTACTTTTACTTTATTTACAATAAACTTTATCATTTATTTACTCTATTTTGTGTGCTGTTACATGCTATTTTATTTCCACTGCGCTACTCCAAATTTTAGCCTAAATACATGTGACACTTTAAAATTTTGAAATTAAATCGAAAGTCCAAGATCTTTAATTTTATGAACCGTTGACTCTAAACTAGTGACGCTACAATTTTCAGGTTTTCATCTCAATTTTCGTATTCGTGTAAATGCATCATTAAATATCGTGATGAAGGGAACATTGCCCCCGAAATATACATTCGTGGAGTAAAATATTTTTTATGGAATTGTCTTCATCATTGCTCAATTTCTGGCACAGTATCTGAAGTGTGCGTACTATGTTATTTCTTAATTCAGCTGTCTATTGCTTCAATTAACTTCATAATGCAAGGATTATATTCGTCCAAATTATGAAAATGGCAATGAATCATTTTTTTTAATCATATCTACATCAGTTTCATTTTATCCGAATTATCGATGTTTATTATGCACGACTGATTAATTTCAATTAACCATATTTCAGCATATTGTCCTTTTTATTAATGATACACGACTGAGCTGCGTATTCCAAATGTTAAACTTAATCGATTCTAAGTGAGCTTGATAAAATTGAAAAAATCATTATTTCGACTAGATTTTGAATTTTGTGTACACTTGCTAAATGCGATGATACTCATGAGGATGAGTGATTAGAACTAATTTTCTTTTGATTGCTTCTTAGATACTTTTATTTATCTAACTTCTTTTATGGAAAAATAGACCTTGCGCAGGTTTGAATTATTCGTTTTATTATGGTAAAAATCATAGTTTCTTTTAGGATGACAAATTCAAAATACCCGATCAAAATGAGTGTTTTGTATTTAACAAACTCTAGAACCCTGAACGTTTTCAAAAGAGCGTAATCTTTAATCGCAAACCTTGAAAGTTTTCTTAATCCCGTAAATCGGAGATTAAATAATAAATCGTGATAATAAATTATTTTCAATTTTAAGGTTAATTTGAAATGTTAATTATTGTGATCCGATTATAATTATAATTGATTTTCTGGTTACTGATGCGTGATAAGAGCTTCTTCCGCTAGAATATCGATAAAATGGCGTCACAATGAGAGAAGCGTCTGAAAATCTTAGGTGAAAATAGATGGGCAACTTGCCCTGATAGCTATTTCGTTAAATTATTTTTGTATTTTGGAACGTAGTATTATTTTTATTATTTTTCGGAAGCCAGCACAGCAAATTTTTTTACTACGTTCAGTTTCCTATTACTAACTTTTATGTTTTCAACAATCATTGCCTCACAATTCATTTTAAAACCAATCACGATAAATCATGTAATTAAATTTCAAATATACCTTGCAGCCATTCCTTCCATCACCTTGTCAAAACTTAGTAAAAATGGCGAAGCCGGTTGGTGGATATTTTCACTAATAAAAATGTATTGCAGGGCCTCCTTGATATTTTGTATAAAAATCGCAATACAAAGACCTTAAATTATAATAAAAATTTTAAAAAAGTTATTTATAAATCAAAAACTTTAGCTTCATTATCATGGTGTTTGGAATGCCTATAGTTAATTCAAAATAGAGAATTCGATTCTAGATTAGAAGCAAAGAATTTATTGTTGCGGTTGAAGGGAATGAAGTATTCAAATCACAAAGGATTACAAATACGATTTGGAGCACGGAAGATCCGTTTTAAATCCTTTACATAAATTGAAGCTATTTGAGCCATTGACAAATCTTTTCGATATCGTTTTAGAAATGTAAAGGATTCATAAACCAATCATAATTTTTAGTTTGGTAAATCTGAAATAAATCGACTACGTACAATGAAATTCAGATTTTACCTAAATTTTTGCGCAATTATTTGCGGACAATTATTTTCTAAGAATTATTTACGCTTAGATCTTAGGCAACTGTACTTAGCTGTTTCTACGAGTATATTAAATAATATTACCGTAGGTATTATCTAAACATAAACCTATATAAATGAATTAAAAAAGTCATTTTACACAAAGTCTAACAAACAATCATCAATGCTGAGAATAGATAAAATGGGACTTCGCAGAAACACTTTATAATTCCAATGAATTCTCTTATGGCTACTTCGTTCATCGATGCATATTTTATGTGCAGCAAGTTAAACAAAATTTACAAAAAATTAAGTAAAATATTTTATACAATATATTTCACGAAGCTGATCGAGCCACCCTGTGCACTTCTTCAGATAATACTTTAGAGTTTTACCTGTTTCGTGAAAAAAATAACTAAATATGAAAAGGGAAATTTTGAATACCAATGAAGAGATTTTGAAAACAGATCTAATTGCCTGAAATAATTTTTCTAGTTTTGACGTGAATTCAAAAAGGCAATCTTGTTGACGTCGGGAGATCCTCACGATGAACGTTAATGTTCGTGATGACATGCTGTAAATATCTTCGGGAACCTCGAAATACAATTGAGCAATCGTGGCTTGAAATTCCATTAGAGAGGCTTGTTCCACTAATGGCTAGTTGAACATGGTTCGGAATGAATTCGTGCCGCTTTTTTTTTCATGCCAATAACACTGTCGACAGATCGCAAATGTGGCTTCGCACCGGGATAAAGGTCGCACCACAACGATCCTCATTGCGGTAATTGATTTCTCACATAAACAGTTTAGGACCTTTCATCCGGTGATTTCCAATTCGCCATTCCAGATCGTTACGTTTGTAAACAGATTTTGGCTGTTGCAAAACACAACACATTATGTATCCTGCTGCGTGCTTGTTTTCAAACTAATCCAGTCTCGGGAAACAACTGATGAGTAAAATATATCTAAGCAATCAAGACCATAATGAGGATCAGGGAATTGGTAAAATCGAAAAAGTTGTTCCCAGCAACCCATTTTCAATGAAAACATGCCCTCTGTTTATGGTAAACATTTTCACATTCTAAACAAACCCAATCCATTAGGATTAACAGGATAAATCAATCATTGATCGACGTAATTTACTAATAGATATCGAAAAACAAATTATTTCGTTTATTAAACTATTAATTTTGAACAGCGGCGCCTATTTATTGTTGCACTCTAGGAGTTTCTTGATAAAGCGCAAATTTACTAGACAGCATGGTAAACATTTATGTAGATAAAATTTTCAGTAAATTCATTTTTTCTTTTATAAAATTTAGAAAAAAAATTGTCGTAATTATTATAAAACATAAAAAGTAGAGTGAGATAGTCGTTATAAAGTGTTATGTCGTAATAGAAAAAAAAGTAACTTAAAACATATAAGCAGGTGCTCTTAGAAATTTAGCAAAATCCCACAAAATGGATAACAGCGTCAAATTGCCTAAATTTTTTTCATGAATTTGGAATACTGTGTCAAAGAAATATTTAAAAGCTTTTGGGCACACTTTTATGTTTACAGTTAGTATATATTTGAGTTAGATTTGTAAAAAATAATGATGCATTTTTTTTGATATTAAGAAGACGTTTGCTTAAAGAAGAGGCATGGTCAATAGTTTTTGTAACGAGTTATTGTAAGTCAAAATTTTTATATAAAAATGTAATATTTTATTAATGGTTTCTGAGATACAATTATTGGTTAGTAATATAAAATATTTTATAAGATTGTATGACAGGGTAAAGTTACCAAGAGTTTTTACAGAATACGCTTCCGGAACAACTGGAAGATATTCCTTTAGCTACACAAATAAAGTATTTTAGCACAACGCAGCACCTCCTCGATGATGGAAACAGTCTTTGGGATGATGAAATAAGTCTTTGAGATAGGTTTCATTGCCAAAATCAAATTGTCAATAACTTTAAAAATTAACCATTATGAATTAAACAAAGCCGTAATTCATAGGCTTCCAGATATAATTATCTGGTAAATTTTTTTCATGCACAACTTTTTGATTTTTCTATAATTGCGAGAAAATTGCCAGTTTACTATGGCGCCTACAGATGAGTTTAACGGGACTTTTAGTTTTAATGTGAACTTAAACTGCGTTAATTATTCTCATGTTCATCATACCTAAAGCTCGTTATTATTTATTTGAGCGTCTGTTTTTTACTGGCTATAGGCCATTCAAAAATGAATTTCCTCAACAAACCACGCTTATCTAAAAGAGCTCTCTTAATTGCTTATTGACGTTCTTCGCTTCATTTCTAAATTGCTCTGAATTAAGCAAATCGTTTCAACATCGCTGCGACGAAAGACGCCGGAAAAAAATGAAAAAAAAAAATCAATTGCCAACACTCGTCGCTTAACGGGAAGATAAATATTGAACGTTTTCTACAATGAAATGCTCCAAAAATTCATTGGAAAAATCCATTTTGTTAATATGGCACGGCTCACGAACCACCAAATGTTGCTTATTCAGTAGCTTTATTGAAAAATGAAAGCTGCTTCCAATCGTCAAACATTCGCTAACTTTAAGTACAGTGGAAGATAAAGGAATCAAATACTAAATTATTATGTATCAGTTTTTTAATCACATAAAATGTTATTCCTTCTTACGTAACAAAAGGAATAAACAAAGCGATAAATGAAGGGGTCGGGACAAAATAGTGCTAACCCTCGCTGCTTCAATTTTAAGCTAGAGAGAAAAGAAAGTTTGTTTAAATTCATAAATATGGAATTAAATAATACATAAATTTGGATAGATTTATGTGGCTACATATTGTTTTCTAAGTTAAGTCAACGCACAATTTCTAGATAAATTTTTGTATTTTGTAATTATTCCATGAATTTTTCAAATAACGTTTAAATATGTTTAAATATCGTGGATTTATATTAGACCGAAATACTTGACTTGTTTTCACGATTTTATTTTGAATATCGAACACATTATACATTATACGTATACAGTAACTTAATAAAATGATTCAAGTAATAGTAATGTGGGAATATCATATAATTTTTATAACTTATAGAAACAAACAATTTTACAATATGGTGCTTCAATTTCAGAGTATAAACATTTTTACATCCGTAACTCATTGTCACTCTAGTTCACAGCTGCTTACTTACCAAAATCATCAAGGTCCCAAAAAGTATTAATAATTTCTCTTTTTCACTTTCAAGTTTTTCATAACATTTAAGAGCACCAATTTGATGAGAAGAAACTGGTAGTGCTTTAATTAGTTTATAACCCCTCCCTTCATTTCTACGGATCTTTTTTTCTGGTAGTAGATTTACCTTGAATCGATAAATTTGTTGGAGCAAAAACAGCAGCTTCATATTTTGTCTAAATCTAATAAAACATGCAGAATGTAAGCTGAATAATAATGAGTTTTTATCGTATTTATTGTGCTATCAGTCCTGCATATATCATGATTCAACAAGTGACCATTTGTAAGGGGCAAAACAATACAGTCCATAAACAAACAAACATGTAATTCCTTTCTTTCTTCTCCATTAATAATTTAAGAATAATCTCCATGCCATTTAATAGTATAGGGTGATTCAGTCAATTACGTACGATTCTAATAGTTTATTATTCAGGAACTAATAAACGTAGGAATGTCATACAGATCTTACAATACACATTACAAATTGGAATTTCACTGAATGGATGGCTACACTGTATGAATACGTCATTCGAAGATGGCACCTATCCTGATCATTGATCAGAAAACACGGTAAATGGAATGATTTTTCGAGCTGAAATCAATTGTGAAAGTGACGCGAATGTTTCAAAAAGTGTTTAAAACAAAGAAAGCACCGTCCGGCAACGCGATAAGAACATTCGTGAAGCAATATCAATCCACTAGACATGTTGAAGGTAAGACGAAAGGAGGGAGCAAGCTTCGTGCTCGCATACTGCAGAACGTGGAGCAGGTTCGTGCGAGCGTAGCCGAGTCACCAACGAGAAAATAAGTCCGCAGACTGTCTGTGGAGACTAACATACCCTACACGACCAGTATGGAGAACATTGCACAAAGATCTGCAGATGTTTCCGTATAAAATGCAGCAATTGACCCATCAATTCAACAACCAGGTCATCTCCAACCGTTTCCCAAACCTCTTCAACGACGGATTCAGCTGGCCACCGATCAGTCCTGGGATGGTCCAGGGGAGAAGGTGTTCAGCACACGCCTCCGCACTATGGAAGAGGTCCGTTAGGCAATCACCGAATCTTGTGCACTGGTTGACAATGAGATGCGAGGCGCAGTGCTGCAAAACTTCACCCTCAAGCTACGTCGTGTTGAATGGAACACACGCATCGAGCATGTTCATGAGGTGTGAAAAGTGTAAAGTGTATTTTAAGATCTATATGACATTCCTATGCTTATTAGTTCCTGCTCTATAAACCATTAGAATTGTACGTAATTGACTGAAGCACCCTGTATGTTGTTAATTATAGAATAAAAATATTTCAAATAGCATTTCTGTACGAGCAATGGAAAACATAAAACCTAAGCCTCAAACCTTTGATGCTATTTTAGGGTCCAAAAAGTGCTAGCTGATACTCTCCTCTTCATCTTCAGTATCCGAACTCCTAAATACAAAATCAAGATCCTTAAGAGAATCATCATCGAATCACCATCTCCATGAAAAAGTCGATTGTTGCAGCCAGAACTATTTGTAACAACTTCCTTCCATTTTCACAGTCAGGGTTAGCACTGTTTTGGTGCGGGAAAATTCGGTGCATTAGGAGCAGGCAAATAGTGCAAGGGCATTTTCCTGCCATCCGTTGGGTATTAGAGAAAACTCTTCTCCAGAGACCGTAGAACGAGAACAGTGTATTTTTCTCGCGCGCCAAACTCAAAATTAAATAAAACTGAGGGTTAGCACTATTTGCTTTAATATTTAGCAATCTAACCGTTTAATAGTTAACTTACGGCTGTTTTGTTTTACTTTTTAATTATATTTTTATTGTATTATTTATAACATGAAATGCAAGTTATATTCCATTTAATTACCACTGAGAATAGAAAACTAATGTGCGATTTAAAAAAAATCCAAATCACAAATTGAGCATTACAAAGGCGAATTAGGAAATGAAATACACGTACCATTTTTAGTAGACGATTTTAAATAGAATAAATAAATAAATAAATAAATAAATAAATAAATAAGGAATAACACACACTGGTTGAAAATCGCTGCTGCAGAGGGAGAATAACTGAAGCAGTGTGTGTAAAGCACAGGTAGGTCTATTTCCCGATTTTTGGTTATTAAATCCACTTCATGTCAAACTACGTAGTTTAAATTTTAAAAATAATAACGGAAGAGAGAGGTAAAAAGTGCAGATAAAGGGGTGAAAATAGATGACTTGCCTTATCCTACTCGGGAGGCGGGGGGAGGTGAGAATTAATTTCTTTTTAATAAACGTATAAATGCATTTCTGCTTCACTGCTAAAGCTCCTCCTTGGAATGTTTACAAGATTTTATTTATTGTAGCCTTTTATCAACAAACGACGCCACGAAACCGCATATCCACGAAAGATAATTTTAATGCCCCCGAAATGTACATCTGAAGCATTAAAATTATCTTTTGTGGATTTGTGGTTTCGTGGCGTCGTTGGTTGATAGATGTGTCCACGGTTTCTTGGCTTACTTAGGCTGTAGCCTTGTATATTTCATCGGAGATGGCTGTCAGAAGAGAACGGAAGATTTTCAAGACATATTACGTACCATAAGCTTATAAGACCATTGTATATAATATGCCTGAAAATCCACTTCTTGAACTCTCACCTGTATTTCTTGGAACGGTGAGCGAAATCCTACTGAGTATTTCGAAAATGGAAAATTGTTATCAGCATAAGTGGATATGCAGTTGACTGCTGTTGAGACCAAACACACTAGGAACTTCTATATTTCGTAACTTTTAATTAAGATGTTACTATTAAAAATAAACCTAATATTGTAAATTTCTAGTGGATGTAATTCAAAATCCGTACGTGATAGAGAACGTCCGAAAAAAAACATTAGTTGTCCCGGTGAGCAAGGAGCTGAAGCACAAGAAACCTCTATTGACATGAATATTTGTTTGTACCTTTATTTCTGGATCTGGAAGCTCCGATGATTTTAGACCTTTGAATCTTTCGCAAACATATATGAGCGAAATAAATAATTATTCGAATTCACGTAGTTTCAATTTTGTGACAATAAAAATCGGAAAAATATTATTACTCATTTTAAAAATTATTGAAAAAGTCTTTATTGCTATTTCCGTTTCGACATGAGAGAAAATTCTTATATATAATAAGATTAATATCGTATTTACGACAGATGGTACTTGTAATTTCTCACTTTTAATCCTTCATGTTACAATATTATGGAAAATATTTGAAACGTACTGAAATAATGATTTCATAGATAATCCGAAATACCCGGTCTACATTGATCAAGTGGTCATCGTCATGGAGAGTTTAATGGTTGGATCAGTCACCATGTTAAGTTGCGTGAAGCGTGTCAATTTTCCACTTATTATATCCTATAACGTTAACATAGAAAAAAATCTTCTAACTCGTTTTTGAAGGGAAAGAACGATTGGGTTGCCATGTTGGAGGAAGAGAGGTGATGAGATTTTTTTCGAATGGTCTTGTGCAAACGGCCTCCCTCCCCTCGCTCTTTCTCTCTGCAGTATCCATCGAGCCAGGGCTAGGATATACAGCCACCTAATTTAAATGCTATGGCTTAGAATACTGCAATGATGAGTTTCAGGATTTATCTCCGCCTTCAAATGGGTACATAAGAGATGATGTGAACAGCTTTTATAAATCGTGAACAGCATTTCTAGTAGAACCACGTATAATAGATAATCTCATAATAACCTTCTGGATAATTATCAAAATGAGAAGGGAATCGGATAAGACAAGAAAAATCTATTCTTAAAATGGATAGATGCTGAATGCGCCGCTGTATTTTTTTTGCAGTTTAACACAATACTTCTTGAGTGTTTCTTAGAAACTTATCAATGAATGCCTACACATGGTTAATATTTAAATATCTTCAATCTCACAGAATAGAAGGTGTCTATCTTTCATTAATACAGCATATCATTAAATTGAAGTTTTGTCTTATTCTAAAATATTGGTTTTTCCAAGAATATGAGCATATTCTTTTTTGTAGAGTGTTTGTACAGAGAGGTGTTCATTATAAATCTATTAAATCTGTTTATTTTGGTTAATAAGCTAGTAATTTAGATGTCTTTGACTTATGTTTTCTTTGAAGATTCACTGAAAGTTGTAGAAGATGAAAGATCATGTTGCAAATTTCATTGAAAGTTGTAGATTCATCAACATTCACTTTTCCAACTTATCGTTTTTATTTCATTCTCTTATTCTATCCGTCCGATCGTTCATCTTCCATAAGGCAAAACATTGAACGAAATATTTATTTCAGTGAAAGATGATACATCGAGTGGACGTAAGTCAGGCACTATTTCAATGAAGCACATTATAAATAAATTTTAATTACAGAATAGCAGATTATAATTATGAACTTAGTAATAATTGTTGAATTATCATTAGTAGCATTCGACATGATACTCATCATCAGTATTTTGTGCCATCTGATTCTATCAAATGCCACAAGTGTTGTTTTATTGTTGTTACAGTTCGGATCAGTAAGAAAAACACCAATCAACGTTGAGAGCTTATCGGTTGAAGAGTCCAGTCAACACAAAAGCTAATGGGAAAGTGCTTGCCATTCTCATAATCCAGTGCATCCCCTTACATTCCATCGTTATTAGATTTTAAACACAAACAAGATTTTTTTTAAAAAATGTAAGATTTGTTTATAAAATAAAAAAGTTCTTTTGCTGTGTTTGCTCTGCTTTAAAAAAAAGGCTAATCAAGGCCATAAGGCACCACTTATCTATCAACATCGACTTTTTAAGAACGTGCTGTGATTGGACACCAAGATGCACCGTTTTTTTCTTATCTAAATCAAACTATAGTTGTAACTATTAGGAAGTTATGTTTTGTGCCATGAAGTGTTCAAGTTGTATAAAGAGCACTCTAACTGATATGGTTATGAAATAAGGAATAGTGTTGTTAGTTGCTATAGGGAAGGATAATTGGAAAAGAAACAAGAGAAAAGGTAAAGAAGAAGGAGAAGAGGAGAAAAAGACGACAAGAGAAGGAATAGATGGTATGAAGAAAAAGTGCGTAAAATATAAGTCTTCTGTCTCGGCATTGAATGTAAGCAATTCCCTTATGTAGACTGCTGGATAGATTGTGACCTGTTGTAGCAGATCATAGCGGATCTCCACATATCAGGATTTAGTGGCCAAGTCACATGGAACATTATGGCACAGCTGTTCAACACTTGCGCAATATGGAACACAAGACGCCATTCATAGAGCAAGATGAACATTCGGCATGTAGCACTGCATACTGTTACTGATCTTTATTACTGTTACAAAGAATTAACGTGTACTTCCAGCCTGTTTGTAATTCCCTTAAACTTTGGCGTTTACCACCTTTACGTATGAGTGTCCTTTTTTCTTCCTGTAATAAAAGCTTAGTTTACTTGATTGCATATTGATCCCTGGAGCATTTTATTTATCAGTTCTCATTCATTTTGAGATGATTTTGCTATAGTCTTCAAAGGAGTGATGAATTGGTCCAAGCAACATGATTAAGATATACTGCCATAAAGATGTAGATGGATTCGAGATGTAGTTGGAGCCAAAAACTGTGGACGAAATGCAACAATGACAACAGGAAACCACTGATCCACAAAAGTCGTTTATTCAGACGTACGCGCATTTCGGCAATTGCTTCCATCTTCAGAGGAATTGATCATAAGAATAGGATATTTGTGTGTATAGGCAGAGTGTTTTACGCACATTGGGCATCCAGAGAGTGAGAAGTGGCGAATTCCAAAATGGCATGCTACAATCTAAGCTAATTTTACAACTGATTTTGTATGTAGTTCAATTACAACCCGTCTCAGAAGTGGAATTATATTTCATGATTCTAGCCAGGTCCGGGCTGTAGAAGTGTTTTCCAGTTCCATCGCTACAACAGGTCAGTGACCCGTTTCACTGTGTGGGGATGTGCGTTGTCGCGGTGCAGCACGATGTCCGTTGCCAAGTCCGGTTTTTTCCTGCGTATGACCGTTCGAAGATTCCTCAATGTGCATCTGTAAGCGTTCGGAATTGACAGTGGTATGCGGTGGAAGAAACTCAAGTAGTATCGGACCACGGTAATCCCAAAAACATGTCAACATGACTTTGCCGGCTGATGGCACAGTTTTGAACGTTTTCGTTGTGGGAGATGAGGTGTGTTTCCAAATCGCCGATTGCATCTTGGTTTTGGGCCTGTGATGATTCGATCCAAAAAATCCTGACCCTCCTCTTGGTATCGGGTGAGATGCAGTAAACAAGCATCGACACGAGAACCTTCATGTTCGGCCGTCAACTGTCGTGGCCCATTTGCATGACACTTTGCGAAAGCCGAGATGCTCGTGAACAATGTCGTACGCCGTTCCGTATGAAATATCCAACGTTGCAGCAATTTCTCTCACGGTAATCCGCCGGTTCTCCCCCAATGTTGCTGTCAGTCATGGATTCCCGCGGCCGGCCAGAGCGATGTTCGTCCATCAGGTCCTCTCGTCCTTCTTCAAAAGCCTTGCACCAACATTGTACTGTTCGGAGCTGCACGAGTGTACTGTTCTTTAAAAGCCGTACACCGACACAATTGGATATCGATTGGTTTCAGCCCTTTTGCACAAAGAAAACGCATAACACTCCGCCGCTCAAAAGCACTGAACGATGAAATGAAAGCAGCCATCTTGTTTGGACTGTCACGTCGCTAGTGCTTGACGGTTGCACACGATACTAACAGGAAACTTTAACAATGAACCAAACTAACTTTTATACATCGCAATTTTCTCATATCTGCCGTCATTTTCGAGAAAAAGTATATGCGACATTACTTTTTGAGGGGGTGCCTCGTAAAATATATGAATTGAGCCATTTTCTTAAAAATAATATCTGACTTTACGGCTACCTTCTCTAAATCGGCTCAGTATTTTACTGTCCATTTGAGTATTTGTCAAACAACAATTTTATACAAAATTTTGGTAAAAAAAAATATTGTATTTGAGGTTACCGGTAATCCATCTTTAAAAATTATAAGCAAGGAAAAATTTTTATTCACTTTCTCGTTCGTTCGAGTTGGCAAAATACAATTTGTTGGAAAAGAATGAACGGACGCATCAATGTATCTTTGAGAGGAACGGTGAGCTATAATTTTTCCTGAACGTAAGGTGTTTGGAGGAAGGAGAGTTAAACGTTTTGGAAACTTTTTGATGCGAAATCTTTTCCATGCGACCCCACATTATTTACCATAGAACTATTTTTATAAAAAATAAAATAAATTGTCTTGAATTAAAAGAAATACTATTTAGAAAACAGTTAAGATTTCAATCATGATTTAATTACATTTCAATTAAATATACTATTACAATCAGATTTTTTTTATATTTTTAATACACTATAAAAATTCAGATAATTATTACACCAAATTTAGGAATTCTTTATAATGTATAAGGGATCTTCGTGTGCATGTGTGGGATATAGATGAAATCTTGTTAAGATAAATTAATTAAAGTGAATTTATCGCAATTATCCTTCTCTGATGGGAAGTAATTAATTGCTGACATGAACATCCAGCGAGGACGACGAAGTGATAGGGCGATTTAGAGACGCTGTCTCCCCCCTCCATCATTTTCAAAACAGCAAACAGCGATTTTCTTACGAACCTATCTAAAAACCGAGGAAGAAAGACTTTTTCCCCTCCCAAATCGAAAGGTAAGAAGAAAAAAGCAAGCGAAGAAGCCTGATACCATGCTTTGGTCGAATTTTAATTACATCAACAACAGAACTTCATCAGAAATTAACAGAAGTTTCTCTAAAAACACTTTTTTGAAATAAAATAAAATCATAATTAAAAAAAAACAAAAACAAATATAAACGCTAATCAAGATAAATTGATATAAGCGTCTTATTTTAAAAAAGAAAACATTCAGCAGAAACGGTTTCATCTTGCTGCAAATTTAATTAAATCCTCTGACAGAGTAATTTGTTGTTATTTATAAATTAATTACACTTTTTGAACTGCTTATGGTTGTTCTTAATTATTAAAAAAATTCAAATACTATCTCTTTTAAAAACATTCAGGAATCCAAATTTAAACTTTTCTTTAAATCACGCAAGTTCATTCTTCTTTTCATATGGAATAACTCCAAAAATTTGTTGGTTCACTCGCTTCATCACTTTGTTATGAATTAATTCAGAAAGTTATCCCTCGGGAAAAACTATCGGCATATATGTTACTTTCTTTGAAACATTTCTTTGCCAAGTATAAATTAAATTTCTTTTCTGAGAAATTTATTATGAAAAAGAATAAATTCTTAACCCATTTTCACGTTTACTGTTCTTAGAATAAAGACGTTTAACAAAATATGTTAAAATTTCTTTTGTTGTCAACTGGCTCATTAATTTCATCGAATTATATGCTCTATACAGTTATATGCCATTAAATTTATACGAGTAAATGATATTTAAAAAAATCCACTATTCTATGTTTCTTCTCAATTATTGCGAGCCAGTTTCTTTTTTTTTAAACTATAAATATCAAAATATTTAATAAAAAGAGATTAGAAGCAACTTCCATTACTGAATCTGCTTAGTCAATTTGATAAATAACAAAATGTAATTTTTTTTTAAAAAAAAGAAGAAGAAACTCAAATTCCAAAGTTAATCAATCTTATGTAAGCATCAATACATTAAAGCAGTACAGGGTCTTTATAATTAAAGTAACATTTTGACATGGCCATAAAAAAAACTAGTGGACCAAAAGCTATAGTTACTTGGTAATATCATACAAGAGGGCATGGGAAGTTCATACTCACCAAAAAAAAATTAGTTCAAAAGGTCACCACCAGCATGGAATGGCGCTCTATGCAATATTCGCATACGAAATTAGACATGAAGACACAGGTTAACAAGTCTTTAATCGTTACTAAAATAATTTTAGTCATGTAACTAATTTTAGTAACGATTAAAGACTTGTTAAACTGTGTCTTCGTGTCTAATTTCGTATACGAATATTGCAAAGAGCGCCATACAATGCTGGTGGTGACCTTTTGAACTAATTTTTTTTTGTGGGTATGAATTTCCCATACCCTCTTGTATAATATTACCAAATATTATAGCTTTTGGTCCAGTAGTTTTTTTTTATGGCCATGTCAAAATGTAACTTTAATTATAAAGACCCTGTATTTAAGAATAAAAAGAAGGGATAACAATATTAAACTTTAACGTTCTAAGAGTCCTTTTTAAGGTAAATTTCACTACATTGTCTTGCCCTCAAGTGGCTTTGTTAGCGGCTCTACCAACCATTAATTTCACCCCTTTGTGCTGGTTTACGGGTAATCAATCATCGGCCAACACACTAAAAAAAAAATAAATAAAGCGACCACAATCTTGTCAGCCTAAGGATTTGCAGAGTCCTTGAGGTTAAGATGATAAATTACATAAACTTTATATAAAATTCATTTTTATCATCTTTAGGATAAAGAAAACGTTCATGTTTGATTCCTTTTCATCACCTACTTTACTGCGTTAGATTCCATTTCACTAACGTGCATTCTCCATACGCAATTTTAGAAAAATATAAGTTGAGGAAGAACACTAATTTAAAATCTTAATAATAAAACCTTTTTAACAGACCTTGAATAGAAAAGTAAGCAAATAAGCAAATAAATAAATAAATAAATAAATAAATAAATTTAAATTAACCATTTTATAATACTAAAAACAATTTAACAACATCTTAAAAATTACAAGGATTTTTTTTTCAAATCAGCTAAGGCAATCTCATTTTCGAATCAAAGCTAAGTCCAAAAAAGGTGACTTAGTTTCGAATCTGCAGTCCGAAGCATTGAATCACGAAAATCTTTTTAGATGCAACAAACAAATAAATATTTTATACAGTACATCAACCTTTTATTTATTTATCAATGGACGAGTCTACAGAATCATGTATATCGGTAATACTGAATAAGGGCTTATAATAGCTGAAGTATGAAATATAAGTACGGGTATCGAGTCTCTCGATATGTCGAGTAAACACAGCGTCTATGCTTAAGGTGCGCCTCCTACAGGTATTGGACATTGAAACTGAAACACCTTCGCAAATAGCACTGGTTACCCCCAGGGCTGAATAGAACCTTCTGCTAGGTAATTAATCGTATGCATATCAATGAATCACGTGTCAGAGGTCTTGGTAGTCACTCCAGTAGAAAAGTTCGATAGTAAGCTTCAAATTGTCTGTGCAGAGCGCTATAATGGGAGACATATTCGACTTCAAAAGAGGGCAGATTGTTGGGGCGCGTCTAGCAGGTGCATCTGTGTTCAAAACTGCCACACTTTGTGATGTCTCACGTGCTACAGTATCCGGGGTGATGTGTGCATATGAACAGGAAGGACGAATTACGTCCAGGAGGAGCAACTGCAGGGGAAAACGGAAGTTGTCGGAAAGAGACGTCAGGACATTGACCAGGATTGTTGCACGAAAGCGGAAAACCACCGCAGCAGAAATCACCGCAGAAATGAATACACACCTCCAGGAACCTGTGTGCACGAAGACAATCCGTCGTTACCTGCATAAATCCAACATCCATGGCAGGGTTGCTATACCGAAGCCTTTCATCAGTAGTACAAATGCCTCCAAGCGGGTTCAGTGGTGCCGGACGCATAAAACCTGGACGTTGGATGACCTCAAACGCGTCATATTCTCGGCTGAGTCCAGCTACACTGTCTTCCAAACAACAGGGAGGGTATTCGTCTGGAGGAGCCCCTCTGATGCCTACAACCCAGACTGCTTGGCACCCACAGTCAAACACGGAGGTGGATCAGTAATGGGTGGATCAGTAATGGTCTGGGGTGCAAACTGTGCAGGACCTCTACCGATCCTTCCCAAGACGTGTTGCTGCTGTGCTGGCTGCCCACGGTGCCCCAACACCTTATTAAATAAAGATTTTGGATTTCTACCAGGTGTTTCAGTTTCAATGTCCAATACCTGTATGTAACATTTGAAGAATAATTCATTGAAGAACTTGGTAGATAAAACACTTCAGAGTCCAAATGCTAATAATAATAGTCACAAATTTACAATTTTTAAAAATAAAGATCATTAAAGAAAAGAAAATAAGAACAAAAAAAAGGATAAACTCACTTCATCAATCAACAAATTTTTTAACGACATTAAACGTCAATACAATAATCACGTGATTATAAAAAAAAACAACTAAATAATTTAAAATTTAAATCAAAAACCAAACTCTTCCCAGATCATGGGGTCTAGGCTGAGCTCATCGACAAGCAGTCGACTGTCGACAAGTGTCGATGGTCACGTGGTTAATGACGCATTTGTCGATTCGAGCTAGCATGAACACGACTTGTCTACAGTGTCTACAGAGTCTACAGTGTAGACTTGTCTACTTGTCTACAGTGTACAGACTCTACACCGTCCATTTTCTAGTGTAGACTTTGACCATCGACAACTGCCTTAAGAGCAGTCGACTATGCACATTCTTGTCTACAATTCAAGAGCAGTCGACTATGCGCTTGGCGATCGTTATTTCAGAATTTAGCAACAGATTTCTTATTAAAATCTTTTTTCCTTCGTTTCCGGCCTGCAGGCTAAATACACATAGCTCAAGAATACACATTTTCTAAAAATATTAACAAAACCTTGTTTAAAAATATTTACATACATGAAGCACTCTCTTGCGCTACGAAACTTGAACTGTGAAAATAATAATATACTGTGTCTACAGGTATGTGTTTATGTATGTATTTATGCGTATACATGGATAAATGTGTAAAATTATGTGTAAATGTTTGTAAACTTGTGTATATCAATGTATATCATCTAGCCATACGTGTGTAAACTTGTGTATAAATGTGTAATATGCTGCTTATCGACGGTTAGATTTTGTCGAGATCGACAGCTTGTCGATGAGTTCAGCCTAGACCCCATAGGTGGGCTTTTCAATACAATTGCTGTCATTTTTTATTAAAAAAACCACCTTATTTACTTAGTATATAGGGTGTTTCTAAATTATATCCCGTATTATACATGTTTATTACTCAACAACTATTACAGATTTTAACGTAATTTTTTAATTCAAAGAAAAACTCAAAAAGTTTCTTAGCATGCCTTAATAAATTTCAATGTGTCCCCCATTTAAAGCGTGAAGGACGTCAAAGCGAAACTCGATTTCCTCCCATGGTCGGGCTAGCATTTCGGGGGGTGATTTCAGCGATTATTTCAATTATTCTGTTCTTGAGAGTTTCAATGTCATCAACGTTGGTCTTGTACACTCCGTCTTTCACTTATCCCCAGAAGAAAAAATCCAGTGGGTTCGTATCGGATGAGCGAGGGGGCCAAGGGATTGGCCCATCCCTTCCAATCCATCGTCCTGGAAAGTTCGTATCAAGACACTGGCTAACTTGCAAGCCCCAGTGAGGGGGTGCTCCATCTTGTTGGTAGACTATGTTGGGCTGCAGTTCTTCCACCTGTGGAATCAGGTAATTCTCCCGCATACAGGGTGGGTGATTCAGTCAATTTCTGACCATTTCAGTACTATGATTTAATGACCCATTAATGTTTACAAACTTAGCATTTCAGTATGATATTTTAGGCAGTTCGGAGTTTTTATTCCCGTGGAAAAGTCTTGATGATATGCTCAATGTGGCCACCACGAACGTTTTGAACTGCTCGCAGCCGAATGGTGAAGTTGTTCATAACTCTATCCAGGATTTCTGCATCCACAAGGGTGCAGCAGTCAACGATGCTTTGTCGCAGCTGGTCTAGGGTTCTTGGTGCTGTAGTGAACACACTGTCTTTAAGGAACCCCCAGAGATAAAAATCACATGGGTTTAGGTCAGGACTCGTAGGGGGCCAAAGAAAGCCACCCCCGAATCGATCTGGAAACCTTTTTGAAATGACACGATTTCCGAATTTCTGATTGAGAAAGTCTAGCACTTCATTAGTGGTGTGAGGCCTAGCCCCATCCTGTTGAAACCATTGATGTTGAAGCGGTATACGCCTTTTTTGCAGCTCGGGGATGAGGCAGGTTTCCAACATGTTAAGGTAAGCCTGTGACGTTACGGTGCCCTCAAAAAAGAACGGACTAATGATGCCTCTTTTGGAAATCGCGCACCAAGCCATAACCTTTCGTGGATGAAGAGATAATTTATGGATCCCATGAGGGTGCTGGGAATCCCAAAAACGAACGTTGTGTTTATTAACGTCACCTGACAGATGGAAGAAGGCCTCATCTGACACCCACAGATTGTCCACAATGTCCTGATTGGTTTCCATTTCTGCTCCAAACTCCATCGCAAATTGTTGTCGCTTCTGTCTTCCAGTGTCTGTTAACTCCTGATAAACATGGATCTTATACGGAAACAGGTGTAAATTCTTTCTCAAAATTCGCCACATCGTGGTATACGACAGCCCTTCTTCAATGGATAGGCGGCAAACAGATTTTTTGGTAGGGGAATCGACCAACCTTGTGCGAACATTCTCGACAACTTCGGCCGTTCGAACACGAGCTTCGCTCCCGCCATTTTTCTTGCCTTTAACACATCCAGTGGCACGAAATTGCTTGACAAAATCCATGATTGCTTGCCTGCCTGGTGCGTCTCGACATTTATACTCCTTCCGGTTACAGGTGATTTTGTCTCGAAATACCATTCGACAACCTTGAATTTCTGCTCTGTTGATAAAGCGGGCGCCATTTTTCAACAATACGATTTTCATGCAGCGCCGTTGCAACAATACAAACTCCAACTATTTAGAAATTCGATATGGCGCTCATATTCTTTCAATTGTTTATCCCTAATGCACGTCATTCGAGTGAAATGGTCAGAAATTGACTGAATCACCCTGTATCTAAGAAGGTTGCAGGAGTATTGGTGTCCTCAGCGAAAAAGAAAGGTCCGATTACTCGATCATGCATTAAACAAACCAAACATTAACCTTTGGGCTGTCGCGTATATGCTCCCTTAGAACGTGGGGTTTTGTGGGCCTCAAATGCGGCAGTTGTGTCGGTTTACTGCTCCGGAAATATGGAATGTTGCCTCATCGGAAAACAAAATGTCCTCAAGGAAGGTGGGATCATTGTCGATTTTTTGCAGCATATCCTCAGCAAACTTCTTGCGCTTCGGTCGGTCATCTGGCTTCAGTTCCTGCATCATCTGGATTTTTTAGGTTGTAAAACGATGACGGTGCTTCACTATTTTATGTACGAATGTCATTGGCATATCCAGTTGACGAGCCGAAGTGCCTGTCCGCCATTTTTGTTTCGCCTTTACGAGTCGCTGTAAATTACGGGGACTAGGATCGAACGCCTCGCTGACCTTTTCTACTCTGTGGTGTCACTGAAGATCTACCAGCACCCTTTTTGTGTAACAGGCTGCCTGTGTTTAAAAATGTTTCACATTTTTTCACATTGATTCCAATTTATTTTGTAAATTGTATTATATTTTTCCAGAAGTTTGAATTCTTTTTAAGATTATTAAAATTATCCTGTATCTCTTTATTTTCATCTTCCTCATACCTATGGATATTTACAATTGTTTTTATTGTATTTTTAATACTTGGAATAATTGATTATTTCTACTTTTAAAGTCGGACGGGGCTGTGTCGAGACGCGGCCGCTAGTTAATAAT
This sequence comes from Rhysida immarginata, assembly GCA_023313115.1. Taxonomy (NCBI): domain Eukaryota; kingdom Metazoa; phylum Arthropoda; class Chilopoda; order Scolopendromorpha; family Scolopendridae; genus Rhysida; species Rhysida immarginata. The sequence goes on from JAHWFO010094941.1 coordinate 214,006, forward strand.
AAGTGTGGCCTCTGATTCGAGTTCGGTTTGCGGAATTTCTCCTTTCCTTTTCTATGCTGTACTTAAGATATACTTGAAGAATTTCCTTCAGTTTCTTACATTTTTCGAGTTGATTTTTTATCAATTTATTTGATGTTTTAAGATTCCCTACCTTCGAGTCGGGAGGCCTGCTCTGCCAGTTGGGCTGTCTTGCGATTTCCTTGAAGTCCTGCGGCAACTTTGTAACAGCATTGCCCATGATAACTTAATTGGTTAGAGTTGCGAAAATCGTGTTCCCTAGTACGAGTCCAGGTCGCAGAATTTTTTCTTTCCCTTTTCTTAACAATCGAGTCACACTACACTGAATAACCACCTTGAGCAGCTCGGACAATGGCTAAAGGGGCTGAGAGAGACTCAATGAGGTGCTAAAAGTGTTCGCAAGAATACTGAGCCTGCTGACTGCATTTCTGTTGACAGCTGTTGGAGCGAATAACCCGATCCAGGTGGTCCCATAAATTGAATTTGAGGGCCAGAGAAGTACAGTAAAGTCTTCCTCGTGGATTTCAAACCACTTACGTGCAATTACAGCAGCATGAGATGTCGCATTGTCGTGTTAGAAGATGCCATCATGCCCAGGAAAAACAATGCCCAAGTACGGTTGTTCAAGGTTCGTCTAAAAAGTTTGGTGAATGGATAGATATCTCAAAAGCAACGTGAGGTAAAAATGCGGCCACGCGCATGCGCAGGGAGAGACCAATGGAGAGACGGCACGTAACAAAGAGCGCAAGAAACCGACGGGCAGTCGAACGGCGTGTGTGCACAAACTGTTTTATCTTCCAAGTCTTCAATGAATTATTCTTCAAATCTTAAATCGTTTTTTGGAAGTTGAAAGAAAATATTTTTGAAAGACCTTTTTGGACTTACACCTAATTCGAAATGGGATTGCCTTATGTGTGGTTAAAATATTTTTAATATTATAAAATGTTAATTTTTTATTTATTTGCTTTCTATTTTTTCTTTTGAGATTTTATTAAAAAGGTTTCATTATTAAGACTTTAAATTGCCCATACTCTTTCACGGATGGTAATCATTTTTTAAAACATTCTTAATTTTTTTTTAAATTTAACGCAGGTAATTCTATTTTCACAAAGTATTCCATAACGATAAAATATATAGCTTTATAAATTTATGCAGACCTCCCATTTGATTCCAAAGCATTCAACACATGTCGTTTACGACTCTTTAAAATCATCTCTTGGTAAAAGGCAAGAGCAATTTCCATCTTAGCACTATAATTGAGATGGCGAAGTAAAAAGTCCCTCTCCTCCCCGAAGAGAAGGAAATAATTTTCGGCAAAATTCTCCAAATTCACATAAACGTTTTCCAATTCAAATCGAAACGTTTTCTGTCAATTTGACTGCAGGATTCTTTAAAATTGTTTCCGTTCCTAATTTTCAAGTAGAAAAGACATTTCATATAACTTAGCAGAGAAATAGGCACAATTTCAATATTCTTGTATCGAAATTGACAATAACGAAATTGATAATTTCGGAAAAGTTTTCCAAATTACTTAAAATATATTAGCGTAGTTGAATCTTATAATCCTTCTTTATATAAATATAATTGCATAAATGAAATTAATTAATAAGGCGGCTTTTGCTTTATAGTTAACATAACTTTTAATGTGTGCGAGGTAATAATTGAAATTCAAAAAAATTTTCTCGTACCCGCAGCGATTTCAAGACATTCATCACAAGAAAAATCCCAGGAAAAAAGAAGAATGTTAAAAAAGAGAATCTCGACGATGTAACAGCTGCGAAAAGCTCTTTAATATGGAATTAAATGAAAAATTGTTTCTTCAAAAGCTAATTACACAAAATTTTTAAAGCACAACCTGTTTTTACTTATTTGTAAAGAAAGGATAACATGTCATGGCTGCAGTTTCTTTGAGATTAACTTAACAGCTTCATTAGATTACATGACCGTTTTATAAAATTAAATTAACCTATATAAGATAATATCAGCAACCCCTATAGAACATAATAAGCGCACTTTCAATCATAAAATTATTTCTGACACAGCTATGGTTGAGAAAAATACCGTCACCACAGAATTAATATCATTCTTGCTTAACGTGTTGTTGGTTGTTTTGTTTTTTTTAATGTCCTCGATTAATGATTTTTTTCTCAACGCTTAAAAAAGTAATATATTAATTCTGTACAGCTTTGAAATTTCTTGTAAAGAGTATTCTTAAATAACAAACTACTGCTCATTAGGTGCTAAGTAGCTCATTCAATGCTATTCATGTTGTTTGCGCCAAATTCTGTGTTGAATGGCCAAGGAACTTCGACTCATCGGACCAAGCAACCTTTTTCCAGCAGTCGTCGATGATCCAGTGCTGATGTTGTTTTATCCATAACTTTCCCGTTCGTCTCGGCCCTGCTACTTTACCCTATTTGCAACAGCATATGTCTAATGGTTGTCTGAGCAGGGAGGTTAATTCGGGCGTCAACTGGGCAACAGTGGCTTGTCAGTTGGCTTGCAGAAGTCTAGACAGCCTCTACTGACCTCTCTCATCGACGGGATTGGCGATAATCGACGCTTTTTGTGCGGTAAACCATTCTCGATACACCTTGAGGCTGTTATACAAGAAAAGAAAAAGTTCGAGAGCTGCCGTCTCACAGATGCTTCGTATAGCAGGTCGTGCACCTATGATCATGCCACTTTCAAAGTCGTTAAAGATTAATAAATGAAAGGTCTTAAGAGGATTTTTTCACGCCAAACCTTAGATGTTGATATTATTTGGCGTGAAAAAAATCCTCTTAAGGCCTTTCATTTATTAATCTTTAACGATTATACGCCAGTAGGAAAGATAGTCCCAGCCCGCGAACCAGGTACTGCTCCAACCAGCCCTAAGGACATGTAGCTTCCATGTCCACGGTGGCGCAATTGGTTGGCGCATCTGCACGGTGAGCAGAAGGTTCCTGGTTCGATCCCAAGCTGTGGAATTTTCTTTCCTATTTTTCATCAATAATATCAAAGTCGGTTAGATCTTTGCCAATTCCCATTATTGCAATGATTTGTAGTCTAAACTGCCGATGGAAAGGCTTTTTAGCTGTATTTATAACCAAAACAGATCGCATAACGTGCAGCGGAATGGACCGAACCATTTATGCGCGCAGGGAGGATTTATCTAATAAAATGGTTGGACAGTGTATTTCTGCTAATGCGTGTAACAGGATTCAGGCAGTTAAAATTCGTCGAGGCTTTTGACTTTCAGCTTCTCTTCGAGATACCGTTCCTCCACCTATTGTGTCCAATGTGATGTCTCCTATGGACAAAAGCAAGCAATGGAAGCACACGCCATTTCCATCCAAAAAGGCTCGTAGTCAACCGTCGTCTGGAAAAGCTTTGCTGAGTGTTTTTTGGGATTCCCGAGGTCTTATCCTCAGATTATGCTAACAAACTTTTGCAAAGCATTGCAAGGAAAATGTTGCTCTACACCTCTTCGCACACTTTCCATAGGCTTCTCAGAGTTGTAAGGTTGACGGTTTCCAAGCTCTATTTTAAGGAGTAAAACTTTAGTTTAAACGTCCAATGAAGAACGTGAAGTGTGGCTCGACGACTTATTCATGTGGATATTTACTCGATTACTGTCTATACCCTTGAGACGGGGAGTTTCTTGATGATAATTTGGGCCCATTACCTTATATTGGAAGTAGGACGAGTTGACTTTAACACCTCTAGACACTTTTTGCAATCTGAGCTTACCATGAGCGCTATTTGCAGCGGCAAACATAAACCCTTTGGAAAATTTGTCCTTGATTTGATTGATAAAAGTAGCCCGTCCTTTGCCGTCGTTGTGACGGTAATGAATAGATCTTCGCTTATTGGTATCATGGAAATACCCAACCTTCATCTAGGGTGACCACTCATTGCAAGATACCGTTGGTGACACAAACGGTAAAGTTTCTGGAGTTGGTGAAGCTTTCGCGGATATGCCGTTCTATCAGACGATGACTACACGTCTTATACTGACACTGCAGTTTCGGGTTTTCTCGAATGATGCGTCCGACACTTATCTAAGACATTTTCAGCTTCTTAGCTATGTGGCGCAGTGTAGATGGGTTTTCTAAGGACACCATAGCTCGAATTCTCTTTGCGCTGGCTGCTTTCGAATGGGCTGGGTTCTGTTGTTGGTTCAGTACTCACTACGAATAACATTACTTTTAAGTGCTTGCAATTGTCACGCATGATTTAGTTACCGAGGAATCGTGGAAGAAGATCAAAATCGTTCATTGGCAAGTGCCTCAGCCTTCTGTATACGAGGTCTGTTCAAAAAATACGTAGACTGTTTGAATTGCGCGGGCCCTGTTGGTCCCAATCAAAATCGCTTGGTGTCGCCATCTTCTGACAGATCCGCTGATTACAAGGCAGTTTTTTGATTGCAAATATCAGTATTGGTTGATTAGCTACGCGGTTGTTTGTGAAGTGTGTTTTTTTTCGTTTGGCGGATTTTTAGAATGAGTGACTTGAACGAGCAAAGAGTTGCTGTGAAATTTTGTGTTAAACTCGGAAAAACTGCCACTGGACGAGTGGAAAAGGCCAGAAATGTGGACGAGAGGTGACTGGTTGTTTCATCACGACAACGCTCCAGCCCATTCAGAACTCGAGAGTTTTTGGCCAAACACTCGACCACTGTTCTTCCTCACCCACCCTACTCACCTGACCTCGCTCCTTGTGACTTCTTCTTGTTTCCCAAACTCAAAAGACCTTTGAAAGGAAGGAGATTTGAGACGATTCCCGACATAAAGGCAAATGCGACGAAGGCGCTGAAGGACATCACAAAAGAAGCGTTCCAGGACTGTTTCCAAAAGTGGAAACACCGTTGGGATAAGTGTGTGCGTCGGGGAGGAGAGTACTTTGAAGGGGACCCAGACGTGTAACTTCTGAATAAAGTATATTTTGTTTTATGACGTCAGTCTACGTATTTTTTGAACAGACCTCGTATACTAATTATTAATTATCCAATTTTTAAATATAAAGTAATGCAGTTACTTATACGTTATATGAAAATTCCAACCATCTATGCGTATGGAAAAATTTCGTACTAGAAGGGAGTCTACAAAAAATGCACATTGATAAAATACTTACGCGTGTTTCACTGATATTCGTTTCATTATTAAGATTTAAAATAAAATTTAAAAATTGAAATTTGAAAGATGAAACTTTCAAACTGCAAAATTTTATCTAAATTAAAATTAAGTTATCTGAAATATAAATTAAAATTAAGTTATTTGAGAATAAAGTCAAAGGTAATGAAAAAAAATTTTTTAAAGCTTTCTCTATTCATTATTATAACATTTTAGAACTATACTAGTCACTTGATATTCTTATTGAAAGGAAATTAGATATTTTAATCTCCAAGATTAGATTAATAAAGTGTTCTCCCTTACCTTTTATCCAGGCATTGAATCCAAGCTGATACCATTTTACACATGACCATCAAACAATGTTGTTGACAGCCAGATAAAGGTCGCAAAAAGTCCCCTGTTTAAAGCAAAAAAGAAAGAAAGAAAGAAAGAAAACAGTCAAGAGATAAATTAATACACCCTCTATTCTAGTAAATTTTAAAAAGTAGATTGTAAGGATAGCAGTAAAAGATAGCAATAAAAATCGCGACGTGATGCAATTAGCTAATTGCGGGTGTGCGTAACATTTTCTAATTTGTTGGCAGTCAGCATAATTATTGCTTAATGATAAGCGCAAACTCCTACGAGCTTCTCAAATTGCTATTATTTTCTATAAAGAGCGTGCGTTTCAGATCGTGATTTCGATTATATGAATTCCTCTTTCGGAAGTTTCAACGGTGGATAAAATAGACCAAACAATGGCATTTAATATATCACTTCAACAGTACTAAAAGATATAAAATAAAACAATGGGTTTGTTTCAAAAACTTGTTAACAAATTCTTTTATTTATGCTTTCGAGGTATGTGTTTGAATTCATATAATGTTTTTTATTATTTTTTATTATAATGTAGAAAATCCTAATAAAGAAATCAAGTAAGTTTTATATTTTCTATCCAATGTACTGTAATGAAATATTTGAATTGTCTTTGTTTCGCACGGTGTGTGTTAGTTTATCTCTTCCGTCTGATCACTGTCCATTTATTGATTTAGATGGAGTATAACTCACATAATGCTAACTTCGGAAGCGAATGAATGTTGTTTTCCCTGTTGCCGCTGAGATTTCTCCAGTTACATTAAGCAATAAATAGAACAATAAATCTTAACAAAATTTGATTGCTCGAATAATTAAAGGTGGCCTTTGCCCATCTCATTGGAGCAGTATTAGTGCGTCTGCTTATGAAAGTAGAAATATAGGATCACGTGACCGGGTCACTTATGGAAAAAAGTAAATCTATATACATACACACGTGGGATTAACGAATATGTGGGAAATCTTGGGGGAAGTGATAGAGGACCTAAATACAAGCATGAATGTCAAATATTATAAATATGTTGTCTGTTTCGCTTACACCGGTCAACGAAGAAAAAAACATCTTCAATAAGTTTATAATCATTATTATAAACTGGAGATAATCTCCAAAGATAGGTAATAATTTTTCGATTGAAAAATGGAAGGAAAAATTTTGCGATCTGGATTCGAATCAGGAACCTCGACTGTCATGGTCGACGCCTCTACCCCAATGGACTTTTAAGTGTGACAACTTGGTTGTCCTTAAAACACCTTGTGACAGCTTGGCTGCCCGGGTGTCTGCGATAGCCCAATTGGTAGAGGCGTCGGCCATGACAGTCGAGGTGCCTGGTTTGAATCCCGGTCGCAAATTTTTCCCTTCCATTTTTCAATCGAAAAATTATTTTCAATGAGTTTGCCTTATTCTCATGGCTTTTAGCGCCCTGAATCCGAATCTGCTTTTAGATTTTTTTCTATCACGTCATCTTTCCAAGTTATGCACATAGAGCCTGCAATGTTAAAGTAATAGATGTAAAGAGAAGCGGCTCAACGTTAAAGTATCCATATTTTTGGACCATAAGGGAATTTATCAGGCCCCAAACTCTGAATAATTAAAAGTGCTTCATTGAAAACAAGAAATCTGTGGGTGATAGAAAAAAGCTGTCAGATACGGATTTAGCACAAAAAAGCATAAGAATCAGCTCTTAACGTTAAAGATATCTTTAAAAAGTTATTTTTGTTCGCCTGCGTTAATTTCTAATTATTTTTTTAAATTATTATAAAAAATAAAACGAGAAAGTGGAATTGAATATTTATCACTGGGTGACCAAATGCAACATTCTAACCAGGAAATGGGATACCTACAACTGTTTAGCATTAAAGCATGGACAGGAATGACTGGTGACAAATTATTTTGGCTGAATTTTTCCCCCTCGATCTTTCCTTGATCTAAATAAAGCAGAATCTTCTTTTAATTGGAGCTTATTTCACAATATCATCATTTTGAAATTTTTTGTGAAAGATGTCAAGCATGTTATTATAAAGCCCGTCGCTAGATTGATAACAATCTTAAATTTAACAGCTCATGAAATAAGGGTGCTATTACGGCTATTCTACATTATTTTCATTACAAACCATAAATAAAAAAATTCAGTTAGGAAAATCAATAATTTCTTTCCAATACATTCATTCATTCCGAGTTAATAATTTTCGTTTTTAGTCGTCGTTTGATCTTACCGATACTAGAATTATAGGATAATATTTTTCTTCATCGACAAGTGGTTGTGAACAAGGAAGGGGAGAATAATGAATGGATGTTAATAAAACAACCTTAAAGTTTTTATCTCTTATTAGACAAATGTGATCATTAAGTATTTAAGTAGAGAAAGGGCAATAAATTATTGATTGTGCTCTCCAGCCTTCCCTAACCGAATCGATAGTTTGTAGGCATTACGAGGAAGAAGCCGTCGCCCGTCATCAATAGCAATGCTTGGCCGCGCTGGAAGATTATCCAGCAGACTCACCTCATAAAGCCTTTGATCTCACAAGGTTGAAACCCTTTAGAGTGAAAACTTAGAAAGGTTTAGACTTTTAAGTGAAACCATTCCTTTAGAAACTATGTAAAAGGGCGTCTCCTTCAATCAGATACAAACCCTCTATAGAAAATAAACTCTTCCAATGCATTCATAAGGTCTTTATTGATAGAGCACATTTCATTAATTCTTCTATTGACGTATACGAGGTAAAAACCCCATTAATATCCTTCTTCAAAAAAAATGCTATGATTCGAAGTGAGATCAAAGACAAATGTTATAGCTAGTGCCCATTCCTCCTTTGTAGTATTCACAGTAACTTCATAGTACTGTAAGATAAATGGATATTTTAAATGAACTTTAAGTCATAAAAAACTTATTTATTGATATTAAGTTTAACTCTGAAGAAAACATAGGTTTAACATTCCCTCTGTTACTAAGTGCATGTTTCTGAGACGTATTTTACTTCAGAGTAGGCGTTCAATTTCCTTTATGACATAAAAAAAAGGTTCGCTTATAAGCTCATGATCCTAATTAAAAAGTTTGTTGTTCAAAGTTTTGTTTCTAGTGCTCATTAGATTTAATGAGTAAACCCTCAAAATAAAATTTAATGTAAAAGTTTTATAATGATTATCAAAAATAAAATGCATTGTTTCTTTCAGATTGTATTTCAGTAGCAATGGAAATCATATTTCATGACATAATTAGTTTCGCTGATGGGCACTTGATGAGATGGTAACAGAATAGATTATTCTAATGTTCACGAACTCTTTAATGGATGGCTTTTAGGGCTATACAATTTCAGTGATAATGAAAAACGAAGTTTTTACCTTCTCTGGTTATAAATGTACAAATAATATAATAATCGGTTTAAAGATTTACAAAATATTGAATTTAGGAAAAGTAATATGTTCGAGTGGTTAATTTGGTTAGGGGAACATGAAGCCTAAAGAAGTTTAAACCTTTCTTTAAATTAGTACAATTTGACTTATTCGTATTGTAAGCTGGATTTCCGTAGATAGATGATGGTTCGATTAAAACATTTATGCTCACCAACAGGATCTCTTACAACTGCTTGTATATGACTGTTTATGCTTGACTAAATTCAGGATGATTAGAGAGTACCAAAACTTGTGATGGAATAACAAAGTCATTTTTCTTTGCATTTTTTCACAGGAAATGTGAATGTGTAAATTATGATAACGAGGACAAGAGTTCCTTCATTTCGCATGTCACACATACACACATCGCTAATTCGGAACAATTTTTGGAGTCAATTTTTGGTGTCTGATAAAATTATGGACACTTTTTTTTTTCTAGGACCTCGAGACACCATCTCATTTTACCAGAATTGTGCGCAGCTATCTAAATCAGGATTTTTTTTTCGGTAGATGGATGGTGGTAGCTCATCAAGATTTGGTCCTCCGTTCACTAGACCTAACCCAAATTTGTTTTTGTTTTTTTTGTTGTTTTTTTTTGGTTTTGGAGTTTCATCAATGTAAGACTTAGCAGGTGATGATCTCCAGCACAGAGCAAATGAAATAACACAATATAGCCGCATCTGCTGAACTTACAGCAGATATCTTGGAGATTTCTGGGCCGTGGAGGTTTGCTGGGGGCTGTGTCTAGACATGTAACGCGATCACATTGAAATTTACTGGATGTATTCCATTGTATGATTTGTTACCAAACTATCCTTTAATCAACAATAAAACACGCTTTACAGTAAATCTACATATATGAAATGTATTTAAAACAGTACTTCTTTTTCCCCCCCAGACATCTTATCTTTTTTGAATTTGGGAAAAATACTATTATAGTTCAGGCTGTATCGTTCAATCTTAAATCAAGTATTTTTTAGGGGTAAAAATCCTTATTTTTCATAAATCTCTTTCAGGAACGGTCCCCTTTTATTCCTCATAAAGCCTATGACTCATTTCACGAACGACCCTTGATATTTGGTGGTGCCCTTGAGTTAGTAGTATCCCAACAGTCTTTTCGTGTTTGCTCAGGGCATCTTTCAAACCCCTTCCGTTCGCAGAAAATTTTCTTGAGAAAGTTTTCTTTTCAAGGCAAGTCTTCCACCATTTACTCCCAAAGTTGTCTAATATATTATTTACTAGTACGAGAAAGAAACCGTCGCGTAATTCCATTGTATGTCACGTTAAAATTTTATTTTATACTTTAAAGTTTGAAATTATCATTTAAAATTTTTTATATTTCTTGTATAATTCTCATTTTTTCCTTGTCGACTGAAATCTTTTTCAGTATTTAACCAAAAGAAGGAATTTGCTTTAGAGTCCACGTTAAAAAGATTTACAACATTTTCTACTTTCCTTATATAGCAAAGACAATCGGTCAAAATTATCTAAAAACATATATTTATAAGTATAGAAACTTTTTAATATAATATCCAGCATCTCAGATTGCCTGTTGCCGAATAAAATAGCTGTATCAGATATCAATAGGTAATTGTTTTTAAAGAAGAAAATAACTTTTTAAATATACAGTGTTTCAAAAATAATGCATACACCCTTTACATGACGTTATCTATAACTTTTTCCGTAACAGCAAAATCGAAAGTTTACATCACCAGGCTATTAAATTGCAATGAATGAAGATGACGCCGATCGAAAAAAAAAAACACACTGCCACCTAGACACATGAGATTACTTGATGAGAATTTCCTAAGGAAATAGATAGGACTAACCGTTTGCCGTATTCAAAAGTATCTCGACGTTTACGATAATCATTTTGAAAACTTGTCGTAATTGTAGAAGTTAAAAAGGAGTTACATTCATGTCACTTGATGTCCAATGAAATTAGTGTTACAACTTTTATGTAGTTTTTTCTTTAGCGATGAATGGTGTATACATTTTCTTGAAACACCATTTTACTATTGCTATTAATTTAATATTTTAAGCAATTAATAATCTTGGTGTCCGCAGATAATAGTTAGATAATTCGAAAACAATCAGTTAAGAGGAATAAACAAAAATAAATTGTGATCTTCAAGGAAATAAGCCTAATGCAAAACGACATTTAGAATGATGTATAATTATAACTGGACGTTGGAACATGTCTTATGGAAAGACGAATTTCGGTACACGATCTGGCAATCTCGGTCAAGTTTCTGCATGGCAGATACTCGGAGAAGGCCTTGCGCTTGAGTGCGTGGCGCCCGCTTTGAATTTCAGAGCAGGCAAAAGCATGATGTGGAGCTCATTTTTATGGATTGCATTTAAAAATTGAAAAATTTTCTCGATTGAAAAAGTTTTCAACAGGAAATTAAATGGATTTTGTTTTTAATATTTATTTATTAAAGATACAGGATGGGTCTTAAGCACTTTGCATTAAAAAATTTAATAGGTGTGCTGGTCTTAATTTAAGTTTTTTTAAAAGTTTGTTCATTGGAAATTTATTATGGAAAACGTACACGACGGTGCAACGCGTAAAAATTTCGAAAATCCACGTTCCATTGTTTCAACTCAGACAGCATATACCGTGTGTTTCAAAAGTTCCCGAACTGCTGCTTTTGTATGTAGGGAAAGCCTAACCTATGACAGCAGGAGTAATGTTCGGCCAACCACTAAATAGAACTTCTATTTTTTACTTTAACCTTTTATTTCACTCTCATATTCGCATATTTGCATTTATGTAAAAGAAATAGCGGGGTTTGTAACGACTGGGAGCATCCATTAATTGAAAAAAAAAAAAGAGGTTGAGAGACAATGGCTCCTGTTTACCAGCCCTTCAGCATACCTGCACAACAGTCCGTTATGCAGGGAAAGTCATCTCCTGCGTTCGGGAACTTTTGAAACACAGTGTATACGTTATATCTATACTCTGTCCAACGAAAGAAAACTGGGCGTGTCTAATCAACACCTCCTTGAAAGAAAGCCTCACAAGTGAAAAGTCATGCATTGTTACATCATCATAAGTCGACCAAATTTAGGGCTTATTATTGGTAGAAATGCGATCAACAATGGTCGAATTATGATGATGTAACAATATATGACGTTTCAGTTGTTGAGGCTTCCTTTCTAGAAGGTGTTGGTCTAATTAACTTTCCGATTTCAATTGTTAGACATTGTTGCTAAATTAAGTCAATAACACGATAAGGGATGTAGAAGAAATACAGGGTGTCTCAAATTAAAGTTAACATGTCGTAGCTCGCTATAGTAAAAACTATTCATCTGGAAATCATAAAATTTTGAGAATGCCTTAATTACATGATGGGAAGTTTTTTCATGCAAAAAAAAAAAAGTTAGTTCCAAAATAATCAATAGCGCGCGCATTTCAAGATGAAATACTGGCAGATGCTAATTTGTAAAGTTGCTATGCAGAATCAAAGTCATAACTGTTTAGCATGTCAACGAATAAGACCAGAGCGTCCTTTGCTGGTAAAATTGTTTTACCAAAATGGTAAATCTGCTACTGAAGCATTGCGAAATTTCGTTCTTTGAAGCAGTTACGAAAACTGCTAACGGACTAAGAAGAATGATTGTGAAATTTGAAGAAAAAGGCTCATTGGTAATTCAGCCAGGAAGAAGACTAAAGCGTGTTGATCTTCAGGTGGTGGATGATATAGCGACACAAGTAATGGAGGATAGGATGGGCAGCACAAGTTTCATAGCCAATCTGAGGCGTCCAGTCACTTATTTTCATCACTAATCTGTTATTCTCCATTCTGTCTATGTGATCGTTCCAATTTAGTCTTCTATCGTTTATCCAAAGGTTTATTAGTTCAATTTCACATTACAACTTCACCAATAAAGCTCGATCCTTTTTAGCTAAAGCCATCGTGAAGAATGACTTTACATTTAATTTCACTATCATTTTAAAGCTTTTCTAATTATACATCTCATTTGCATAACATCTCTGATTGAGTAAAAATTTTCAGATAGTTTCTTACATGAACAACGCCATATTTTGACGTAGCGGTCAAAATGTGAACAAATTTTTTTTATTGCAAAATTCTCTTCCCCATGGTCTGTATAACATCTATCTCAAGTTTCGTCAAAATTTGATTACCAGAACGGCCACTAGAAGGGTATAAATGGTGCCACTTTAATTATAACCGCCCTGTACTTGTTAACAGGCATGGTTTTAGTTGGAAAGGTTTTGAAGGTTGGTCGCCATTTTTGATTTTAGAATTGTTGGCGTGTTGTGCAATTTGGACCAGGGTCGATTTACACGCCGAACATTATGAACGTTTTTTTGACATATCCAACTTTTTAATTTTATATTTTTGACTTTATATAAGCTTAACCCACACGTTATTTAATTAAGATATAAGCCCACCCCATCTAATACGTTCCACAGGGTTGCTGATCATTTGTATTTTTCACAGTGCACTAATAAACACACAACTTAAAACAAAGTTTCTGTTATTACTCGGCCTATTGTTGTAATTGAACCACCTGGTTCAATTTACACTACCCGTATGTAATTCGGACCGAATGCAAAAGATTTTAAATTTCATATGAATCCCATATCATTTTAGTATTCCATAAAAATAGCGCACCAAAAGATAGCCCGAAATATTTACCATATACTTACGTTTGAAAATTGGAGCTACGTCATTTTGAATAGAAATTACAGCCCTTTTCCCTTAGGGGGTCCAAATTACACGAGCCTTCCTTATATTCCAAAACTTCTTTCACAAAATCCGCCTCTCCTATAGTCCTCATTTAACAAAATAGGCATTCTGAAAATTTTTTCACATAATCCGCACTTAACAGTAAATTTGAAAATTTGTAAAGCCCAAGCATAGAGATCGGGAATCACCGATCATTGAATCAAAGTGTACGAAATCTCAATTGGCGATTTAACTGTTAACTTGTTTTGTATCTATTTTTACATCGCAAATATAGTACAAATATTTACTCATTTTCTGCTTGTTTACAATTACTAATATCTAATTTTCTGTCTGTGTAATAGAAAGTCTCGAAGTCACGTGATTATCTTTCGTCTTCTAAGCTTTCTAACCCTGATATATTCTGGGATAACACAGCTGTATAAATAATAAGATAAATGGTTTATACTAACTGATAAATTTTATTATTTATTGATGCAGAGTATATTGATTGATTGATTGATTGTAATCCAATACGTCCATCCAGGACCTGTATAGCCAGAGGCCGACGAGTTGGGTCCCTGGATGGACCTGGATTAACGACTGCTGTAAGATGGTCGCAGCAGCCGAGGGGTGATCGTATGTCACTGATGGTCGCCCATCCAGTGACTAGCCGTAGCTGGTGTTGCTTAACTTCCCTGAAGTTGTGTGTTCAGTGGAAGCCCACCAGGCCAAGGCCTCCCCCCCCCCCCCCAGATACATAGTTTTACGTCGATCTGTAGCTTTAGTGGCCCGACTGGGGTCTTATGAGTGGGTTCGACTGTATTGTAGAAATGTCGACTGTATTATTTAAATGTCGAACTTTTTCATATGGTGGCAGTTAAAAGTCCGCCTCACGTATATTCCGTTTTAGGTAAAATTTCAAAGCAAAAAGCACGTTTAATCGCGGAGTAAACGCACGAAAATGCGGTAATATCGGACGTATTTGTCCAAAAGGCTAGACGATCATTCACCAATGAAGATTTAACAAACACTGCAAAATGTAACGCGAACACAAATGAGGAAAAGAATTTGTGAGGGGCTTCATAAATTCCTGATAAGGAGGCTTTATTTCACATTGAAAATTTCAGATACAGTGAAATTTGTTAAAACAATTCTTTTTATCGTTTAGAAACAAATGTACATTGTAGGAATTGCAGACGATTGATGGCTTCGAGCTATTCTCTGCATAGTTTAGAGTTCATACCTTCGATTACTATTCATAACACGCCGATGCCTCTTGCTGACTGTTTGAAATCATTTATATTTTGGAATGTCTGTTTCTATACAAGCCAATGCTCTGAAGACTTGCGTTTTGATATTTTCCCATACGTCATTAGAGACTATCTTTTAACCTCATGAGAGGATGAATAGCTCGCATGTAAAAAAAATTATTGTCTCTCTCTCTCTCTCTCGTCACATAATATTACATAAGTTTTATAATTGATGCTCTTGCTCATAGAATACGATTTTTTTCAACAACTGTTCAAAAGTTTAATTTTCGTCTATAAGTTTGCTCTAATTTCTAATAAAATAAACCCTCACAAAAGTAGATGGTTTTTGGAAAATATTGGGGGAGTGGAAAATATTACGTAAAGCGCAGCGTTACGTAATTATCGAGGGGGGGGGGGGCGGATGCGCGTTACGGGTGCGTTGCAAGGGCGAGGGGGAGTTAAAACTGAGCCGATTTTGCGTTACGTAATTTATGGACGACCCCTAAAGAATAAGATGAATCTATAGCAAAAAAAAAAAAAAACTAATAAGGAAGGCCGCACGAAGCTGATGGAATACGACAGAAGAGCCCTAGTAAGAAACATTAAAAGTATCACATTCTTGTTCTGCCATTACCACCATTTCCATTCTAATGGTCCAATTAATACCATAATCATCCGCAGAAAATTGTGGAATTATCAAGTTAGGGCAGCTTCACACACATTCTTACCGTAAATGCAAAGCTTCTTTTGGACTGTAGATTGGAAAACTGTTCTTTCGAAAGAAGAGTCAGGCTTTTTTATTCTTTCTGATGGGTGTTTGGCAATAGCCCGGCGAACGATTTTTTTTTTCGGAGTGTGTCTTTCCTACTGTTAAGCTCGGCAGAAGAACTTATGGATTTGTTTTTCGCGGATACGATTCGGATCATTGATTATTCTATCAAAAACCATGAAACCGTGTACTTCGATTTTCTGGACAATTCGGCCCTACCAACAGTGTAACAATTTATGGAAATGAATTCTGTCTCTTTCAACACCATCGAGCTCCCTGACACACTGCATGACCATGCTCTGGATTGGTTTCTTGGCAATAAAAGGAAATTGTTCGAGTGGCGTGCTGAGATTTATTATCTAATGGAGCACTTCTTAGACGAATTGGAAGAACGGATACGAAAGCGAATGAAACGACCGTCTTCGCTCTCATCTTTGCAGGGAGGACCGAATAATTGCCATAATAAAGCCTGTTTTTCAAACATTGTGATGTTAGAAAACTTTTGATAGCGTAGTGTATGTGTATTTGAGTAGGCTGAGATACGAATTTAAAAGAGTCATTATCAGAACGAAAACTGATTCACCATCGTTATTTCCACTGTTTTTCCACTCAGGCCAAATATCATGGGAAAGCTGCTCACTAATGTGTCGGACTCCTCTGGCACGACGAAGAGCAGTGACTCAACGTGGCATCGACTCCACAAGAAGCTGGAAGACCTTTGGCGAGATGTTGAGCCGTGCCATCCGGATTGCTATCCACAGATCCCTAATACTGGTAGGTGACGGATCTAGGATGCGCAGGGACCTCTGGAACTCGTCCCATAAATGTCCAAATGGTTTCATTTTTGGGGAGCGAGCTAGCCGCACCATTCGTTGGAACTCTGCTCAATGCTTCTCAAACCAGTTCTACGCAATTCAGACGCGATGACATGGAGCAATGTCCTGCTGGAAGACCCCATCTTTTGGAGGGTATACGAAATCAAGGAAATGGTTTAAATGGTCACCAAGTAGCTTGACGTAGCGAGAACCCATCACCAGCCTGCACGGTGCCTTGTTGACAACTTGGATTGATGGATTCAAGGAGTCTATGCCACTCCTCGGCCTTTCCGTCAGCCCGAAATAACTAGAACCAACCTGTTTCCAATATTCAAGGTCCATGTAAAATATTCACGAGCTCAGGTGATGAGCTGAGTCTGATGTTGGGTCTTATGCTAACCCATGGATGTTATGTTCTGATGGGTCTTATGCTACCATAACCTATTTAAGCACGCCGCACCGACCTGCTGGAAATGGGTTGGAAGCCCCTACATAGAATGCGACAGTGATTTCATTTGTTATGGCCTATCGGTTAGAATGGACAATTCTAGCGGTGGTCATGGTCGGAGAGGAGTCATGGTGGGTGGAAATCCTTCCAAAAGATATTCTCTATACGTCGGACATCCTCAGAAAAGGCATGCCTCATACCTCGGACACCCCCTATTATGCCACTTTCGAATACGGAGAGTGACAAGAAGTAACATGAAGATACCTAATTGAGTGATAAAGTTAGTACGAGGGGAGTTCAATAAGTAATGCAACACATTTTTTTT
>JAHWFO010094941.1:231586-242020 GCA_023313115.1 Rhysida immarginata
AAGCTAGGAATACTGCGCCATCTATCGTCAACTCGGGAAGTATTGGCACGCCATGTAAGTCGGTTCTGGAAGATACAAAATATATCACCAACTTAAGTAAATCACCAAATTAGGTATCTTCACTGTCATATTCTGTTTTGGATTAGTCATGTCCTTACGTGTATGTATTCAACTTGCAGTCTGCTATCCTAGGACTTTTGGCCTTTGAGTGTGTAATAATCGATATGTTCCGTGGACCAAAACAAGCAGAATATATCTTAAATTATCAGCATGGGATCGAAAACGCTTCTTTCTAGAGTTGAAGGTGCCCTGAAGTTTATGAAATCAACGTTAAAACGTATAGTAGTTGCCAACTGTATGATTTATTTCTACGATATAACAAGCCTATACACTTGTTTTAAAAAGCAAGTGCTATGAAAAGATATAACAAGGCAAACGCTATAGTAAAGGCTCAAAATGGCCTCCGGTTCTTTGAATTGTCGTACTCTTCTATTCCTACAGGATACCTTCAAACCGTTATAATTCTAGTAAAAAGCGTTTTCGACCCCGTGTTCATATGATATTTTCTCCTTGTTTTGGTTCCTGAAACATAACTTGAAAGTTTGTACAGGCCATTCAAAAACGCCCTATATTTAACACAATATATAAATATCCTCCTGAGTAGACAGAGAAACAGTGTTAAATTATAATCATCTCAGGCTAAATTAAAGCTCATTCGTTTTACACGCTTACGTAATTAATATTAAAACGGCAATATTAAAAAAAATATATTGGGAAGCAGTAGGATTAAATTAGACCCATTCTCTATTTTTTTCCCAAGGCACGCGATAAAACTGCTCGTAAACATTTTTTTTTTTTTTTTTTGCCTTGACTTATTTAAACCCTTGTTATCTACTCTCTATCCTTTCCTCCCTTTTTTTTTTGAATAAAAACACGAAACGAGACAACCGTCGATACGTTTGCATGCACGGTATCACTCCACGCTTTCTCCAACAAACAGAGACGTAAATGCACTGGGAAATGGAACTGTCTACTGAATTATTAAGCGGCTATTGGGGTGACATTTTAAGAGGCTTCGAGGAGATGGTTTTCTTTGGGACCTATAAAAGTTAATCAACGACTTTTGCTTTTCATTAAATTTGTTGACAAGAAATTATGATAGGGGAAGCGAGAAGACGCACACACACTCAAAAAAGAGAACGCAATTTTAAAGATTGAAGTTGATATATCTGTTTAACGAAAACAAAGGTGATATATCTTTTTAACCTTTCTGTCGTAGTTAAGTATATTAAAAAATTCTTTGTCAATTTGAAATATCTTCTTAATCAATTACCCCTCGCTCTCATGACTCAATGAGAAAAGTCGTAACAAAGTAGGGACATTGAAAGGAGTTCCTTGTGGAAAATAGTTAAATTATAATGTTGTCCTTGCAGACACGGTTCATTTTCTTATTTATTGTTAAGGATGGATAACGTTTTTAGAAGGATCGTTTTTATCAGTACACGCTGAACTGTAAAAAAGAGTAGTGTTATGAAATACCTGTATAATGTGACAGAAATAATTGTCCTTTTACCTTTTGTTTCAGAGCTTTAATATAAAAACTTATTTTTTTTCTCCTGAATTATGTATCAGAATTTTATGGTGAAACTGAAATGCTAGCCACTAATTAATATCATATCTGGTTAATATTAAATTAATTCATAATCAGATAAACGTTCTATGTATAGAACAGAATAACTTAGTTTAGGTCATGTGTTCTATTTAAAAAGGATAATACTTTCAGTTGTTGTTTGTTTTCTGTTTCTTTCGGGTTTTTTTTAAAAAAAAAAAAGCGATAACGTTATCGATTTGTGTGTTTTGTCTGGTTTCGTCGTAAATAGGACCAATGAATTTTTAAGTATGTTTGATCTATATTATCGATTGAGTCGACTTATTTTCCTACTTTTTAAATCAGGACCAACCGATCAAGATCAGTTTAATATTTAACGCATGAAATCGTTAACGCCCCAACATTCGTGGAACGGCTTTTTATCTTGTAAATTATATGTACTTATTGCATTATGGTTTCAGTTTTAAACACGTGTTTGATTTTAATCTGAGCAGTTTTGTTTCATTGACTTATTAACAGCTCACAGATTCATCTCTTTATTTACATAGTTAGCATCTGCTGTTGATATTTATCTTTTTTAAACTTGAACATTAATGATATTTTGTTTTCAGATATTGTCCCTAGATAGCTAGCATGAATCTCTCCGATTTTTTTTTTATAAATAGAAAACCATACTTGAACAAATGCCAATCCAATATCAAGATATTTTTTTCAGCTGTATTTGTTTTTCCATTTTCTAACCTGTTCTTCAAAATCTACAGTTTTTTTCCTTTCTTTTTCTGCTTGAAATCTTTTCATCTTTTATTTCCTTCATTCTTAAGCATCTTCTTGCAATTTAATAAGATAACTATAAATCAATTAATAATCATTCATATTGATATAGAGTATAATCAGGGCAGTACCCAGAATTTTTTTTCCGTGGGGGGGGGGGAGCCGCCATGGGTATAGTGATAAACACATTCCGATTTTCGCCTTTCTCGATCCAAGCCTTAGCGATATTATAGAAGTACCTACGTCTTCAGAATTTATGTAATTTCTATCATTCACAATATTCTGAACTCTTGAAATGTTCCATATTCTTTCTTTCAATTCGCTTATTCAATTAATTGTTCTTCCAAAATCTGATAATAATTTAAAGCCGTCCTTGATATAAAGGATGAGGAATTTTGTCGGATTGTTTTATGATAACTATCCAAGTTTGTGTTTACTTAAAGCTCGGTGAAAATAATCTAGAATTTCAGATGGAAGGAAAGCATTTTGATCAAAATGCATTTGGATAAAAGAGCTCTTTTGAATTAATCAAATTTTTCAGCTTTTATGAGTAAATGGAATTTCGATATTTTCAAGCACAGGTAAAAATTCCCTTTGGTGATGTTATTAATGTCCAAACATTTGCGAAACAAAGCGTTTTCTTGTATTTGCTTTCCTTCTATTTCTCCAGGGATCGTCTATACGACCAACGGTGGGTCTTTTGTTTTTCCCAATTTTCTAGAATATCTTTTTATTTTAAATGACCTAAAATAAATGTTCTAGATTGAAAATTCTAATTTAATGAAGTTTGAACAGTACCTTTCATAAAAAGAAATCTCAGCACTATCGGTCAAATCTTTGTTTACAACAAGGAATTCCAGTGAAAGGTAAAACCGAGGATGAAACCTTTCAAAAGCTCTGTAATTTATCTTCCATAGGCGCACTCGATATTTTTTTTTTTTAATTTTCTTCAATTATAATTACTGCGCGTTCGTGAGCGATAAACAACCTTTTAATTAATTAAGACAAACTTCCGAAAGCACAATTATAATGTCGGGGCACAGAAGGAGCGTTTTTTTAAACGTGTTTTCAGATTTTTCGAAGACATCAACTGTAATAACGGGAAATATTCTTTCAATTTAGTATAATAAAACTTTTATCTACTTACTTTTTCTTAAATTCGTTTCTTTCCTATTTATTTTTATCTGCTCTGTATTTCTATTTTAAACAACAATTTATTTTTTTAATCGTGATCGCATGAGATGTCAACATTACTAAATTCTCCATTAAATTTCGAAATAATCGACGAGAACTTAATTTAAATCCCACTTGCAATGAAAATTGCTCTGCTTTGATTGACACTCAATCTAAACTGACAGTACCAAAAGCCAAAGGAGGCAAAACACCGCCTCGAGCAAACTTGTGAACTTGTATTACCAATAGTTGAACGTGGCTGTGATCAATTTTTCCGAAAATTCACGAACTGACATGCCCGCTATATGACAGCCGATTATTACTCTTATTTCAAAGTGACTGTAAGTTCCCTTCGTTTAACTATTTTCCATCTACGACAATCGGCCTTGGTGGCTCAGTGGTTGCGTGATCGCTTCTGATGCCCGAGGTCGCTGGTTCGATCCCGGCCGAGGGGGAAATCTTGAGATCACGCATTCCTTCGGAAGGGAAGTAAAGCCGTTAGTCCCGTGTAGTCAATTGCCAGCTGCACGTTAAAGAACCCTTGCGAGGCAAAATTTGGGCCCCCATTACGCCGTCCTGAAATGACCATAGTAGTTGAAAGGGACGTTAATACCAACCAAACCAAACCACCTACGACAACGTTACACAAATAACGTTAGTAGTTTCTTAGTTTTTAAAGACCATGGGTTGAGCTTCGTCGAGTATCATAATGTCTAAATAAATAAGGCAAGGGTCGAATAATGATACGGTAGTATGATTTTATTACGCCTAACGCGTTTCGGCATTACGCCATCGTCCAGGCTAAGCATCTAAGCTGTTAAGTTGGCCAGGCCAGGCATTTTTACAGTAAGTGTCAGGTATATCAGCAAATGGGAAACTTGAATATAATTGAAAAAAGATAATTGGTTGGCTGTAGAAGGAAAATTAAGCTAAGGGGGACCTTATGGAGAGCTGGTTGGTAACATCCGGTTATTGATCCTTGTTCGTGCTTCTGCGTCTATAAGTAATTGAATTAAGTCTTCCCGTTCGAAGATCGTCTGGTTATTGAGCAGTGTTGTTGGTTCAGTCTGTCTTCGTTTCGTGATTTTTATTTCTTCCCGAAGCCGGATCTTGGTTTTATTGTTGCTTGTCCAGATGACCGTCATGCATTTGTCTATATCTAACATCCTGTGCTTATTTCTGATGAGGCGTACAGCGTAAGCGGACACATTGTCGTTGTTTATCCAAGAGCGTCTGTGATCTTTAAATCTACTATAAAATGAGCGAATTGTAGATCCTATGTAGATACCACTGCAATCGGGGCAGGCTAGTTGGTATACGCCCGCTTGTTTGTAGATGCCATTGTCGGTGCTGGTTTTCTTTGGGTTGAGTAGCAGTCGGTTGTTGTGCTTCGTCTTGAATGCGATCCCGAGGCCTTCTTCTCTGAATATTTTAGCGAGTCTGTATGCCTCGGGACGAAGTAACTTAGCTTGACATAGTCGGTTGGTCGTCCTGTGCGGTCCGGTGGTTTTTTTATGGAGCGTTTGACCTTGTTGAGAATGGATTTTGTTGTGTTATCCGGGAAATCGTTGAGGCGGGCTAACTCGTAGGTAGTGGCAATCTCAAATTGCTTGGCGTCGTTGGTGATAGGATATGATAGCGCTCTCCTAAAGTTGTATGCAATTGCTGCTGCTTCGTGTTGAGCGGGATGATTGGAGGTATGCGGGATAATATTGGCAGCGGTGGATGGTTTCCTGAATATTGCGAATTCTAACTTCGGTGTGGTTCTACGTATATTGACATTCGATATTAGAAGGACATTAGAAGGATATTTATGGCTTCTTCTTTTTCACATTCGATGGTGTAGGTCATGGCGCTGTGGGACTTATTGAAAATCTGAAGTATGCCGTCACTACTGGTTAGCTGTTCATCAAATATGGTCAGTGTGTCATCGACGTAGCGTCTATAGAAAGTGATGACTCCGTCTTGGATTAACTTATCCACTAATGGTTCCTCGACATGCTGTAGGAAGATCTCTGATACTGCAGCGCTTATTGGTGACCCCATGGCTACTCCTTTAGGGATGGCGAAGAACTCTTCATTGAACATGAAATAATTATGGCACTGTAGTAGCTTTAACATTGATATAAAATCGGCGCATTCATTTGGGTCATTGTCCGTCTTAGTCAGGTTGTCTTTTATGTACAGTCTCGGTAAATGCTACATTAGTGTACAACTTTGTAATATCCAGTGATATGAGCCGCATATGCGCACTGAGTTGCAGATCCTTGAGCTGGTTGAATAGCGCGGTGCTGTTCTTTATGGAGTATTTGTTCGCCAGTGGGTAGTTAGCAATGAGCCACGTGGATACTTGTTTAGCAATAAAATAGAATGAGGATTGCTGGCAGTTGACAGTCGGTCGGATGGGGTTATTGAGCTTGTGGATTTTAACCTGAGCACGTAATTTCGGAGGGCGCGATTGTTTTACTATTAATTTATCCGCAGTTTCTTTTAGGCGATTCGATCCTAGATTTTTGATTGCTGCCTTAGTTTGGTTAGCAAATTTAGTAGCCGGGTCCTTTTTGAGCTTAGCAAATTGGTTATCTTCGATGAACCAAAGGAAATTGTTCCTATGTTAAGATTGGTATTCATATTTTTTCAGTTTTAGATTTTTTTTTTGTTTGCTTTCAATAAAATTAATCTGCCAACAAATGCGAGGAAAGTCAAGAAAATAAGGACGAAACAGGTGTAGAAAAATAGGTTGAAAACGAAAACTTAGATATATTTCTTGCAGTAATTATCACATTTATTCCATTATTCTTCTACACAGTTAAGTTTTTTGTGTATCGTGACACCAGTTATTGTATTTCTTCGTCGAAGAATTTCACGATAACCCGTTCAACCATTTCTGTATAAAGTATTCTCCCTCTTGATTGTTCTCAACTACAGCCAACCCAAAACCTTCTGATGGACATTCGTGAATAGTTTAGGCATCTGATGCCCGATCTTTTTTATAATGGAGGTGCTTTGTTAAGATTTCGTTTATGAAATAACGAGACACTAAAGGAAGTTGTTCGTGCAATTCAGAAATTGTGACTCGCCTGTTTTCTTGAATAATAGCTTTCACTTTCTTTTCAATATCATCGTT
This sequence comes from Rhysida immarginata, assembly GCA_023313115.1. Classification (NCBI taxonomy): domain Eukaryota; kingdom Metazoa; phylum Arthropoda; class Chilopoda; order Scolopendromorpha; family Scolopendridae; genus Rhysida; species Rhysida immarginata. Next base: position 238,267 of record JAHWFO010094941.1, read on the forward strand.
CACCAAAGAGGATCTCTACGTCTTTCTTTACAAATAAGCGTAGACATAGATCCCTTTCTTAACTCATATAATCTTAAAAGTATGTGTTGGACTGAATCCCATTATGTAACTACCAACTGGCAATTAAAATTAGCAGCTGAAACCTATTATTTCTTGTTAGTTATAATAAAAATTCGTATTCATCATAAATGGGTTAACCCTTACAGTTATGGGATTTTCGATGTTCACGTCCATTTTAAATGAACACACATGAAAGCAAAAAATTCGTAAAACGGACATCTGGTTCTTAGTTTTACCATCTTAGCAATGACGTGCTATATTCAACGAAAGTTTGAAGGGACGTGTCCAGTTAAATTTCAGCTTTCAATTGTTTAGGCATTTTTGCAAGATAAAATTAACAATGTCTAACAACTGAAAGTGGAAATTTAATTGGACACGCCCATTCAAACTTTCGTTGAATATAGTATAGTTCTTTTTTACCATCTTGACGCTCCTCTTTTGACCAAGGAAAGTCCATTGATGTGCTAGGCGGCCGGATTGGTTTTTATTATGCTTTATTGTAATCGTCGTTGTTAATTTTACTCATAGTCTTTACAGTAGGGTGCAAAAGTAAGTTGACAGACGTCAACTTCAATTACAGTTGCTATAATTTTTGAAACAAATAAAAAATTTATTCAGTCAAATTTTCAGGTCTGTGCTCCTTCAACAAACAATAAATAATAAACAATATTAATATCCAACAACCTACTAAGTTTGGATGGGCAAAAGTACGTTGACAAAATGTGTGGTAAGGGAATTTTTGGGAAAGAAATCTCATATTATGAAATAAATTTACATAAACTGTCGGAACACCCCTTATATCAAAATGGAACACTACCAAAGCAGTTTCATTCGTTTCGATGAAAATTGGGGAAAACGACAAAATTCCTTTACAACGAAGTGCCAACTTCAAACAAAGTTAAAAATGAAAACTGGGAAAACAATTCGTCGTAGAACAATAGGACGATGACTCCATGGCAAAGGATTCAAAAGCGAGACGGATACCTCTGATCAGTAAAAAAAAATCAAAAAGACAGATTGAAGTTTGCCCTTGAGAATATTAATAAGCCCTTAAGCTTTTGGAAGAGGATTTTGTGGTCAGATGAAATTAAATTCGAATTATTTAGCAATAAACGGAAGAAGACAGTATTCAGACTGGATGCAATTGCACATGACAAAAAGGACACTCAGAAAAATATTAAACATTCATAGTCAACTGTATGGGATGTATCGGATTTAATGGAGTGGGTAATTTACATTTTATAGACGGAATAATGGATCGATTTGTGTATAAGGACGTTTTGGAGTTAAATTTAGCAGAATCTGTAAATAAATTGAAGCTCCCACGAAATTACAAGTTTCAATAAGATAATGACCCGGAGCACAAATCGAAGCTTTTGGCTGAATGGTTTAAAATAAAAAAGATAAATGTGTCGCAATGGCCCTCACGATTGCCAGATTTAAATCCCATAGAGCACTTGTGGGATTTATTGGACCAAAATGTGCCATTATTATCACGGAACAACCTCAATCTTTTCAGATGGAATTTTGTGGACACGTGGAAACAAATATCAACAACTGAGGACCGAAATTTGATTTTGAGTATGCCAAAACGCCTTGCAGCCGTAATCAGAGCCAAAGGTGGCAATGCAAAATATTAGTTGTGATTTTAAATTATTTTTATTCTTTATCCATTTTGTTTGTAGGATATTATTTTTGCTTATTGTTTGTAGGAGCAGAGACCGGAAAATTTGATTGAATGAAGTATAATGGAGGTTCATTGTAATATTAAAATCTGATACAATGTTTTTATTTCGTTCAAAATAATAGCAACTGTATGTTGAAGTTGATGTCAACTTGCTTTTGCACCCTACTGCAGATTAATTTAAGATTATTTTGTTTTTAATCTTCTTGAATGTTAAAAAACAATTCTTTTTCAAATCTGGCTTTATTAAATGCTGACCAGAAAAAGTAGATCTCTTTTTCATTACTTCTTAATCTATGTATTTACAATTATATTCGAATTAACAATAATTGAGAATTCATTGCAACGACAGCGAATATTCCTTGTAAAGCAAATTTTTTCGAATTGTTTCCGAATGTTCCTTAGGAATTTTTTTGCTTCTTTCAGAGATTAAAATCTAGTTCCGGATCTTTATTTTCTTCATTTCGTTTTTCTCCTCCGTTTCACAGAAAAAAATATGCTGGCCTCTTTTCATCATGGGTTGAAGGGGATGGAGCATAATTGAGTTGCATTATTACTTGAGCGTCGTTTTCATTCTTTACAGCTATAAAGGTCAAAAGTCAGTCATTCGGCAGTCCTAACCTAATCAAATCGCCCGCAACAAGACTAATTTCTTGTGTCCGTATGCGTATCTTTCTGCATATAATTTTCTTGTTAGTTTTCTTATTAAACAAAACTTTTTCTTTATAAAAAAGAAACAAACGACAGTTTAAAATGCAAATCACGTTTGCTTGATAAAAGCGTCCTTCAATTGTCCTTGTATCCAAAATTAAGGCCAGCTAAGTAAACAGACCCTGAAGCGAAAACGTCACCTGATCATCTTTGTCCAAACAACAATGTAACCTTTATTCTTTTCAACAATACTGATTGTTAAAATCCATGATGGAAACAATAAAGGTTACATTATTACCACGGTCTATAGATATAAATGGATATCGAGCTCCACTGAAAAAATGAAGCTGAAGTTTCTAGCTCCCGATATTGAAAAGTGGCGCTGCATGTATAATCCTGCAGCGCCGCCCTGTCGGGGCTAGAAACTTTATTTTCATTTTCAGTTTTAATGAAAAACCTTTATCGTAGGCAATGATGCCAACAACAATAAAGATTGGATCGACCCATCTATGAGCGCTTCGCAATTCAAACGTGTCTAAGAAAATGATAAGCACCAGGCATAGTTCTCGATGAATACTGTGGACGCCATTGATATTTAATACTACTGGATGGCTGACTTAATAGCGAATGTTTCTGGCAAAAAATACCAAGTCCTCTAAGATTATCGAGTAGTTGTGTCATGCCTGTCCAAGATCAATGATAGGCTATGTATGCTAATTTTACGAACTTTGGAAATTTTTCTTTATATAATTTTAATTGAAAAATAAGATAAAATATGCTAAGTGGAGAAAATTATGCATTTTTTTTTAGAATTTCACTGAATCTCATTGCAGTCGCATCCTCAAAGGTCATTGGTTAGTTGTGTCAGATAACAATGACAAACTCTTTGTAGTGTCAGATAACAATGGCCAATTTCAGGCAGAATCTTTTTCATCCAAACTCGTCTTGAGTGAGCCATCCAGTAGTATTAGATATCAATGGTGGACGCACTTTTAAACCACAGTCTAAAGATATTCATGGTCATCGAGCTTCGGCCATTTTCCATTGTTTCGAGAAGCTAAGGAAAACAGATCGCGCCAGGTGCCGCATAGATCGCATCAGGGCCGACCGTGACCTGCGATAGAGGTTTTTCATTGAAACTGAAAATGAAAGTAAAGTTCCTGGCTGTCGATAGGGCGACGCTGCAGGCGTTTTTGGGCCGATTGTACATGCAGCGCCACTTTTCAATTGGGAGCTAGAAACTTTAGCTTCATTTTAACAATGGAGCTCGATGACCATGAATATCTATAGGCCGTGGTTTAAACGAGGACAGCGAGATAACAAGGCCTGGAAGCGAAAAAGTCATCTGATCATCGGGGG
>JAHWFO010094941.1:247233-289502 GCA_023313115.1 Rhysida immarginata
TGAAATTTTCCAGTGGATCATAATGGTACCACTAAACCACAGACCGTTGAGCCCAGAGATCCCTAATCTAACGAGATGAGACAACAAGCAAAATTCCCATAGCAAACTTGATATGGCAAAAATACCCGTGGCGCCATCTCGTAACAAACGCTCAAATGGCAAGTGAGTATTCGTAAGTGTCGTCATCTTGTAACTAACCACGGCCATACTATTATATATCCAGGCCTGATAACTGAATTGATGACGTCATGCTAGAGGTTGGGGAGGCATCTGGTCGTCTGCTTGCCATTTTGACATAGGAGATAATTTTTTCATATTACTGGGGTATTCGTTTAACTGGAATAAGCATAATTTGTCATCTTGAGTCATTTGAGGAATCTAATTTGAACTCTTTCGTAAGTATAATTTTTTTATAAATAACAATTATTTTCAATTACAGTAGCCTTTCATTATAACCAAGTATGTTAGGCTTAACATCGTGGTTAACTATCAAAATGAAATATATATTATTCTACTTTAACACCATAGTAATGGGTAGAAATTGCTCTGTTCCTCATTGTAAATCCAATTATTATAAACCAGTTTGTACTATGTCCGACAATGAAATTTAGCCAGGGGAATGATCAAGCTTCACTGTAGAGCGCATTTTGCGTTAGCTTTTCCTGTCTATGAACGAGCACGCAAAATTCACAGTAACAATGAACGAGCACGCATCTAAAGCTTCAGTAAGTTGAGTCTATCCAGTCAGGAGGAGGAATCCAGTACAAATGCATCCAACAATACTATTGCTGGCTAAATTTTATTGTCGGATAGAGATAATCGGCAGTGGTTTAGTAGAGGCCTAGGCGGACATATGCTAGAGGCTTGAACACTCGCTTACTAAAGCTTTCAGGACGAGAATTTAACAAACATGTTGAACGAAATAGTAATCTTTTTACTATTTATAAAGCATAGCCATTAAAAAACGATGTTGGCTGTCTTGACTTACACCAAACCTCTGTCAACCATCGTTTTGAAATAATGGTAAAATAGGAAAAAAAGAAAACAGAAGTTAACAAACCTCTCAGATTAATATTCACTCTCACAAATACAATATTTAAATATTTATTATCCATAAATATTTATGCACATTTAACAAAAATTATTTGTTGCATACGTGATTAATTTCATAAACGGAAAATAAAACAAAATTTAAAAAAATAACTATGGTTAAATAACTAAGGCTATTCTATTGTATAATGTTGTTAGATAATTTTATTTTACATGAAACGACCATTTCTCGTTTGCGTTTCGTTATTAACGATGACAACTTCCACTGAACAGTTTTCCCATGATATGAATCATAAAAAATTATATAGTCAAATTACGGTAGAACTTTGATTACTCCAAAGTTAAGGTACGTTCACAAAGACGCGGTACATGCGGAAGCAAGCAGCTGCGTTGCGATGCGTCAATCCCTCTCCTGTTCACAAACACGCGGCAATTCAAGCTTATGATGTTTCAAATTACTGCCACTAGGAACAGTGCGTGCACAGAACAAGTACTTCGTGTTAAAAGTAAACAATGGGTCTCCATTACTGGCAAATTTTATGATGAACGTGTTTATTGTTTTATTATGTGTCAGAATATTTCTGTCAAATATTATTTCATCGGATGTAGATGAAGATATACTTCTCTTAGCTTTATTTCAGCGTCAGAGCACTTCCCACTCCTTCCAATGCTTCCATTTTGGCGCTCTCAAGCTGATCGGTAGAAAGAATTCACGTGACAACCTTGCCGCTCCCGCCGCATGTACCGCTTAGGAAAAAGTTGACTCCAAACGATCTCAGATCCGGCTTAGAAGCGGCAGACGCGGATTGAATCTGATTGGCTACTGCACTGCCGCTTCTGCACGTATCTGCCTGTACCGCGTCTTTGTGAACGTACCTTTAATTTCTTCAATTAACTCTGCACGTCGAAGGCAAATTCTGTTCCTTTGGGTACAAACCTCCAAGTTAAATAGAAAGCATCCAAAACTAGAGGAATTATATTTTTCCTTCAACTTCAGCCGCGTGTTTGTGAACTTTCTTTTTTGTTATTAAAACAAAGTTATACACACTGTAACTTTCTTTTACTCGTTCATTCGGTAATTCAGTTTACGGAGATAACATTAAATTGATTGTGCAGTGTAAGACTGTCTCGTTTAAAATTATTCTAGTCTTATTAACGAAAAGAATAACGTGTCTATCCACTAATTTATATTTTATTGGATAATGGCTGAAAATAGGCATAGTCGTAGCATTAAATGCATCGAAAAAACTGAACCTTTCCTCATATGCTTTGAGAAGAAGCCTAGTGCGAACCCCATATTGAAGCTGCTTACAATATCTCGGTCTCCCACCATAGTCGGTCCGCAACATCGAACTGCTCCAACAGATTAGAAGCTAAGCTTCCACCGTGTTGCCCGCTCAACAATGAGCGAGTAGTCGATAATCTAGCATATGCTGCCCCTGCTGACTGGCAGGATATAGTACATTGTAAATTGCACACAACAATCGCAAATATTTGGATTTCTGAAAGAACGGCTATTAAAAATTCACCGTGAAGATTTCACGCCAATCGCAAATTCAGGAGTTTGTATCAAGCATTTTCACGATGACTTTTTACAGACATAAAGGAGAAATATTTACAGACAAGCAAGGTAATGGTTTGGTTTGGTTTGTTTGGTATTAACGTCCTTTTCAACTGCCATGGTCATTTCAGGACGGCGTTATAGGGGCCGCAAATTTTGCCTCGCAAGGGTTCTTTAACGTGCAGCCGGCAAACGACTACACGGGACCAACGGCTTTACTTCCCTTCCGAAGGAAGTGCGTGATCTCAGGATTTCCCCCTGAAAAATCCTCGTCGTCCTCGACCGGGATCGAACCCGCGAACTCGGGCATCAGAGACGATCACGCAACCGCTGAGCCACCGAGGCCGATAGCAAGGTAATGAAATCGTTATACATAGCGACAGAATAAAATTAAAAGAAGGCACCTATCCCACATTTGTTTCTGTACAAACATCTCATTTAAATCAAGTGCTTCCCAAAACAAGAAAGACATGGGATGAAAGATTCAAATGGAAGCCGCCCCCGTTGAGAAGGGGGTTTCTTTCCATGGTAACTCGGAGCAAAAATGAGAGAGAAAAAAATGTTCGTTTTGAGAGCGATGTTTTTATCAATGCATTTGAATATTGTATAATTGCAAGCCATAATTGACCTATACACTATTAATAATTAACAAGATACAGAAGATACACAAGCAGAAATTAGATAAGATAATTAGCATATTTTTATGTGACAAGAAAACTGTCACAATTGAAACAAATATTTTAAAAACATATTTCAAATTTTAAGGAATTAACTATCACAGTAAAACAATAAAAGAAATTTAAAAATTTTATAGAAAAATATTACAAGTAACCTATTCAAAATGCCATAATAATTCCTTAAATTGCTATGAAAATGCCAAGCAGAATGCCTCACCGACCTCACGGCCGTACTATATCTCTCCAGGCCTGACAACTTTATTGATGATGTCATGCTAGAGGTCGGTGAGGCATTCTGCTTGCCATTTTGAAAAGGTTACTTATAGTATTTTTTATAAAATTTTCAAATTTCTTTTCTTGTATTACTGTGATTATTAATTCCTTAAATTTTGAAATATGATTTTTAAAAGAGTGACAGTTTCAATTGTGACAGTTTTCTTGTCACAGAAAAATTATGCTAATTTTCTTATCTAATTTCTGCTTGTGTATCTTAGTTAATTATCAACAGAGTATGGGTCAATTATGGCTTGTAAATATACAGTATTCGAATGCATTGATAAAAACATCGCTCTCAAAACGAACATTTTTTTTCCTTCTCTCTCATTTTTGCTCACATGCGAGTACTACCCAGCACATGTTACGATCTTGACTGCGTAATGCGGAAACTACTCGTTGGAAGTCGATCAAATTTTAACGGTATGCACAGTTTTATGTACTTACTCTATTATTTCCCCAAATTTCATTATCCTAGGCGTTAGAGAACCTCAGTTATTAACTTGTTGATCTTGGTGGTAGCATTTTTATTTCTGTTCATATCTCAGTTACGTTCAAATTCGGACCCATGTTCATATAAACTTTTTTGTTTAGAATCACCCATACTACCTCCCCTAAAAGTTTGTACATTGGATTTTAAATAACCCTTTATATGTATAAGAAGGCACAACCGATTTCACTTATTGTTGGCATGACAACCTTTATCATTATACCTCTAACAATAGAATAATAAATATCGTGTGATCCAAAAATGTATTACATTTTTTCATGAAACTAATACACTGAAAATTCTTTAGCAAAACAATGTTGCGCGTGCCTCGTGATGCTTATGAAAGCATTGAATTGCTGGAAAGCAAACACTGAAAATGTCATTAAAAATGGAAAAAATGTAACACACTTTTGGATCACCCGGTATAAATAACAATTTTAAAATCATTACAACTATTGTTGAGTTATAAATCTCATATGTATCCGTCATACTATCAATCATTGTAGTGCATTGTGTCCTGGGTGCATTCTTTTATTTTTTTCCTGTTTTGTTCAATGTAAGATAACTAATTAAAACTTAGTGGGTATTGTCACTAATATTCATGTAAATACAAGCATGTTATCAAGAGTTCACTTGGTCTCATTTCTATGTATGAGGCTAGCATTTTGAGACGCACTTTATATTATTACTGTTTGTATAAAGTTTTCTGTAGGTTTTAATCCTAAGACTTTACGAAGAAGATACACGTTATCTCTATTTCCATGCAAAATTTACTTTACACAAGATATTCAGTCATTGTTTTATTTACACTTTATCTCCTACTACTTTTGGTTATGTGTTCCAATCTCTCAAGGAGCAAAGTTAAGTGAAGATATTTTATTGAACATAACGGAACAAAAACATATTGTTGATGAAGCTTGAGTAGAAAGTTTTTATTTCGTATTAACCTAAAAAATCAAAATTTTTAAGTATTTCACACTTCAGTACTGAACAACGTTTATCTGTGCATCCCACTATGTTGCATACTATAGGCGTGTTACGCTATGGGAAATTAGAAGTCATATTAAGGGCAGTATCATCGTGATTTGACAGTAGAGAATGATCATGGATATTTACTGCTTTGCTTTAATCAGAAGAAACCGAGAAGTCATATTTTCAAGGAATGAGAATTTTGATTTAATGGATATGAAGTTTCTAAATATTTCAAATCATTTGAAAGTGCAGCTTTTAAAGATTACAATTTTTTCTTGTTTCTACTTCTATGTAGCTGAAGTTGGATCGAAAGCTCCAACTGATTATAATTAATCGAAAGTTTACGTTTTTACATTTATACGAAACGAAATTGAAAAAAAAAAGAAATTTATTGATGTTGAATTTCTAGTTGAAGAAACGACTCCCAAGAGGATCAAAGAGACTCCTTTACTTCTTCTCTGCTGTCACAGTCAATTGAGAAATATATTTTGCGCGTGAAATGGCTTCGTTTCCACGAAAGAAACGAAAATTTTTCCTTCAGCTAAGTTCGAAACTCACGTTTAAAGAGAAAAGCCAGGGACGAAATTAAACTTAAAAACACTCACCGGCCTGAATTTCAAGCTTAAAATCGCTTCAAATAGAAATTTGAATTCAAAAATGCAGTTCATAATTATCACCATAAATTCCAATTTTATAAACTGCTGCGTTAATTTCTGCTTTAAGCATGTTCTGCTTTTATAAATTAATTTTTACAAGAGAAAATTGCATTAAAATTAATCGAATTCTCTTTCAGTCTTTATGTGATTAAGCAATTAAACAATATATTTTATGGCTGTAAGTAAACTTACTGAAGTGGATAAATTGATTTTCAGACTTTGAAGGAGATAACTTTTTTTTTGTATTTTTTATTCTTTCTGTAAATACGAGTAATTCAATCAAGAGAACGTTTTCTTCTGCTTGATTGAGAAAAAAAATCCAATTAGACTCATTCGGTATTTGATTTCCTAACAGATGTAATAATGCTTTACCGCGTGTGGAAAATAGTGGTCTTCGGTCATCAAAACAAAGAAAAAAAAGAAAAGTAAAGAAAAAAAACTTTCTCGAAAGGGATAAATTTATTTTCTTACGTCGTTTTAAATCTCATGATTATTTACAAAGTTGCTTACAAAATCCGCTGCGTTAAAAATTTACTTCCTTCGGGATACGAAAAAGGAACATCTGGAATATTCTAAAGCCTACAAGAAGAGTATATAAAGCACGAGTATAAGTAAGCAAAAATAGCGCTCTTATTTTCAATAAACTAAGCAAAGTGACAGGGAAGAGAAATCGTTTTTCCACAGCGAAAAGATTACAGAAATAGCCAGTTTTTAAAATTTAATACCGTTGCGTATATGCAAAATTGATAACATCTACGTGGCGTAATTTTCTTCCGAGGTTACATTCATTTGAACCCAAGCTCTTAAATATTCATTTCGCGCTATTACTCATTGTAAAATGGGCTGCATATTCCTTGCGGTTTTCTTCTGCCGTCCAGTGCTTTCATTTTAATTTCTATTAAGGAAAATTCAATTTAGCTCCCTCATCTTGCGCTGGAATTAGATGAGGAAACGCATTAATAAGGAATATTTACAACGTAAACAATATCCTACAAGTAGGGAATTTCGCTGAGATTGCCTAAATTATTACCACTATAAAATTATAAAATTCCCGGGATACAAACGCACAATAAATTTTATCCTCGGTTTTTGATATTCATTATGAGCCCTTCCCCATGGTTTGTTTAGGAAGCACTGAAGTCATCTTTTTTCCCGAGCCCGCCTCTGTGCACGAGAAAAGGAAATTAAATACACACTATAATTATCAAGTTCCAGAGAAGATAGCACACTTTTAATGATTTGCAAACCAGAAATGGCCAATTATGGAACAGGAAATAGGAAAGCAACAGTTGTCCCTTCCTATAGATGGGTGCCCTTGGAGCGAACTTGGGAGGACTTCTTTAAATAGCAGCGAGCAATTTCAATCCGATAACAAAGACCATTGAAATCTTCGGAAAAGTTTAATTGGAGACCCCCCACGATCATTTCGGTAAATAAATTAACGAATAAAACATGTCATTAAAGACGTCAGTGGGTTATTTTTAATCTCAAACATAGCACTACCTCACAATATATTGTAATTCTGTAGTCCTTCTCTTTCGAGTATCTAACATACATCGACATCAATACTTGCACGAATAACTTTCTTAGAAAATCGTGCGTTAAAACCATTTTATAAATCTCCTTCGTTTCGCCATATATTACAAAATGCTTCCAAACAATTATCTGCAATTTTATTCTTCTCTGGTGACTCAGGAAAATATATACACTGGAAAATTAGTTCGGTAAGTCTTTGAAAGTCTCGAAGTTGATATCTGCTGCGTTGTCTATGCTACAGCCGAACACTCTACATTCAGAAACTCAGTTCACTGGCAGTTTATACAGGATGTATCTAAACCCCTGTCAGAAACCTCTGGTGGTGATTCCCCACAGCGAGATGAAAACAGAAGTTCATATAAACATGGTTCGGATAACGAACCGTTTATGAGATTTCCGCAGTTAAAATTGAAGTTTCAGCAGCTGGTTTTGTACTCTCTGCGGATGGTAGGTGACATGCGGAGAAGATACAATAAATGTTCAAAATGACGACCGTGGGACACAACATACGCAATGAGGCGACGAAACATCGACTAGGGCACCCGTTTCATCCCCCCCCCCCCTGAATGGTTGTTTAGGTACATTTGAAATTATTAGCAGGCGCACCTGTTAATAACCAATAAATGGGACGTTACCAGGTCTGTAAATATGAAACCGGAATTTTCCCATAGACGGCACTAGACATCAAACCCCGTTGTTGGCGCCATTTTCTTACTCTGACATCTAACAAAGATTTTCAACACTCAACAATACAAGTTTCATACAACAGCATAGTTTTTCATAGCGTTGAACATGTCGAATTTTATACCTGGAAACTACGATTTGCGAACAGCATTGATTTTCTGTTACCATTTGAAGAAAACTGCTGCAGAATGCATTGAATGCTTGTCGAAGCTTACGGCAAGCACGTTCTTGGTAAATCACAGTGCTTTGAGTGATTTAAAAAATTCAAAAGTGGCGATTTTGACGTGAGAAACATGCTCTGTGTTTGATGGGATCAGAAGGGTGTGATCTATTATGAGCTGCTGAGACCTGGGGAAACCGTTAATACTGAACGCTACCGACAACAAATGATAGACTTGAATCAAGCTTTGCATGAAAAACGATCATAATATCAAAAAAGGCAACACAAAGTGATTTTGCTTCATGATAATGCACCAATCTGGTCAAGGAAACGACTGAGGCGTATAGTTTGGAAATACTTTCGCATGCGGCTTACTCACCAGATTTAGCTCCGTCCGATAACTACTTATTTGCATCGATGGGACACGCACTTGCTCAGCAGCGCTTCACTTACGAAAATGTACGAAAACGGCTCGATGACTGGTTTGCCTCACAAGAGCAACAATTTTTTTTGGCGTGGCATCCACAAATTGTCAGACAGGTGAGAAAAATGTATAGCCAGCGATGGGCAATCCTTCGAATAAAAATCATACTCATGTAATCTCTATACAAAAATTCCGGTTTCATATTTACATACCTGGTATTTCAAGGATTTGTTGTAGCTTCTCCGCATGTCACCTGCCATCCACAGAGTAGAAAAACCAGTTGCTGAAACTTTACTTTTAACTGCGGAAATCTCATACACGGTTTGTCATTCGAACCATGTTTATATGAACTTTTGTTTTCATCTCGCTGTGGGGAATCACCACCAGAAGTTTGTGACAGGGGTTTAGATACACCCTGTATAGGCAATATGAGCCGCGTTTGCGTATGTAATGGCTCATCAGTGTATATCTAAGTTGGAGGTGGTTATAATGTAATGGCTCATCAGTGTATATCTTTCTACACATATCGGGAAGTGAAGTTAACTGCATTCTCGATAGCGCTTGATTCATTCAATGGATTCAAATTGTAAACGATGAAAATAAACTAAAATTTCTTAATTTTAGGAATACAGTTAGATCAAAATTGGTAATTAGTTTCTTCTTTCTCCTTATTCAAATTATACAAGGTCTTTAAGAAACGTAAAACAAAATGCTACAACTTGAATTTTAACAATGGCGGAAGTATTACAATATTTTTAAATTTAAATTTAAGAATTTTTTTTTACGCTATAAAATTTAAGTTTTGTCTTTTTTATTAGAAACAATCTACTTTAGTGCACTCTCTGATGATGAGCACTTTAATATTGATGAAATTTCGGGAGTGTCAATTATTTGCGATTAGTTTAATTGAAACGAAAAGATGCACTTTAATAAAGGCAAGTAAAATTAATTACGATTAGCTAGGAACCAATTAAATTCATTTAATACCTGTTAGTATGAAGGAGTTTACAATTTATTTTTGCAAATGACTAATCTTGCTAAGCACACCAGCCAAATTTAAAATGATAAATTTATAATAAATCAAGAGGGGAAAGTGCGTGAACGTAATGTTTAGAGGGGGAGGGGAGATGAAACTCAATAAGATGGTAAAAAATAAAATTAAAAAAAAGATAAAGGAAGACCTAGAAGGAAGTTTAATATCATAAGAAAGGGAGGGAAATCAATAGCAACACCAAGGAAACAAAAAACAAGATAGGTGAAAGTAAAAATTGCCTTGAGGAGGTTGAGAAAAGGTTACGAAGGATTTGGATGAAGCTTTAATATCATTTCCACCAAGACGCATTGCTTTGGAAATTTTCAAAACATAATACGTATACATGATAAAAATCTGTTAATTATTTTAACATGGATGATATTGAAACTTGCTCATTTTTCTACTTTACAAAGTATTCAGATATAAACTGATTTTTTAATGTTTTATAATAAAATTCTATTGGAAAAAAAGGAGTGCTATTTCAGATCATTGAACTAACACTTTTTTCAAACCATAATGCTGTCGTTGAAATGTTTATTTTACCGCTTTAATTATAGTAATTAAAGCGAACGAAATCAAAATGTTTTCGAATGGCAAGCTTTTAATTTTTTAATTCATTTAAAATTGTTTGCTCTTATCAAACGCTAATCCAGTTAAATAGAGATCTAACACAATTATTATTAATGCCTTTCATCTTTTAATATCCTATTCTACTTTACCATTTAGTGAGGAGAGGTCTTGAGTATCAATCAAAAACTCGTGCAAATTAGCTTTAATTTAAAATGCTTGCTTGTTCTAAATACGAGGGAAAGTCATTAAATAACAGGAAATTTTATTATAACGTTTTTACAAAGGTAAACACAAATGTTTTTGCCTTATTTTTCGACATAGTCACCCTGCTTTGCAGCCCACATGGTCCACACAAGTTTGCCGATGCCCTTCAGAAGAAATTTTTTTGGCGTGGCCCGTACCCATTTTTGCACCGCATCACCTCGTCGTTATCTGTAAACTTCTGATCCTGCAAATGTTCTGTCAAAGGTCTAAACAAGTGAAAGGCCGATGGGACCAAGTCCGGACTGTATGGTGGATCTTTCATCACGTAATGTACTCACGCAATACGCAGCCGTATGAGTTCGGGCGTTATCGTGGAGCCTTGTGAGAGTAGTCTCCGGAGTTTTGATAGTATGGCAGGCTTTAACTTGCTTCCAGCGTGTCACTGTATCGGGCACTAGTCGAAGTTAGCTCTTCTCCTGGAAGTGTACCAATATAGGGCCACTGACATCCCAAAAGATCGTCAGATTACTCTCCCAGCGGATGCCTGTGTCTTGAATTTTTTCTTGACAGGATCCATGGATGTTTCCACTCCATCGATTATCTTTTACTCTCTGGTTCATAATGGTGATCGTCTTCTGTCACAGTTCGATGGAGAAAAGCATCTCCTTCACGAGCATATCGTCCAATTACACCTAAGAAATTGTCTGCCGCACACGCTTAAGGTCACCAGCAGGGGCGGACTGGCCCACCGGGATACCGGGAAAATTCCCGATGGGCCGGATGGATGGCCTGGTTGGTGGCTTTTGCTTTGGGCCACCATGAAGGCCGCTTTCGCGAATTTTTCCAATTACCTGCCCGATACGATTTAGACTGCCAGTCCGCCCATGGTCACCGGACAGCTACCTTGGTACTCATCGGATGATATTGTGTGGCAGCTTCAATTTGCTTACACATTTTCCTATAGCCGAGGTCATCATGGATGATACTGTATGCAGATCCATGAATCATGCTGGGCACCTCGGCAATTTCATCAACAATGTTTCGCCTGTTGGTCTGGATTCATTAGTCGACCTGCTGTTCCAATGTCTCAGCTCCCACTCCGGTGTTCATCATTGACATTTTGTCTTCCGTTTTTGAATCTTACTACCCACTCAAACTCTCCCTTTCATACCAAACCTTCATTCTACTGTAGATTTCAGAAGGTTTCACTCATTCTGACCACAAAATCTGAATAATGCTTCGTTGCTCTTCTGTGGTGAAAGTCGACAGCGGTTCGGCAATGTTGTACAAGCTACTGCGCAGGCGCTTGCCGTTCGATCGTCATGACACCTGTACATCGTATTATTACGGAAACGATGTGTGTCCAGTAAACAATTTTTCTTTGTGCATAAAGCTTCATGACAGTTATAATAAAATTCCTATTTGTTATAACTTTCCCTCATAATATGCTATCTGTGTGTCTCATTCGAGGCCTTCGAGATTAACAAGGCCTGAGCATGCTGCTCAGTTTCAATGCTAAAATGCGTGCGAGAGCGATTTCCCCAATCTGTCGCCAGATGCCCTCTTTTCTCAATAAAAACTCTGTAAAACCACGTTGAACAACGGAAAAACATCGATGTTTTCCAGGCTTTTTCAAATTCAGTGCGTCTTCAAATAAAACATAGGTTTCATATATTGCTTCCATTGAGTACAGAGCTAACTAATGTAACTTGTTCATTTTGATAGTTTCAAAACTTTTCGAGAAATAGGCGGTGTTTTCCGTGTTAATATCGCCCGTGATAAAACGGCCAGGGACAGTCAGCTGTTATCAATAATATAGACGTCTCCCAAAAAAAAACTAGCATAAAGTCTCAATTATATAATAGAGATTTTATCATAATGAATTTACTTGATTTTGACGTCTTTATTTATTGGGTTGAGGAAAGAACAAATGAAGGGGGGGGGGGAGTTTCTTCCTTCATCTGTGGTGGTTTATTGGGTTGAAGTAGCTTATTTAAATTTCGTAATAAAATACCTTTTCTTGATATGACTTTAGTCCAAGTGTTTTTTATATTTTAATCCGATGAGAAAAGCTTGAATTTTTTTTATTTAATCCGATGGAAAGCCACGAAAACTTGTTTTTAATATATGTTTTGCGTTAGAAGTGCACTTTGGAACGCGGCAATAACTCATTTTGTTAAATTTCGCGGTAAAAACAAAATCTAAGAAAGATTTTTATTTTTTGCAACTTAAATACATTTATACACGTGTATGTAGCATTTTTTTTACACAGTAGTAATTTATTTTAAAAATATTTACATAGCTGTATTTTTTATTAATTTATTTATATATGAAATAATGAATTTTAAATTGCCATCTGATGGGAAACCATGAAAACGTCGAAAGATTTTAACTTTTTGCATTTGAAATACGTTATTCAGCTATATAGCATTTTTTGACACAGGAGTACTTTATTAAAAAAAATTTACATAATATTTTATGTATTTATTTATTTTTGAAATTATCATGACTTTAAATTGTCATCTGACGGGGAAGAAAAATCTTTCGATCGTTTCATGGTTTAACCACGAGAAGATCTCAAGATTTTTATTTTTTGCATCTGAAATTCATCTATACAGAATTTTTTTCATAAGTGATGGTTTATTTAAAACATTTGCTTAGTGGTATTTTTTTTATTTTTGAATTTATCATGGTTACAAAAGCACATGAAATACAATTGAAATAGCTGGCTTTCTGCTTGTTTATTGAGAAAAGAGGACACATGATGAAATTTGGAAATCGCTCATGCACGCACCTTTCAGCAGCATGCTCAGGCCTTGTTAATCTCGAAGGCCTCGGTGTCATTTTAGTTACGTGAATGAGAAGCACTAATAAATGTTCCGCGCATGCCTAATAGAAAAAATAATATTATAAACTACATGCTGTAAAAAATGAATTTGAATCTGTCATACAAGATTTTCCCCCTATTAAAGTGAAAACGGGAGTCTACATATTTTGTGACGCTGAATTTTCTGAAGAGAAACAAATTGCTTTTAATTAGAGTGCCATAGACGACAAGATTAACTGTTATAAATTACATTTTACAATATAAAAGAAGAAATACATTCAAAAGTTTATCCCTCAAAATATTGATAAGAATTTAACTAAGATTTCATGACAATTAAGAAAATGTTGTAAGCTTCGTACAAAACTCGAAACATGATCGGCTGCTGACAAGTTTCCAATTACCAATTCTTGCACAGAAATCAATTCCAGTTCTTTTGTGCTGGGTTCAAGACAACTTCTTAGAGATTTTAAAATTATATTCTCATATCATCACTTATAAATCTTTATCATATAAACCAACGTTGTTAGAACGAGACAACCCCAATTTCGTTGTGTTTGCATAAAAATGTCTGATATATTTCAAAACACAGAAGTCTCATGTGAAAGAATCTTTAGAAATCATTAAGTGTTATTAAATGTAAATTCCAAACCAAGAACACACAGTTCTCGGCTTACGTAAGTCCAACTATATGTAAATTTCGGACTTACATATAGCTCGTATAGCTCTCGCATAAAATATGTGACTCATTCACGCAGCTTTTCCCACCAAATTTTAGATTTTAAAGGAACTGTTAGCATAGAGGCAACAATAATAACGAAGAAAATATAATAAAAATATTATTTCCTGCATTAACGTACCGACAAGTTCAACAGAAAAGAACGTGTAGGTTACACTGGTTTTTACACTACCTTATTGAACTTTTCAGGTTAATTACGTGATATTTTGAGGTAGGTTGGGTTACTTACAAGGGAACCATCCAAACCTGTACGTGGAACTCTTTGTTAGCGCGCAGAAGCACACCTTAGAAGCGATGGCGTAGCGCGGCGGCGGTAGCGGAAGTGAGAACAAAAAATCATGGCGTTAAAGGGGAAACAAAATCGTTAACGGCGGTGGCCAAAGAATTAAGCAATATTATTAAGCACAAAACCTTAGTTTGCTATACCATCATTCGTCTCGAAATAATTTATAAGATGAAGTAAGCATCTATAAATATTTTTTATTTAAATTTATAAAGCACCGCGGTTCATACCCCTCACCAATGCATATTCGTTTTCTCGGTTGCTGCCCTATTAAGATCACTCGACCGCCTTGCCCTCGTTTCACTCGCGTATACATGACTTCAGCTCTGGGAAATTTACGAATATTACCGAATTAATTAATAAAATAAAATAAAAAATTAAGGAAATAGTTATTAATTACTATACAGATATTTTTAGTGGATGGCAATTAACTAATTTTAATAATCTATTTTTAAAAATAAGTTTGTTTAGAAAATTCAAAATCCATTCAATTGTTGTCTGCTGCTCCTTCGTAGGAAGTAGTTCCACTGCTTTCATGTGAGGTGGATTCGTGCATATTGTTGAGTGGTGGAGGAAAGAAGTTAATACACACACCTTTTACCTGTGGCTTAACTAGAGTCTTTGTATGGCTATGTGTGCTCAAATTTTTTCGTATTCGCGGTTTATGTTGAAAGAAACAAAATGTCGCGATTTCTTATTTTTCAAGCTTCAGGTGAGCAAATTATTTAAAATTGCTGTAAAACTGAGTTACACGTTAGTATTATAATTTTAACTGGAAAACGGCGTCTAGCAGGTTTTTTCATGCCATTCCTCCGGATGTTTATAATTAAATATAGAAAAATGTATTTAATTTTTTAATAGATAAAACATCGGAATGGCAATCCGAAGATCTCTGGTTCGAGTTTTTTTTACAAATTTTCTATATTTCTTAGTATTTTTCGACTCATGTTAAATTTGATTTAGGTAGAAGGGCTAAGGATGATCCATTTATTTAAATCGAAAACTGTCCGTAAAAAACTAAAACCGCTAAAAATAACTTAAAATACGTAAGATTATGTAGATTGATGCATACGAAAGAATTGAAAAAACAGGAGCTAGGATAATAGCCGCACTTTTTTTACGATCTTGTTTTGTTTATTAGAGGAAAGTGTCTCCTTTATTGTCCATGAAATACTGCTTGACAATCTTCATTTAATAAATACAAACTCGAAGCTTAGAGAAGAGTTAGTAACTTTTTTGAGCAAGATAAACAAACAAAAATCGATTTCTATGAAGCATATGGGGGAAAGATATCGTCGCTTGGTGCAGCACTGTAGAGATCAGTCTAAATTCAATGAGAGGGAAGTTCATTCACAAACGACGTCTTCACGCTTTTTTCTTAGTAAAGCATGTCTCATTTATTAAAACATTCAGTAAACCTATCTGCTTTTATGTTCGTAGTATACTCGAGAAAAATTTCGTCTCAGTTAGAGAAAAAGAAGTTACAAAATGTGAGCTTCGTTTGTGAAAGAACTCCCCTCTCATTGAACTTGCGTGCTAAATGAGGAAAGAAGGAAAGAACTCAACCTCATCAACACTAACGCTAGAAAGAACGCATTCCCAGAGAAGATAGTAAACAAACTAATTGAAGAAAGAGCTTACAGAAGAAGTCAACAAAATGCACAGCAAGAACGACAGCGAAAACGTTCAACATAAACTTGCCATATCAGAAATCAACAGAATCTCGAATACATTCAAGAGGACTCAACATAGCATACCATACATATAAAAAATGCGAATGGATGCTACATGAAGTAAAGATACATAACATCTTTGAAAATTGCAGGGTCAATAACTTTTCAACTGTCATAAACACTACGTAGGAATGAGGTCCAGGAAATGCACGGAAAGATTTACGGAACACAAACGCTCTATAACCAACAATGATAGCAACTCAGCATGACTTTGGGGAAACTGGCAATGTCATGAATATACTGAAGATACCCAAGATCAAAGAAATATCGGACTCATTGCTAAGCAAAGCACAAGGACTATAAACCACTAAATATAATCAAGTGCAGTTTGATATCAATGTCATTTTAAAAATAATGCATCTACAATCGAACAGTGAAGTGTACATTTGTTCAGATGGGACGGAAGCAGTGCTTTCACTAGGTTCACTCTTCCGACTAAATACCAATGAAATACACGGAGGTAGGCAAGAAGCCTGACTAACCCAAGTGGTCTCCACATTATGAAAAAAAAAATAAGATTGACGATTGTCAAAAGATTGGGCGGGGAGTTCACATCTTCCAATAATCCGGGAAGGAAACGTTGCCAATGTTTTCAAAGTTGACGTCAAGAATATGCCTCGGCTTTCTATACTTCGTATGCCATTTCATTTCCATCGAGTTTTTTTCATCCAGGCTTTAATCTATCGTTTATTTTGTGGTTGTTGACCGTTAATTATATCTCCTCTAAACAGAGAATGGCAATTTCGTTTTGACAAACAATACTGCACACTGCACTTTCGCTTTGGTATAGAGATTATCTTTTTTTATATCGATGCCACTCCCTCGTATGAGGAGTTTCTGTAATAAACGAATATATTAGATAAAAGTTAGGAGTTTCTTTGTAACATGCTGAAAACGATACATGATTATCATTAGCTTCAAAGTTATGGTGCAAATCTTTTATAAACATCTTGTACTTTCGGCGAATACGTAAGAGTAATAAAACAAAAAGCGTTATGAAAAGTAAATTTCATATGAATTAGTCATGAAAAACAATTGAAGTGAGTAGCGAAACTCATTATGAAAAATAAAATTAAGTAATTTATCTTACGATAACGGTTGTAATCTGTTCATATATTGAAATAATTTAAATTAGAACTAATGTTATAATGACAAAGACTGTGGACATACGCTGGTGACAAACAAAGTAAGAAGAGAAACCACAAATGAGATTTTTAATCTCTGGAGCCATGGATGTACATTTTGAAGACCCTGTCCTTTTCATCAGCGTAAAATGGGAATACAAAGTGTAATTATATAAAGCCATTAATAACCAATCAGGTTATTTTACAAATAAGATAAATTAAAAGTAGCCAATCAGAGAAATATAAAAAAAAACCTGAAAGATTACTGATAGTAATAAGAGATAATAACCAATCAAGTTATTTTACATGCATAAAAATAATGACTAATAATATTAATTAAGAAAGGACATATTTAGCAAATACTGTATAATCCGCTTAATACGAACTCCAAGGACCACGATTTTATTTCGTAATATCAAAAATTCGTAATATCCGAAGATTGTACAGGGTGCGGCAGGTATTTGAGAACAAAACGACGTCCGCAGGTAAAAGGAGCAGACGCTTAAGATACCACAGACCTTTAATACAATTTACATTTTTGTACAAAATGCATACTGTTATTCAATAAAACCACCGTCCGCCGCAATGACAGCCTCCACACGTTGTCGGAACTGCTGGCAGGCTGGCAATGAGGTGGGTCTTCTGGATTTCTGCCATTGCCTCCACAATAGCTGGCCTGAGAGCTTCAACGGTGTTGTGTGGATGCTTGTTGGACTCCCTCTCAACGACGGCCCAGACGTAATAGTCCAAAGGATTGAGATCAGGGGAGCTGGGAGGCCACACGTTGTGAGGGATGTGGTTGTGAAGATTCGTGGTCATCCATGCCTGGGTGCTGTGGGCCTTATCACTTGGAGCAGAGTTCTGTTGAAAAACATACGGCCTACCACGTGCTACAGCAGTAATCCAGGGAGGTCTTCATGCACCACACATTGAATTGTCGCCTCATTAACCTGCAGCACCCTCCCGAGTGCACTTATGGATTTCCCAGGGTCCTCAGCAGCTTGGACAGAACGGATGAATTCCAGTGTCCTGATACGGTCCGAGCGCCGACAATGTCATTTCCTGTGTCAAACGGTTGGCACATCATCACTGGCAGCGTCCAGTTCTCCCCAAACATTGAACGGGAGAATTCAGGAATGCGGCAATTTCGCAGTCGGAATGTCCTGCAGCCAAGGAGAAGATGACGGCATGTCGCTTTATTTGCTAGGTTATGTTTAGATCCGTCATGTTTATCTGCCTCGTTTCGGAATTGTTAAAAAGTACGACGTGTTTACGAATACATGTTGCACTGTATACACTGCGTGTAAATTTTATGATAAGTTAAATTTGGCAAGTTTATACCAAGTCATATTTGCATGTGACCATCAACTTCAGAGAGAGAGAGAGAGAGAGAGATATTGTAGTTCCTTGCTGCTGGTGCTTGGATTGGAAATACGGAATGAATCTTCGCGATCGACAATCGACAATCGAGCAGTGAAGTATACATTTGTTCAGGTGGGACGGAAGCAGTGCTTTCACAAAGCTCACCCTTCCAGAATAAATACCAGATGAAATACACTGAAGTAGGCAAGAAGCCTGACTAACTCAAGAGGTCTTTCACATTATGAAAAAAGAAAAAAATAAGATAGACGATTGTCAGAAGTCAAAAAAAAAAGGAGGGGGTATCACATCCTCAATAATCAGGGAAGGAAACCTTGCCAATGTCTTCAAAGTTGACATCAAGATTATGCCTCGGCTTTCGATACTTCGTACGGAACTTCATTTCCGTCGAGTCTTTTACTATTCCAGCTACCAAATCTTTGTGATGGGTCTTCATCATCTGCACCATATACATCAGGAGATCTTGGATAAACTTTCCGAAGTGAATCATATTCAAATCTGAGTGGATGTATTGATTTTTCACAGTCCTTTAACAAGCTGCGCACAATGGCCCTCAGGGAAACATTCTGGAACGACTGGAGCCTAGTCCATCTACTTTTACATAAGTCGCCCACGCAGGCCTACTATAGAGAAGGATAGTCCGAATCATCATCTTGTACAGAAGTAGCTTATTGTCGATGCTGAGGATACTGTTTCGACCCAGGAGAGCTATCAGACGGTTTTTTTCAGATACAGAGGGTAGATCATCGCTGAAAGTCCCCGCCCCCCAGCGATTTTCTGGGCGCCTGTTCCTATTAAGAAATTTTGCGCCATCCCAGTGATAAGTATGGACTGCTACGAGATGACAGTAGCAGCCAGGATCGACAGCTTTACGTGCCCCCGAAACATGGGGGGTACAAAGACGGAAATCCAGGTGCTAGGCATCCAGCTCAGGAATAGCTTATTGTCGTAAAGAGACTCCATCCTCCCCATTATTCCATTTGATGATTTTTTTAAATATGCTATTCTATTGTGAAGAAATAATTTCGTGATGATTTCTTCATTAAAATCTATTCGTCGTTTTCAGTGACATAAAATTTACAGTTTTTAAGTTAACTCCATGTAGAAAGGCGGTCTAATTTGTATTTTACACAAAATTATATTTCAGCATCCGTTTTAAATTAGATTTTATTTTTAAATCTTAATAAAAATAATAGATAAGCTTCATCGGTTTTAAATTGATTTTTCTTTCTTAGTTAATTTTTTAAATATATCTAAAAAATTATATGCAATACACTTTAACATATTATACTTAGAATATTCGTGCAGCAAATTATCTCTCATATTCCAAGTGTAAAGTTTTTTCATTTAATGCAATATAGCTGTAATAACGCATTAAATACGAGTATTTTCACAAAATGGCCCCATGGACTTCTCGTACAAAACAACATGGTCACTCGAATGACCACTAAATAAGCAAATTTTAAAATTTTCCTTCAAAATAAAAACGTTTTCTGCCTGGATTTTTAAGCTTACAGACATACACTGAACAACCAATTTATTAGAGACACCCCGCTAATAGCGTGTTGCGCCTCCTTTAGCGGCGAGAATTGCCTCAATACATGTTGGCATGGATTCAACAAGTGGTGAAACCGTTGCGGAGGAATAGCAGCCCAGGCAGAAACAGCGTCCCATAATTGGTGCAGGTTGGACGGTAGTGTCGGAAGGCGTCGGATGGTTCTCTCCACATCATCCCATAAATGTTCGATCGGGTTGAGCTGCCCACTGAAGCAAGTGGAAGTCCGCGTCATGTTCCTCGAACCAGTCCGAGACTATTCGAGCACGGTGACGGGGAGCGTTGTCCTGCTGAAACTGTCCGTCACCACCAGGGAACACAGTCATCATGAACGAGTGCACCTGATCGGCAACAATGTTCAGGTAGTGTCGCATTCAGGAATGTGTCAACGAATATCAGATGACCCAGTGTGTCCCAAGAGAAGACACCCCAGACCAGCACTCCTCCTCCACCTGCCTGTACGGTTGTCTGCCGTCCGCATGATGTAGGAACCGCGATTCGTCGGACCAGGCGACCTTCTTCCACTCATGGGGATCCATGGTGTGTGCCTATAGCAGGCGCGCTTTCCTATTTTGCGGCGACAGCGACGGTACCCCTACTGGCCGCCTGTTGTTAAAGCCAGCTCGATGCAAGGTGCGCCGCACCGTGTGCTCCGAAATGGGTTGGGATGCTCCCTCACTGAACTGCGCTGCAATTTGTTGGGCTGTTCCCGTCCTATTGCTATGGATGATTCGTGCCAGTCGCCGTTGGCCTCGTACATCCATGGCCCTGTTTCGTCCGGAGTTGTGTTTGTTGGAGGTTGCTTTTTGGCATAACTGCCACTCACGGAATACCCTTGACACTGTTGCACGGGTAAACCCGAGGAGGAGGTTCGCGGCTTGCGAAATGCTCAACTGCGCCCGTCGACCTCCAACGATCATGCCTCGTTCAAAGTCGGTCAAATCCTTGGATTTACCCATATTCAGTCCACTTCTGCTGCTGACTGCAACTTGTGATCCAATGCAACTTTTATACACCCTTTTCGTTTTATTCTACATATTTTCATTTGATCGCGCATTATGTTATAATTTCTTTGCAAATCCTGACTTTTGGACCCTCCTGTGCTTTTAAGGATAGATAAAAGCAACGAAGGAGAAAGGACGAGTACTGAAGAGTTTTTAAGGACAGTTAAGAACCGAATCTTAAATGAGAACTATATAATCCCTATTTAAAATATGTTAAATATTTAAAAATATAATAAAAAGAAATTTTATTGTCCATATTATACAAGGTGTATCTGAAACCCTGTCACAAACTTTTAGAGGAGGTAGTATGGACGATTCTAGCAAAAAAGATCATATAAACAGAGTTCGAATTGAACGATAGCCTAGATATGAACAGAAATAAAAATGCCGCCACTAAGATCAACAAGTTAATAACTCAGATTGTATAATACCTAGGATAATGAAGCTTGGGGAAATAATAGGGTACATATAATTGTGTATACCATTAAAATTTAATAGAATTTGAACGAGTAGTTTCCGAGTTACGTAGTCAACATCGTAACACGTATTCACTTGTGAGTAGTAACCACCACTTGTTACGATGTTGACTACGTAACTCGGCAACTATTCGTTGGAATTCGATCAAATTTTAATGGTATACACAATTCTATGTACCCTAGTATTCCTCCAAACTTCATTATCCTAGATATTATAGAACCTGAGTTATTAACTTGTTGATCTTAGTGGCGGCATTTTTATTTCTCTTCATATCTCTGTTATCGTTTAAATTCGAACCCATGTTCATATGAACGTTTTTGCGTAGAATCATCCATACTACCTCCTCTAAAAGTTTGTGACAGGGTTTCAGATACACCTTGTATAATATGGACAATAAAATTTCTTTTTATTATATTTTTAAATATTTAACATATTTTAAATAGGGATTATATAGTTCTCATTTAAGATTCGGTCCTTAACTGTCCTTAAAAACTCTTCAGTACTCGTCCTTTCTCCTTCGTTGCTTTTATCTATCCTTAAAAGCACAGGAGGGTCCAAAAGTCAGGATTTGCAAAGAAATTATAACATAATGCGCGATCAAATGAAAATATGTAGAGAGTAAAGCATAAAACTAAAACGGTTGCTATTCAAAACGACGACCCAGGGTGACATGAAACAACATTATGCAAAACAGCTTCAACCATAAAGGCAAGTGCTTAGTATGGTTGAAGGCAATGTGTTCGCAATTATGGTTTATTCAAAGGACATTCTGGTGCAAGTTAGGTACTTTAATGCAGAAAAAAAAACAAACAACGATGCACCAAGATTTGCAAAATGTCGTAATATTGTGCGAAAATGTTTAAATTTGGGTGCTGTGTGACTCGGATCGAACGATCAAGAATTTAACTTTTACCATCATTTTAGTTAGCCATGTTACCGAATAGATAGGTCATGTGTGCATATTATAACTTTTACTTACTTTTTGATGCTCTATCTTAATCTTCAAAAATTCGATAAAAACCTTTTGAATGGTCAAAAAATTCGAAAAAAATTGGAAACAGAACGACCGACTTCGCGACTACAGTAATGATGCTTTATTAACATCATTCTGGTAGCGCATTCTCAACTGGTTTTGTAATAAAATTTAGACCATACACACCATTACCTTTTCTTTTATTCAATGTTATTTTTGTTCATTGTGCCGTCCGTCATTCAGCAGCACAGCTCTTTTTATACAGTCAGAAAATGTTAATAAACTGACGTCTGTAATCAGAGATCCTTAATCTAACGAGATGCGACAATCCGTATATGCGAAATGGCTCGCGCAGCTTTCTTCTGCGCAGGTTAGTTGCGAGGGTGTTGCCAGATGGCGCTGTAGGTCTTGATGATATCTGACGTAATCAAAACGTATTCAGAACACTGAAAGCAGACGATAACAGCGACAAGGAAGAGATTTTAAATATTTCGATGTTTAAAATACGACATGTCCCTTACATAAATAAAATTATTTAAATTATAAAACAAAAATTAAAGAAACTAAGAAAGAAATCAAAAAGAGTTCATTTTTATTTAATTAATACAAGACGTATTGTTATTCGGCCATGGTTAGTTACAAGATGACAACACTTGCGAATGCTCTCTTGCCATTTGAGCGTTTGTTACGAGATGGTGCCAGAGGTATTTTTGCCATATCAAGTTTGCTATGGGAATTTTGCTTGTTGTCGCATCTCGTTAGATTAAGGATCTCTGTCTGTAATCTTACAACGTCATCTGTTGGTAAAAACAGAACAATTCTAGCATTAACTTTTTTTTCCTGGAAAAAAAAGTCCGACTTCATTGCAATCGTTTCTGTGGAAACAATCTTTTTATCTGCATTCGTGTGCGAATTATTGAGTTTTACAGTTTCTCCTGACTTTTGGATCACCCTGCATTTTCTATTAAAACTGGTTACGAACACTATATAATAATTAAAAGTTAAAACACTTTTGAGACAATCAGAAGTTAAAACACTTTGAAATAGTGATAGATATACGAGGGAACGTCGGTAAATAAGTTACAAATAGATATAGAAATGAAACAAATACGACTACTGATTTGAAAACTACTTTTATTTCTCCGCATAACCTACCTGTACATTGAGGCACTTGTCCCATCGCTTCACAAGCCTTTTAAAACCAGTAAGATAAAATTCTTTGAGCTGCTGTCTGAACCAGTTGGTGACTTCCCTTTGTAGAGCTTCATCGTCGGCCAAAAGATGATTTTTAAGAGGGCCAAATAAATGGAAGTCTGAGGAGCAAAATCAGAATTATATAATTCTGTATAATAAGCTGTATAATAATTGTATAATAAGCTGTATGGCCTCGTAATCCCAGAAGACTGTGAACATCCTTTCACTGCTAACAAGACAACTGAGATGCTGAAAAAATTCAAGTGGATAGTCCTCGAACATCCTTCGTATAGCACTGATCTTGCTTCAAGCGACTTCCATTTGTTCGGCCTTCTTAAACAATATCTTGAGTGAACTCTTAAGCGATGAAGCAGTTCGGTCTTTTTAATCGAAGCGACGATGAAGCTGTACAAAGGGATGTCATCGCCTGGTTCAGGCAGCAGCCCAAAGAATTTTATTTTACTGGTTTTGAAGGGCTTGTGAAATGATGGAACAAGTGTCTTACTTTAGGGAGATTATGCGGTGAAATAAAAGTAGTTTTCAAAGCAATACTTTTATTTGTTTCATTTCTATATCCACATACTTACCGACTTCCCCTCGTAACATTGATTTTACTCTCGCCAGGTATTCGTTGAGAAAAATAAATCCAGTGTAATTGTGCATATCGTGTACATCATACACAAGCTTGAACAAAATAATTCGAACACCCGCATTTTGGCAAAGTCATTTGAATTATTCCTGACACCCGCACCATGAATGGTAACGCTCCATTTCTTGATTTATTAATGTTTTCGAAATTTTACTGAAAATATTTATACCTCTTCCGCTTTCAGTGGAAACCAGGCCATAAATTCATTACTTTCTCCTATCAGGATTTATTACTTTTTAAGTTATTGCTGAAAGACCATTTTAGATTACCTTATCCTTTTTGCTGACTTTATAAAGTGTCGATAAATCAATAAATATCAATAAATCAATACCAATCCAATAACCACAAAAAACACCCTCGTCTAGACCAACCGTCTGTAAAGAATCACCTAGAATTAGTCTTTGTACAAATTAACTTGTTTAAAACAGCATAAAAGTCTTCCAACCTAATGACTATAACAGATACATATTTGTTTTTAAAGGCAACATTTATCTCTTTCGTAATAAATGATACTCTCGTTTGTCAGAGCCATTAACTCTACAGTTCCAAGGACTGCGAAAACATCTTTTTATCTTGAAAAGAAAAGCGAATTTAGAAAAGTAAATGAATGAGACCGCTTTTTTAAAACATGCATACAGTGTAGATTAGGTTAAAAGTGTCGACCATCAGTGATCGACCAAAAACTAACCAATATGGCAATGTTTTTGTAATAGCTGGTTCTATTAAATTAGTAATCCTAGTATGTATTCGTATTTTTAAATCTTGATATATCTAGAAATTTTATCTAATTTTATCAAATTTAGAGTAAAACCAAATAACTTTATCGTTCTTACAAATACATGTACTTATGATACGCTTTTTTAGCATTATCTTTGGAGGAAATTGGATCGATAACATCATCGTTGTAGCGAGTCATTTGATTAAATATTTATTGCAAACTGAGCAGCAGATAGTCGCAGTCTAAGTCGCTGTCCCCTCCAATTTTCATCCATTCATGGTGGTGGTAGTGCTGTCGATATGCTTCATCATTTTTTTCTTTTATTCTTATTCTTCCGGTGCTTTTGACAAGGGGACCAATAACCGATTCCTGTTGAGAAAGTTGGCTTGTTCAGCGCCCCAGAGCATTTGACACGAGTGCAAACATAGGCTTTTTGGAATGGAAAGATACATAAAGAGGAAAAACTCTTCTATCCCTTTTAAACGCGATCACGTCAGAGAAAGGAAAAAAAAATCGATCATGAATCTTTTTATTTCTGGAAATGCAAAAACACTGTCACTCGAGGAAAGTAAATGCGATGATTGCTTCCGTATTTCTTTTTTCTTTTTCTTTTTTAGATAACGAGTTCAAAGTGAATTCGTCAACATACGTACATTGAAGAAAATGTTCGATTTGTCCATCCGTCCGATTGTGTGTTTTGTATGCTAGAAACGATTCATCGACGGCCGGAAGAATTACAAAGAAAAAAGTTGATATCAGAGATTTCCATTTGATCATGAGCTGAAATTAAATTGGATTTATACGAGCAAGAACTTCATACAGAACTTCGCAATCTTTGATGTATTCAAAATCCTATTTATGGAATTTTTATATTGCGTTTTTGAATGATAATCTAGAATAACATTCTATTGCTCTTCAGTGGATTTTGATGAACGTGATGCCGTAGTAAGAGATAGTATAAACATTTAATCATATCGTGGAAAGATTTACGTTCGCTTGGGATATTGCATAAAGGATTGCCGTTCAAAATATTTAAATATAGCTATATCATCTTATTCAGTTTTCAATATTCTTCGAAACTCCTTAATTATTTTTGTAATAAGAAAGATCTCAAGTTTCTATTGCATTTTAAGAAAATTTTGCATTAGGATAATCCAACAGTTCTTTAAGGAAAATATTCGTGATTATTAATAAATGAAATAAATATATAATCTTTACTCCGTTAATACTTTGTTTATTAGGGCCGTTCACCTAAATATCCTCCGTAGTTAAGACAATCATAAAACCTAAGAATTCCATAAGTGGCAAAATGATGCCGCTGCTCATGTATCCTGTTTTTCGTACACATTCCACAATTGCTCGATTGAATTATGATTTATGAATCCAAGGCAACATTTGAGATACAACCATTCCCGGCAATCCTTACAGTCAGGTCAAAGTCGAGCAGTCACTATGGCCTAGAGGCAAAAGCCTAGGGGCACCGATGCTCCAGAAGGGGTCATTCACAAAATGCGTTCGCTTGACGGGAGGAGGTCCGATATTCAAAGAAATGATATATGACATTTAAAAACCCCAGATTTTTCAAGTGATTCTAAGATTTTGAAGTTTTGTGAGATTTCTAAAGATGTGGGAGAGATTTCATAAATCTGTAAGATTAGAAAATATTTCACAGATTTATAAGAGTCGTGAAGATTTCATGATATATGGGAAGATTTCCCGGGATTTTTCAAAATATAAATATAGATGTTATTAACTCCTCCCTTCAACAATAACGTTAACTAAAGTTTTTTATTATTTTTATTATTATACAGGGTGAGTCAAAAGTCTGTACTCCCCCCTCCCCTTCGGACAATTTTAAAACGAGTGGAGATAAAACAAACCTGTCGCAGGCAATATAAAAGAAGTTAGATAGGGGCTAAACAATGGTGGTGGCAAATTTGACCTTTGATCTAGAATTTTGCACCTTACAAGTTTGTAACCGATACAGGTAGAGAAAAATTTCCACTTCTACAGTTATAGAGCTCAAAACGCAGATTTTAACAAAAAAAAAAAAAGGATTAAAAATAAGCGTAAAAATAAACCCATTACAACAAAATTAAATTTCGGTGCTCAAGCTGAGTGTGAACTATGGAATAGCATCTTGGTGGGATCTGCTTCGTCTTAGCGTAAATTTTATGTCAATTGGGTAAGCACCTAACCTAACCTTCGTCTTAGAGGATATTAATTTTTTAAATATGGCTGTAGCGTTCAAACCAGCGCGCTAAATAAACTCGACAAGTACGGACTCCTCTCAGTAAGACTATTTTTTTGTAAATGACTTGGAGTTAATAAAGCCAAGCTCTGATGAGCCGTTTTGGAGTTATTAACCATCATCTCCAATAGTTAAAAACCCATCCCCGCAGACCCCCCACCCCATCCCCCAAAAAAATTCTTTCTTAGGGGGATCCTAAAACTATGCACTGACGTATTTTTCATGGAAAAGGGTTAAGTCTTTTTACAGATTTTTTTTTTCTAATAAAAAAGAAGAAATGGCAGAAGCATTCATTTAAACGGCACAAACACAATAAAAACATAAACGGCCTCCTCTCAATGAGACGAATCTTTATTGAACAGAAACTGTTTGGCTGCGAAGAGCCATTTTGGAGAGAAAAAAAGATTTTAAGGACCCCCAAGTCCCCCCCCCCCCTCCACCAACTGAAAAATAAAATTCTTTTTTGAATCCGTACGAATGTACCATTCCGCAATACCAATTTATTTTACTTTTGTTATACTTGCATAATGTACTGTTTTTTTAATATTGTTTTTAACATTACAGGACATTTATCATATTAAAAACACGATTCCTAATTTAAATAGGTTGATACTGAATATTTAGAAAGTCTATTAGGTTGATTGCAATCCCAAATCTATCCGCCAGATGGCAGCCCCCATGGTGGAAGTCTATCCTTTCTTTCCACCATGGCAGCCCCTATTTTGTTCTAGTTTATTTACAAAATTTTAAGACTTGAAAGAACAGCTTCAGCAAATAGGAGCGAAAACTGACGGAAATAAACAAGTAATGACTAACAGTGAGCAATAAGCCAATTTTTCTCTTATTCCAAAGATACAAAACTTATTGATTTGGAAAACCCAACAATAAAAATAAACAAAAATAATTATAACATGATAATTTTTTAAAAAATTCCAAAGTAACCTCTTCTTCTCTTCATAAAAATGTGTGTGCTCTAGTTAAAATAATTTTCTTTCAATTAAAAAAAAAAAAAAACCTATCCCCTAATTTTTTAACTTTGATGAAAGCTTAATTATAAAAATAAAGTGTTCTTACATCCTAAAAAAATCCTATTCAGTATTTAAAAACACTGTAGAACACAGTCTTGTGAATATGAATCTCTATGTGCACATCTTGAAGAGAAGGTAGATCTTGAATCTAAATGTGCACATCATTTGGTTTTTACAAATCAATAAATTTTGTATCTTTGGAATAAGAGAAAAATTATCTTATTATTATGTTTTATACCCAATTTCGTTGTTTAACAGTGAGCAAATTTTAAATGAATTTCGATTTACGGAAGTGACGATGTTAAATATTGGGCTAGGCTACGACATCTAATTTAACCTCAGAGAATTTTTCGATCTGTAGGAAATCCATGAAACTTGAGATCTTTGTTTTTAACATTGTTGTTCGAACACTGTGGAACTTACATAGGCATGTTCTTATATAGTGTTCTTAACATTGCCGAACTTTTCTCCTCATTTCGACCTCAGATACATAAAGCGTCGGCACTGCCATCTATACATAAATCAACCTATATCAAAAGTTAAACCATCTTCATCTAATAACCATGGTTAAAAGTCATTAGGGCCGACCACGATGGAGATTCATCTCCACCGTGGGGCCGACCGAGGAAAGCTGGAACAAAATATATGCAATAGTGAAAACCTGAAACGAAATGAGAATTCGCGAGGAATTCGAGAGATGGCTACAAGAAAGAGAGTGATGCACAATGACGAAACACCGATTTTCCTGTTTCTGCGGGTTTTTGTTACATCTGAAGATGAGGAAAATATTTTTTGCCGAGTTTTTTGCTTATTTTTTGTGGATCGTTGGATGCCGCAGAGATCGAATGTCAGATTTGAGACTTTTAAAACCTGCGATAATCTTTGAGATTTTTTTACAGATTTGTGAGATTTATGAGAAGGTGTACGATATTTTTCCGTATGACGGATCTCTTGGATTATCTACATATGAACGTTCACCCATACACTGTTTCACCTCATCACGCTGTTGTCACTAGTATAAAGGGGAGATTAGTATAAAGAAGGAAAGCTTAGTGCTTACGACAGTAGAATTGATTGGCTTCAAAGTTATGGTTAAACAACGCGATTTGGCAAACATTAAACGTGGGATGATTGTAGGAATTCGGAGCCGTGGCAAACTTAATAATGATATATTCAAGAGCAGCTGCTGTTTACTTGTTTAAAGGATTAGACAGCCAGGCAAAAAAAAAACAAAAAAAAAACTGGATCTCAACGTGCAACTTGTGGTCGACTAGTGAATGCTCGGGCGGAACGGAGACTATCCAGAATTGTAAAGGAAAACAGAAGGGTAACATGGAGTAAATTACAGCACATCTTAATCAAGGACCCTCTCAAAAGATCTCTGAACGCATTGTTCGTCGTACACTGCAGCGTAAGGAATATGGAAACCGAAGACCTGTTCACACATTATTGCTGTCCGCAGGTAACAAGAGAAAACGTCTATATTTCGCACAAAGGCACAAGGATTGGACAGTCGATAATTGGAAAGAAATTATGAGGAAGAATCGGAAAGTAACGGGAGTTTGCGATTCATGAATTAATTTCAAACATTCAGAGCAAACTAAATTGTATTTTGGAATCTTTATTTATTATCTTATTTTTCAACATAATCGCCGCATTTGTTTATGCAGCGGTCCCAGCTTCTGTGT
Source organism: Rhysida immarginata (assembly GCA_023313115.1). Taxonomy (NCBI): domain Eukaryota; kingdom Metazoa; phylum Arthropoda; class Chilopoda; order Scolopendromorpha; family Scolopendridae; genus Rhysida; species Rhysida immarginata. Next base: position 277,144 of record JAHWFO010094941.1, read on the forward strand.
CCTATTTCAAGAAATTCGTTGACTGTTTTTATGTCATAAATGATTCCGCCTGATTAGATAAACTTTCATGTTTTAAAACGCGCGTTTATGAGGAACGATCGTAAAGTTGTGATAATCACAGCGCCGTAGTGAGAAAATTTTTGACACTGGGCAAATCAGCTTTTCTGGGGCCCTAAACAAAGTTTACCCAAAAACAATTTAACATAGACCTATCCAAAATCCAAGTATTGACCAAATGTGCCAATCATTACTTCACAGAAAATAATTGTGACATATTAGATTGGGATCATACATTGAATAGGGGGCCCCATCTACAAGGGGCCCCGGGCAGGTGCCTCGGCGGCCCCCCCCCCCCCTTCACTACGGCCCTGGATAATCATACTTAAAGATGAGAGTCTAGGATGCAAGTATTGACGGTAAGGTTAAGCCTGTTTTCCGTTTAGCGAGTTCCAGGCGTTTCTGTCTCTGATCGTATATGATTGCTTACTTATGATCTTCACAATTGCTGGTATCATAAGTCGCTGGTATCATAAGTCGATGTAATTATTTTTAATAATGTCGGCTTCACATAGTTTATTTAAATTTCACGAAAAACGAGATGGTGGGTGAGAGATCTTCGAGTGAATAGGAACAATGTTAGCGAATATCACAGCGGCAAATGCTTTAGTTCCGTGTTCAGGGTGCGTTTGTTACTTTTCCTATATACGGATTCGGCCACCAGGGCCGACGCGTGCGGGTGTGAAGTTGTGCACTGCACAAAGGCGCCTCGTCATGGGAGGAGAGGAGGGGTCGCTACGATAATTAATATGAAATTACTTATCATTACAATCTAAAATAAATATTAAAAAATGATAAAATTTACGTAAAAATATGTCAAAGAAGTTTTCTGGAGCTCAAAACATTGCTCGGGAGCGCTCAAATCCAGAATGGGGATGCTAGAATTTACACCATGGTGCCACTAATCTACGCGGCGGCCTTGTCGACCACTCGATCACGTTCATGCTTTAAATTTATTACTGTATCATTTTTACTTAAAATAAGTAAATGATTTACCATATTTTTGGGACCTATTTATTAAGAAATTCACGCGAGAAAAAAAAAATCACGTGCCCTGAACACCAGCTAGGGCAGCCATGATTCTCCATCTGAATTGAAGACCATGACTCAGCATGCATAACGAACTACATTACATTGATACCCTTGCTGAGGGGTGAATACAAAATATGAGAAGACGGAGCGAAAAAATAAATACCATACCTGGGCACTATTTGCCCTCGCTGCGCCACTGAAATCAACCTTCGCCAGATATTGAAAAAAAAAACAACTTTAAAACGCCTGAAAAGAAGCGTACGCGTCGAAGTCGCTAGTTGGAAAACGACTATAGGTGGCAGAATGTCGCTGAAAAATCATTCAAAGTACGAAGTCGCTGAAAAGTTGCTAAATGGAAAACAAGCTTAGTCCATCTCTATAAATGCACCAGATAATTTGATACACTTTTCCATGGGATGGATAAGGAATTGGAGGTCTGTAGAAGGTCTCCCACGTTATAGGCTTGCAGACGATTTTTTGGCTAGGGTCTATATCACGTAAGCAGGAAAATACATATAGGTGATTTTTGGAATTCGTGCGGTGTGACCCTAACCGATTATGCTCGTAGAGCCACCATAATAACTGGGATCACATAAAGAAACTAGGGGTGCTCTCAAGGTTAAGTGCTGGAATACAGAGAAAGAGGGTGCCTTCTTCAGGATAATGTGAACGTTACTGACAAAGGGATTGGCAGACGAGCTGGATATGAAATTTTACCTCACCCCATTTCCCCGAACGGGCGCCAAGCGATAGTTCCACTCCTTAATCTCAAGCAACAACTGCCTAAAACGTCCTCCCAGTTGACGATGAGACCATTTCAGAGGTAGAATATTTCTTTAACACCCAAAGTGAGAACTTCTTCAAACATAGGCTATAATAGCTCATCCATTATTTGGAAAAGTCAAATTATGTCAAATTACCTGGTGCTTAAGTAGAGAAGGACTAACATTCTCTATGATTGTTACAATTTTATAATAACTTTGTATACGAAACCTGTCTAACAAGTAAAATGCATCCGATTTTAGGTCAGGAAGACATGCTATTTATCAGATGTGGTTCATCTCCTGATCTCCTTACAAGTAGGCCCTTTCTACTTCCACGCACATAGCCCAGCGAGTCTTCCATTATTGCAAAGCATCTGTGGAAGGTATCTTTCGGAATGGCTTTCAATGAACTCGTACATCATGAAAATGGCGGAATAGGTCCTGGGTAGTACACCTTAGTAAACACTGGTTCTTCTGGGGCAAACACATGAACAAAGAAAACTGTCATCAGCTTAATTTACTCCGAGTCGATATTCTTTTTATCGATCTTGGAGAGAACGGATGCTTCTTGGTTCCTGTATCATACCCGTGTACCTAAGTTTCATATGCATGATCAAGGTTTTGAGGAGCTCGTAAATCGTATTAGCAGTTCCAGCATGCTATGCGCAATCTCACGACTGAGTTGTTTCTATACCTCGAAAGCAGCTTGGGCGCACAGCCAAATTGCGGACATATCCAAGAGAGTGGATGGGAGCAGTACATCGCTGTAATCAGACGATAACCTTTAAACGCCTCTTTTAAATGTAGAAGTGAGTTATATTCATTCTTTGATATCTATGGTAACTTAATATTAAACTTTTATAAGAGCTTTTCTCCCGTTTAAGTGTGCATACATTTTTGGATCCCATTGTATGCAATACGCCATTTTGTTGCAAAGACCCACAGTCCTCTGAAAAAGGAAACCATTGTGATAACCAACAATGATCTATCTATACAGGGTGATTCAGAACTTATGTTACAGAGGAATATTGTCACATGTATTAATGGCTAAATTAGGAGTAGCGCAGTGGAAATATAATATCATGTAACAGCACACATAAATAGAGTAAAACAAAAATAAAGTTTATTGAAAATAAAGTAAATCTGCAAAAAGCAATGAGGAACCAAACTGGCACCTCCTTGCAAAAATAAATTTAAGAACACCAATTACAAAAATGCAGTTAAATAACGGTTTAACTTAAATACGATCTGTCTAACTTTACTTGCTCCTCAGAGCAAAACAACTTAAACTTAAAGATTAAACTTGTAAAGAAAACCTAAAGTTTTCCAAGCCCACTTAACCTAGCAGTAAACTACAACATAGGCTTAAAACGTAAGCCCTTACATTACAATTCAGTCAGATAACTTAAAACAAAGCTTAAGAGCTAAACCAGAAGCACACAAAGCTACAAGCATAAATGACTTCAAAGGAATACTGCTACACAGAAAAATCAAGCAAGTGAGCTGCTAGCACAAAGAATAATAGCCTAATAGCTAAAAAGTTAAATTGCTTAATTCAAGACACCAGATCTAAGCTAAATAGATAAACAGCAAGTTAACTGGGTCGGCTTCTAAAACGATACATAAAGACCAACCACTCAACTAACATATAACACATTTAACAAACATTAAAGCATACAAAGGCTTAAACATAAACATGTGTATTGAAATTCAATTAAGCAATTGCACTAATTTACGGTAACAATTCACACAAATTTCGTAGCGAACACAAGCGCATACGAAATTACAGAACGGCGCACTCGCGAACTAAAAACGTTCCAAATAGCGAGAACAAGAGTAAGATAAATAAGCTTTATCAAAAAGTCTCTATCGGTAAAGTTCCAAGTCCGGGGAAGTCCATTAATAATAGTATTTTTACAAAAAGCTAAGATTACAGGAGATTAAACCCTTTATAAAAAATCTTTTCACTTCGGCGACTCCAAGCCACGAGAGAAACCTGTGAAAGGAATTGACACAAAAACTGGTTAAACGTAATTACACTGAAACGCTGACGTTAAACCACAAGATAAGAAACTTGGGCTAAAATCGTGGCTTGACACAAGATATTAAAACGACGAACGGTAGAACGCACTTCACTCAAAATTTTATGATGACAAAGCCGAAATGGCTCGAAAAGTAGGCTCTCATGCCTCCGGGCCAAAGACCACACACCTGAGTGTGAAAATGCATATCACGGCGCCTTAATTCTGGGAAGGATTTTCTGACTAATGCGGCCGCACAGCCTACTGAAAATATAACACTCACCAAGATGACGCACTGGTCGGCGACCGTAACACTCGGCACACAGGGCAGCACGTCGAACTGCGTCGTAGGGAACTTTTCATGCCGCGGAGTCTCGCATTTTGCCACGCAAGCATTCTCCGCCAACGGAGCTTCCCCGCACGGCAGGGTATTACACAATAAGGCACTCGCCGCCTCCGTAGCTGTCTCCGTTGAGGTGACTTGAGGACGAGCCCTCTCCTCCGGCGAAATGAACACCAGGCAGTCACGAAGCCCTCCGTCGTTCGTGGCCAGGAGCTTCTTTTTGCTCCGTCGTCCGTCGGTAGACGCAAAACTCCTTCTACCATTCCGTCCCTGATCACGCCTCGAGACCGCCGTCGAGAATCTCGTTCCTCCCTCATTGGCTGCTGCGATCTGATGCTGACGATGACGCTGTCGACGTCGATTTCGCTTTCGCTCCGAATTATAAAATATTCTAGAGCGAAAACGATCGACTATGCCATCGGAATCATTAAAATTCCGTGACAAATATGGTAGATAGAAGTTACTAAAGCAAACTTTTTTATTAAGCAATGTATGTCGTATCAAACACCGATACAGCGCTACACTTATTTCAAGGTATCGTCCCTTGGACATCTTCTTTGGGGACATCTGAAGACTCTGGTATGTGTATATAATGTCGACGTTGTTCTTCCGCTTAATATCGATGCCTGTAATACCATGCGTATTACACCGGGCATTTTTGAACGAGCGTGGCAGTCAATGATTCGGCGAGGCCAATGTTGTGTACAAAAAAGGGGGCGTCAGTTTGAAGCACTTCTGTAATGCACACGTTGTCAAACCTTAATGTTTGTTGTTGTTCAGTGAAAGCTCAGTCATCATAATCAAGCCACTGGCATTTATATGAATGGTTTCTGCAACTGAAGCGAATATAGTGCCATACCGGTAGGAAATAGAACACACATTGCTTAATAAAAAAAAAATGTTTTAGTACCCTCTATCTACCATATTCTTCTGTAAAATAAGTTCTGAATCACTCTGTATAATATAAAAAACTGTAGTTTTTGTTGCAATAATATAGTTTAATGTGAAGTATTTTCAGAGTACTGTTGGCAGTAATTGTAGCTTTATACACAAGCCGTCAAAAATATTCTGCACCCCCTTCACCCTCCGGTAACGGAATTGCACGAAGCCAAACGTATAAGAAGATGCAAATGATATAAAATACGAATATTTCTACAACGTTGTGCGTTGTCTGGCGGTGTGTATATTTGGTGAGCAGAGCAATTGTTGGCGATAATATCAGTACAAATTTATAATTTAATAATAAATCGATTTAAAAAAATAACTGATTGCTGGTTTGAAATCTCTTATGAAATAATGATAAATCTAAGAAATACAACTGATGGGAAGTGCGAATTCTGTTCAGAAAGTTCCAGAAATTTTTAAGAATTCATTCAACTTATAGGTCAGTGATCTTTATCTCCTTCAAAATAATCTCCTCCCCAGCGAATACAGTTGTCTCAGCGGTGTTTCTATTTTTTATGCTTTTTTTTATAATCACCTTTAGTTTCCTCTGGGGAATTTTTCTTGAACTCCTCAGTGGTGTCAAATCTCTTCCCTTTCAGCGTTACCTTCAGTTGGGAAGAGGGGGAAAAAAACGCAGTGGCTGGGATTTAGCTTCAATCCCGATGGAGCGCGATGATTGGCTCATGTAATCACGTGGTACAGGCCGAGACGCCTGGTACCGTAATTAAATAAACTTTTAAATTCGTTAAACTATATTTTACTTTTATTTTATCTACGTTAGCTGCTTAACGCTTATCTATTAATCTAAAATCACAGTATTATTCCAAGTGACAATGACAAAACAACATACCAACAAAACGATAGTATGAAGGAAATGGATGCCTCACAACCTTGTATGAAAGTCCTGCAATGTGCGAAAATAATATCACCCGACCGAACCAACCAATAATAATATTGTAATTGATAATAATAATACTTCGAATTTTAGGAGTTTTTGGAGGCCTGTAGTTTTGTCCATCAAAAAACACATGCGCACTTCACTTCATAGTATTTGAGTAGAGGCTTCACTCCCATCGCACGCTTGTAGTATTTTTGTAAGGGTGTTCTAATGTTCTACAGTCTCGTTTCCAAAACTACGAATTTCGATTTTTTTTTTTTTTGTACAGCTTTAATAGATTTTCTAATTCTTGCAAACTATAGAATTTTTGCCCCACTTCAAAGCACACGGAATCGCAATCTAATCATAAAAATAGATTTAATATATCTATGAATCTAATCGCAGCCGCCATTTTCCGTACCACGTGATTAAATGAACCAATCACCGTGCTCTACCAGGATTGAAGCTAAATCCCAGCACCGGGATGGTAGCCACTGCGAAAAAAAAAATGTCTGCTGCAGCAAGGTCAGGGAAGCACGGGTGAAGAAGAACAGTCGTTTAATGTTTAGCTAAAAACTCACGAACTGAGAACGTTGAGTGAGCTAGCACCTTGTCATGATGGAAAAATTAGTTCTGATTACATCAAACATCTGGTCTTTTCCTCCTCATATTTCCTATAAGGCGTTCAGAATTTGGAAGCAATAACTCTGCTTAATGCTTGACTAGATGGAAGGAATTCATGATGAATAACGCCAAGTTTCGTCGGCAAGTTTCTTCCCTGTTAAGCGGTGATTGGTATGAAAGAGATCTCTGATTGCTGAAAGGCCAGTCGATTTGAAGAACATCCAGAACGTCCTTCAAAACGTCCTTTGTCGTCTTTAACTGGCTTCCGACCTTTTTTGAACTGGCTGAACCATTCCTAACACCGGGTGCGGCTCATGGATTCATTAGCGCAGGCTTGTTGAAGCATTTCTGTGAATGGGGGCCCCCCCCCCGGTTGGTGCAGAATTTCACTGCACAATGCTTTTTACGCAAGTCGTGAAAATTAAACATTCACGTTACATATAGAATGTTCGTGCATAAACTAAGCTACGTATCGACAATCCAACAATGGGAGGTTATTCGTTAGGTCCACGCGTAGACAACAAACTAGCTCAGATGTTTGTATAAATAACTGCAGGCGCGCTACTAAAAATGTTCCGGAACTTTTTGAACAGACCTGGTATACCTAGGACAGGGAGAAGTGTGCGTTGTATGGGGAATACGGAGGCTCCTAAACTTATGTGTTTGGCTAAAAGTTCTGGAAGAGATGCGATGCGTCAGTTGGTGCCTTCTCATGATAGAGCAGACGATCGCCACTCTTCCAGTGTTTAGATCTCTTGCGCCTAAAACCATCTCGTAGATTTCGGAGAACAAGCAGGTGGTATTCCTTGTTAATGTGCTGTCATTGTAGATCATGCACATGATGAGCTGGTAATCGAAGAAAATGGTCATCATGACCTTCACATGATTTCGTGATTGGCGGGCCTTTTCCATTGAGATGACTGTGCTTTTGTTTCAGGGCCGTAACCGTAGACTCCATTGATCAACATGTTCCGCCATTTTCACTCCAAAACGACTATGGCTTCTGGACACCTTTAAATTGGCCAAAAATCATTTTTTTCAAATTATATGAACTGCTACTTGGAGCTCAGCATTAAAGAGCAATGACCTCTTTACAGTTTCTGATCTGGTTCTGGGTTTTAAGCGCTTTACATAATGGAAGTGCTAACTCGTACATTTAATTTCAATTCGTGCTGTGAATCTGATTCTTAAATTTTTCATACGAAATAAACTGCTTTATATATTCAAGGTAAGTACTCTTTGCTACAATGGTTACCATGTCTTGTACCGCGCCCTGCAGGAGCAAGCTAATTCGAATGCTAAGAGTTTTATTACAACAGTGAAACAGCAATGAGTGCAAAATATTCAAAACGGTTCGAAGCACCTTTCTTGTGTTCGCATGCGAAGGGTCTGAAAATGTCGTCAGCAGCCGCTGCACGCTACATGAAAAAATTAACGACATTGTAAGGAATTGTGTGAAGCGTTTTGAAGCCAACAAAAATGTCGATGACCTACCAGAACGACGCGTAACAAAAAGGCCACTAAACAAAAAGACACTAGAGACCTTCATGAAGAATCCAAAAATAACCTTGTGGGAAGGACAGGAACAATGCATGCTTCTGGTGTTCATTCTATTCTCGACTGGAATGGATTCGGCCAACGTGCAGGTTCAAACGGAGTTATCACGCTGATTGCGAGTTATCGGGTGAGGTCAAAAACTCTCATCTGTGAGAAGAGTTAGCGTTTTGTCGGCCAGAAATCCCGGTGAGAAAACTGTGACGTCATTTTAACGCGGTCAAAATCGCCAGTTAGTGCTGCTATGCCTAATCGGTTAGTCTAACCGTCCTCACCGAGAAAAAGACGGTTAGCCCAGTGAGAAATTACGTCATCATTCTCTCACCAATGAGTGCTTTTGACCACAGCCATCAGTAAACATAAACAAATGCCATGAAGAATAATATTGTTACTCTCGAAGGCCTCGTAAAAATGTGGTAAGTTTGCTTGTGTTTGGCTTTGGCTACAATTTTATGTTTAAACCGTATCTTCATTATGGACAATACAAATTCATTTATAACGACTCAAAAGTTGAATTACAATACAAGCAATCTCTGCATTCCCGGCCATGATTTGCCATGAAATATGTGCGTCTTCGTGCAGTCGACTTCCGTGTGATGACACGAGGCAACTCTCCATACTAAGACTGTGCCAGAGACGTTTGTAAAAGGTCTCTGGACTGTGCGTTATACGTGCTTTTGCCTTATTCAGTTGGTTGAGCCACTGCCACCGCGGCCACCCGAGTCTAATGCGGGTTTCACGAATAAAAAGTTAGCGGCGACGGCCGCGGCGCCGCAAGCCTCACGGATCCGCTTTCAAAAGCGGCAGATAGTTGGTGATAACCGCAAACGCTTCTCGTTTCACGAAAAAAATGCGGCACAGCAAGCGTTTGCATTTGCAGCTGCAATCCGATTGGTCGGTGGTTATGACCCATACAAATCACAACATCAACTTCTTGCTTGTCCGCCATTAATCGCCCGCTTGCCGTGTTTATTCTATTCTCGACTGAAATGTGCAGTCTCGAGCTGCCCCGAACTCTAATTCTATGTCTGTGGATGGTACGTGCTATTGCCTTCCCAGAATTTACATGTAATTTAGGTTTTCTGAATGGCTGAGCCACTGCTGCTGCTGCCGCCCAGGTTCAACACGACGTACTTCGTCCGCAAGGTCAAATTAGCTCTGCGGACGACGCATTGTACTCAACCGCTCGGCTCGAATTATTTGTGAAACGGTTTGCGGTGCGGCGCTCCAGGCGGACGCCGCGCCGCGCCCAGATCCGCTCGCCGCAAGGAATTTGTGAAACCCGCTTAATACGCAGAGTCGATTGCCTGTTTAGCGGATGCCGCGCGGTGGATTGCAATTACATGATTTTGTCGATAAAAATGATAAAGTAACTTTGAAATTTACATATTATAAAACTTCTGTTAACCAGAAATGTAATAAAATATAAAAGGTTAGGTTACATATTTTTTATGTTTTGAGTAACTGTGGTTTTCCTATGTGGTGCTATTATTTTGACTCGGACCTTAGTTTGCCGTGCGGCACTCCAGGCGGACGCCTCGGACATGCCCAGAACCGCGCGCCGCGAGGAATTTGTGAAACCGGCTTTAGTCCAGTTCGTGCGACTTAAAGCGTTGCCGTAATTTAAAAAATAAGATCGGACCTTATTTATTTTTGATCAGACCTCGGATGCATTTTTGGGGAGTGGTGTCTATCTAGTTTTAAATACAAAAAATTTCTGATTTATATTTTTTAAGTTAATGTATAAAATATTTTCAGGAAAGAGCAATTTAGCCATCATTTCAATAATTTTAGCAATTTCAAAGTACGGCGTAATTGTAAGGTAAATATTATTTATTTATTTTATAAATGATTCTGTTGACGGCCACGGCTGAAATACAACAAGTAAAGAAAGTCTAGGGTAAGATAATTGAACCAACAGAATAACTTCGTTTTTGATGAACAATTTGGCATCTTTTTTTTTTATTAAAGTCTATTGCAAGCAACGTTTACATTATTTATGAAATCACCTGATTCGTACGAGTATAGACCCAAATTTTTCCATCTATTTAAAATTCTGAAATAAAGTTTGTTTTTTTCCAGGTCTTCAATTATAATATTGACAAGAGACATTTGTAAGGTTCGTTTTTAATTTTGTTCGTTATAAATACGCTTTTGCTTAACTTTCTTCTGAAGTCGCAGCTACATAGATGAAAGCTGCTATTTTTTTAATCCTTATTCCTTCTGGAAAACTTCCTTAGAGGAACGATAAACAATACGATTTCTTTGTGCAAAGGCCAATTAGGAATCTCAACAATCGTCAACAAGCCACTTAATATTCAGAAGACTCAAAATCCTGCAATTTTTTTTCTTTCATTTTATGAAACACATAAAAGATCTTCGTTGAATTCGCTCTGTTGAAAGAAAAGCCCTCGAATTTTCTTTCGGACAGAACCTTTCAAAATTATCGACCGTAGAATCTCTTCAAAGCTCTTTCAAATGATGTCGATTCTCCTGGGACCGGATGTATTCTAAAATTCCAAGTTGATCATGCAATGCTTTTGAATTTTATTTCCTTAATATTTCACAGTTTCTTGATGTTCACTAGTCAATTAAAGTTGGTTAATCTACAATAATTCCAAATAATTCTCTCCATCCAGCGTGAGACATCGAAGAAATATCTTTTCTTCTTTAAAGACATTTAGCAACACAGGAGTATAATCGCATTTGCATTTCGAAGAATTTTGATTAAAAAAAAAGAAACTCGATCGTAGACCAAGTTTATTGCAGCTAAGACAATGTATTTAGCCTAAAAGTAAAGAAGAGGCTTATGTTTTCGTTTCTCTTAACAGTAAATTCGGATTCGGTTGAAGAAAAATATTTGTTTCTTTCTCTGATGCACAAAGGGAGGAGGGGAGAGTGTAAACGAATAGTACATTTTAAATTTATTTTCTACAAAATCTCTTTTATTGAATTCGATTAGTTAGTCCATTATCCATTTACTTACTTATTTCCACATTCAAGCAGCTCTACGCCTCCCTGAACGAACCTCACTTCGGAATCATTACTGGGTAATAAGTTTTCGATTCATTATTCACTAACAATTACGCCCCCCAAAAGCTATATATTGTACCTTTACAGTGCATTTTAAAAAGGCGCTGACTCTGCAATCTATAATTATCGTGCGACATTTTTACAAATAAACTACAAACCTTGTGACGAAATAGCATCGTTTAGTTTCAAGGTTCTTAAATCATCGGCCACGCACACCAATTCGTTTATACGCAATTGAATTTAATGACAAATAAATGAGGCAATTGCCAGCTTAACCAGAAGTGTGGTTTCAGCAATAGGGAGGAAACCTTTTCAGCTTTTGCACTTATCTAATTTATGTTTCTGAAAGGAAAAAGGAACTAGAAAGAGAGATAAAGGATTTTTCTGAAGCTTTTAGGTGAAAACGAATTCTATTTAGATTATTAAATAAAATGAAATGACTTTAAAGGTGAAAATACGCTAAATTATTATTAAGATGGGCTTGATGTCGGATGATGCGGGAGAGTCAAAAAAGAAATCCTAATTAAAATTTAAATGTTGAAGAAAATATTAAGAATAAAGATTAAGCACTTCAAAACCTCAACTTTGGCCACATGGTGTATACCTTTGCAAATATACTGAAGAGTCTAAGTTCCGTTCTCCCCTAATAAAGGGAATGGAGTGAACTTTGATTTAATAATGTTAATTCTTGGCATATGAGCTTCAAAGTAAAAATTGAACATTTAAATTTATTAAAAATGCTATGGCTGGAGAAAACAATTCTGAAATCACATAACTAGAATATTTCAAAAAGTTAGAATATTTCCTAATTGATTCACAGTGTTAGAATATGCAAATAACACACATATGAATTATTAGATAATGGTATAAATAAACACCGAATAGAACATGTGCGTTAATAGAGCTAACACTATGAGACGAAAAGCTGACATTTTTGTCGTTACTAAAGAAGTAATCATTACCCTGTCAAAAATGGGACAAAGCCAGAAGAAAATTGGTAAACAAGCCCGATGGGGGGGGGGGGCCCCCCCCCCCCCCCCCCCCCCGCCGCCCCCCCCACGAGCACGGAGAGGAGGGGGGGGGGGGCGGGGGGGGGGGGGGGGGGGGGG
>JAHWFO010094941.1:289602-307796 GCA_023313115.1 Rhysida immarginata
CCCCCCCAAGGAACAGCACTGAAACAGCACCCTTGCAAATAACCGAAGGAAATGGGGACTACGGCTGGAGATGATCGGCAGTTTATGAAGACCATGAGACGGAACCGTTTCAGAAGTGCGTTCAGCGAATGCGGACACGAGCTGGAGTGCATGCTTCACACACAACAGTTTGGTCACATGGGGTTCCGATTACGAACACCGAAGTCTAAACCACTACTGAAGCGTAAGCGATGTCGAGTTCGAATAAGATGGTGCAAGGAACGTCTGATGTGAGGTGCTGATGACTGGAAACGTGTGTTCTTTAGTGACGAATCCGTTCATCTGTACAGCATGGAGCTCAAGGACAACGATTATGGCGATTTGAACATAAAACCTTTCTGAAGAGCTGCCTCAAGCTTTCTGTTAAGTTTGCTATTTTGGTCATGGTCTGTTGGTAAGCCGTGCATACAAAAAGGACGTGTGAATTCGGAAGTTTATTAAGAAGTACTTTATGCTGCCTTCGGCCGAAGACTTGTGCAAAGATGATTTCATTTTCCAACAGGATGGCGCATCATATCACGCATCGAAGAGCACTATGAAATACATGTATCTCAGTGAAAAATAATCAATAACTTTGAATCAATATCGACTTCCAGTTATTCCAAATATTTCTCTGCAGTCAGATTACCAAATAAGAAAAAAGGATTAACGAGATGATCACTAAAAATGCAGGCACAACGCATTTAGGGTGTGTCTAAAAAAGTCCGACCGGTCGCCAACAGTCATGTGGTACGATCGGCGGCCGTTTGCATCCGTTCATTCAAAATGGCGTCGCAGCAAGGTTCCTCATCATTTAAATTAGTAAGATTTAAAATTGTGTAGATACATACATTTTTTTCACCCGTCTTTTATTTTTCGTATTAATTCCTTGTTTCTTGGTGCTGCCCAATATCTATTTCGCCATCTCCTTTCTCCAAAATATATTTATTAAGTATCGGGCACGCGAACACTTGAATTCTCTACTTTCGTCCGCCATTTTGATTCTACTCATCGAGGCAGCGGACCGGCGACCGGTCGCGTTATGAAACGCTCATCGCCACCGGTCGTTACTTTACGAATCGAGGGTCGTCCGAATCGGGAGAACATTTAAAATGAATAAAGCCAGCTACGTATGCCTGCATCGTTCCCGCGTCGATCGGACATAGTCAAAATTTCGAGTCAGTAAATGGTGGCTCCAAAACGACCTTTGCGATGGGCTTTGACCGATCGCGGCCGATCGGACTTTTTAGACACACCCTTAGAGAACACTAAAACTCGTGAACTTTCGTCGCATAGCCAAATAACGACATTTATGTATCATTTCTATAAAATGAGCATTCATAGATAAAACACGTGCTTAAAAGATACGTTTGATTATTCATCGCCCGTTCACTTGTCAACTGCCAAAATTCCAAATGAATATCAAAGTCGTCTTCACTCAGTACTGCAGACATACGGTGAGGCTTTGTTACATCGGTACTATTTACATCGGGAGAGACTTTTGAGCAAAATTTTATTAATTGTATGGAAGTAGATAGTAGTCGTTTCCAACAAATTTCTAGTTTAGTAAATTGCTGACTCTTTGGGGTACAGTAATAATCGGATTTCAAACATAAACGATATTGTAAAGTGACTTTCAAATGCTAAATCTTTAAACTCATTTCCATTTACAAATTTTAGTGCTAAATTAATTCCTTTATGGGGTTGAAATTAGATGAACAGAAATAGTCACTTAACATTATTCTGCCTTTTTGTCAATGCCAAATAAACACTTCGTTTTCGGCGAGCCTTTAACAAGCCAAAGGATGAAACTTCATTAAAAAGAAGAAAGAATTGATGATCTTGTACACACTTAAATGGTTTTAATAAAGAAATTATTTTAGCAGTTTTCCTTTGAGCATCATTGAAATTTTTCATTTAAGAATTAATATAAAACTGTAAGCCATTTTATTGTACAGGGTCTTCATAATTAAAGTTACATTTTGACATGGCCATAAAAAAAACAAAAACTACTGGACCAAAAGCTATAATGCTTGCTAATATTATGGGAAGTTCATACCCACCAAAAAAAAAAATTAGTTCAAAAGGTCACCACCAGCATGGAATGGCGTTCTATGCAATATTCGTATACGAAATTAGACACGAAGACACAGGTTAACAATTCTTAATCGTTACTAAAAATAATTTTAGTCATGTAACTAATTTTAGTGACGATTAAAGACTTGTTAACCTGTGTCTTCGTGTCTAATTTCGTATTGAGATATTGCATAGAGCGCCATTCCATGCTGGTGGTGACCTTTTGAACTAATTTTTTTTTTTTTTTTGGTGGGTATGAACTTCCCATGCCCTCTTGTATAATGTTACCAAGTATTATAGCTTTTGGTCCAGTAGCTTTTTTTTATGGCCACGTCAAAATATAACTTTAATTATAAAGACCCGATATTTACAAAAGGGTCGAAGATAAACAGGAAAGATGACAAACATTTTTGCCAATTTAACGTGAAAATTCTAAATGGTTAACTATCAAACGGAAAAGACAATTAAATCAAGCTTTCTAAACGATTTCAACATCGTGGACGAGCTCCCGTTAGATTCATTCGGCCCGAAATGTTTCGGGCATTTTCACTTCAGGAATGCTACGCCCTTCGCCAAATTTCCTTTGGAAAAACAAGTGCCCCCTGTAAGGACGGTTGCTTACCCCAGTGTATTTACTGAGCAGAGAGAGTTTTTTCCTCCTTTATATTTTCTTTTTCCGCCTCCGTTAAACCAAGGTGCAAGACCCTGGCATTAGTCCCATCGCTATGGCAACTTCTTTTATCTGATCGTCTCAAAAGTCCTTTCATCCGCACTAATTCCTAGCTTCTGCCACCTTCGCTCTTTCTCTCTCTCTCTCTCCACCTTATTTAATTTCGTTCCTTCTTTCTTTCTTTCTTCTCTCTCTCTCTCTCTCTCGCACTAACATACACACATTTCATTTTATCGTGCAATTCTCTCAACTTATTTTATCCACAATGCACTTTTTAAAATTAATTTATCTCTTTGAGCCTTTGCTTTACAATGTTGTGACCCTACAACGCGCTATTTTATTTTAATATTGCACATTATTAAGTATCTCTTAATTTAAGACACTAATGCAATTTTATGCAAATCAAAAAATAACTACAAATTAAATTCCATTCAAGCAATTGCATATTAACTAAAAAAAAATGAAGAAATTTATCTTAGAAATATCATGAAATGTTTATTCATATTCCCAAAAAATGCAAAGCATTGAATAATATTGGAAGTTAATAAAATCTTCATTTCCTGAATGTACATTATTCAGGCAAATTTTAAGCTTCAATCTATTATCAATAGAAAAGAATGGTTGATGTGATTTGAGTCACATCAAAAAAGAAATGATTGTAGGTGGTCGAAGGACATTTTTATAAGTGCACGATTTCTTATTCCTGAATGATTCCGTGTCCTTCTCTCTCCCCCTTATATACCTTATAAATAAGGATGTGTTCTCTACCTACAACTCTATAGATGACTATCTGCCGAAACGCGTTGCCTATTTAAATATAGGTTTTTCTGCTTAAGGCCTTCTCTTTTTTTAATAATAAAATCCAATTTCAGTAATCGTGATCCAGAGAAGAATAACAGCAGCTATCAATCATGGAGCAAAGAGAAACAAATATCTCAGAACAAACAACAGTGCAGTGCTTCATTCAATTTGGCATGGTAGCAGAAAGCCATCTAGAGTATCACTGATTTCTGCGAAAAACAAGAAAGCACGCCTTCTCTGAGCTAAGAATAACGTTATTGAACCCTTGATCTATATGAATGAAGATTTCTTTGTACCTTGCAGATCAGCATTTGGCAAAAACAACTTGAGGTTATGGACACGCCAACCACGTGACAATTTTCATACTTTAATGGCAATATATTAGTATAGTAAAAGGCAGATAAATTTTTGTCGATATTTTTTTTTTCGATATTTATTTGAGTCCATCGTGGTGATAAATAGTGTTTGAATTAATAATGTTCCAAAACGAAACTCGATGGATGGATTAGGGGATATAGTTAGGTGAAATTAATTTAAGAAAATATCTTGGAAGACTGCCAAGGGAACATAACGTTTTGGCTCGATTAATAAAAATGTTTAATCGTATTAATTTTTAATTGTTAAATTACAATGAGGCCAGGGGCCGTTCATAAATACGTAACGCTTGAGGGAGGAGGGGGTAGGGGAACCTCCACAGATGTGGTGTTAGTAGGAGGGGATCAGGACTGGCATTGCAAAACTTTTCTTAGAGATTAAACTTGTGGAATTGTTAAATTTATCAAGAGAATGTACGAGGATTATTCGTAAAGTAAGGTCAGTTCTGTAATAAAAACAAATCTACTATAAATTTTCCACATATTTTATTTTAGCACTTGTCATCGCACTCAATGTACTTCCGCATGATCACTTCATAGAAGCTGCCGCCGGTGAAGGAAATCACGCAGTTTTCACTTGTTCATCGTCGCTGAAATGCAGGCTGCCGATGATCTCCTTTAACTCCGGAACAAGTGATAGGCACTGGGCGCGAAGTACGGACTGTAAAGCGAGTGGTCAAGTTTTCCCCAACTAATCAGATCTTTTGTTTGGGAGCAGCTTGATCACCCGCCTTACAGTCCGGACCTCGCGTCCAGTGGCTACCACCTGTTCCAGGATCTAAAGGAGATCATCGGCAGCCTGCATTTATCTATTATTATAATTTATGATATCCGGACCTACACTATCTGGCCATTCGTCACCGGACACCCCAAACCAGTAAGTTAAACGGGGCCGCCTTTCGTCGCAATGACATCCGCAACCCTTCGAGGAAGACTTTCCACAATTTGCGATACGTCTCGGCGGGAATCTTGTCCCATTCTTTCTTCAAACTGGCAAACAGCTCAATGGTGTTCTATGAGCAGCTCTCAGACAGCTCACCAGGTGCTAATAACGCCTGGTGTATGAGCCATTACCAAAGTGTTCCCACAATATCGGTAGCGCAAAATTGTCCAGAACTGTTTGGTACGCTTCGGCATTCATGGTTCGGCGAACTAAAATAAGACGACCAAGACCATAGTGTCACGGCGTAAAGCTGTTGACCAGTTTGATAAACCAGTAGGAAGCCTCGGACAGAGGGCTTTGAGCGACACCCAAGCGCATAAACTAGTAACAAAAGATTGTAGGGACGATTTAGATATTCCGATGGCTGTGCATCGGGGGAGGGCTGTGAGAAAGTCACAGAAATCTGCGGCGTCAGTCTCTCTTAACAAGCAAGGCGGCATTAATTGGCATATGAGTAAAGCAAAGAAGGGAGAAACGCCATCTCTTGACAGTAAACACAAAGTTTCAGACCTATTAAATAAGATTTGGTCAAAAGGAGATGAGAATCGAAAGCGGAAAAGGAAGCAGCATAGTTGCGCGCGCAGGGAAAAACAAGGAGGGAGGAAAACGAAAGTTTTCGAGAGAGAGAAGAGCGGGAATTTGAAAGGGACGGTTGTGTTCCTTGTGGCTCCGAATGATACGCAAAAGAAAGTGTGTATCGATAATGTATATACTAAGCCTACTGACAAATTGACGGGAGTAAAAGGATTAGCTCTGGCGTCGTCGGAGTCAATGGGCAATGTCTCAGTTCTGGAGAGGACATTAAATAGCGTTTCTGTTAAGGAAAGTAACTGTTGTAAAATTATAGACCCTTGCAAGAACCTCGCCATTACGAATGACGACACAACGAGCCAGAGAGGAATTATTGGAGCAAATTCAAGTGTGTTGCCGGACGAGATACGCATATTTCGTGAAGAAGAAGTAGTTTACAAGGTCAACATAAAGGACGTCTTACTGCCACGACTGGACCTCCATAGTATTTTGTCGGCACCGTGGTTACGGCATTGGATAGTTTGCTAGGCCAGCTGTCGTCGGAGGAGTGCTTCAAGTTGGTGAGCCCGGACTATCCTCGCCACGAGAAAAAGGAGGAACCCTGCTATATGGTGATGCCATGGACCTTGCCAGCTTTCACGGAAGAAAGTCTCGGAGCCATAATCCCACGTCAAAGGTAGGCAATTCTATTTTCCCTTACTCTAATTCTCTCTCATTCACCCTCGTAACTAGACATAACGCTTCTATTATATAAAAGCTCTGTTTGTACAGAAGGTATTAGGCGTCGCTAATGCTGGCTTTATTTGTTTCATTGCAGCTTGCACTTGATTAAGGGAAACTATTGAAACGCATTGTGCGTCGCCGCCTTCCTGTGTAGTGAGCGGTCTTCTTTGGTTATCTATATATATAAAAATGAATGTATGTATGTATATTTATATGTTTATTTGTATGTTCCTTATACAAATCTTCAGTTTTATTCAGTTCTTGATGAAATTGGGCACATTTGACCTTCAAAGCAAGAGGAAGAGCACTGTCTACATGAGATTTCGTAAAATTTATTTTCCGTTTGTTGTTTGTTTGCCCACTGACAGATTTTTGCCATTGGATGGCGCTAAACTCGCACGTCCTGAGGATCATAAAACCTTCCCTTACCGTAGCCACCGTATTTACATATACGGTGGCTACGCCCGTACCTCAGAAGATTTCGGCCATTACGCCATCGTGCATTTGGTTGCTTTATGATGTTTCAATCCTCTTTTCTGCTACTTTTTTTAAGTGTTGAGATCCTGTTTTTATTCTTTATATTCAGAAAAGTCAGCGTATGTCTGAAAAGGTTCTTAAAACGTTTGAACTCAGATTCGCACCATATGTGCGTTAGGTTCAGACAAGGCCTTTACTTTCATTTTCAGTTTCAATGAAAAACCTCTCCCGCCGGCAACGAGATTAGTATTGTTAGAGTGGAATAAAAACGGCGCCATCTTTTGAAGCTAATTGACAGTTGAGGAAAAGAACTTGAAATTTGAGGGGGAAAAAAACATTCGGATTATTACATTCACGGTGCTGCATGCAGGAAATAGATTTAGTCTAAAGTTAGCTTACATTATGATATGCTGAACAGCAAAAATTGGATTCGCTCTTTTGTGAGTCTGTTTGACTGCCCGTCTGTATGTCCGACGAAGACTCGAGAATGCTCCAACACTTTCAAACTCTGCTTATGATATGCGTACGAGTTCCTACCTGAGCTCACCTGTTAAGCTTGGCATTGAATTCGGACTAACAGTTACGGGACTTTTGAGACCAACACCTCTCCCTTAAAAATTTTTAATTGACAATAACAGGCATGAAAAAAATCACACACTTACGGAAATGACGAGCCCAAGACGGAAAACACGTTCTTTTCGAATTAAAAAGAGAAGCTTAGACGTGGCTCCGACATGAAGCTAAGACGAGGCACGCACACATTTAAATTGAGTGCTGTTAGTACTAAACGAAAATGTGGTTAAAGTTAGGGCGATTGAAACAAATTATTAAATTGAAAAATAGGCCTACAGCTAAAAAAAGGCTCAAAAAGGCTAGGCCAATTGAAAAAAAAGCTAAAACTGTTAGGCCTGTTGTTAAAAAGGGCTAAAAAATATGTTAGGCCTATTGCAAAACAGGACTGAAAAATGTTAGGCCTATATTAAAAAAAGGACATAAATGCTAAACCAATTGTTAAATATGGCTAAAAAATGTTAGGCATAAAGATTAAAAGGGCTGATGAACACTCGGCCGGATTTTAAAAAATGGCTAAAAATGTTAGGCTTATTGTTAAAAAGGCTGAAAAATGTTAGGCCTACAGTTAAATAAATGGCTGAAAAGTGTTAGGCCTACAGTAGCAAAGGGCTAATAAATGTTAGGCCTATTGCTAAAAATGGCTAATAAATGTTGGGCTAAAAAATGCTGGGCCTATTTTTAAAAATGGCTAAAAAATGTTAGGCCTAATGTTAAAAATGGCTTAAAAAATTAGGCCTATTGTAATAAATGGCTAATAAATGTTAGGCCCACTGTTAAGTATGGTTAAAAATGTTAGGCCTATTATTGAAAATGGCTAATAAATGTTAGGCCTGTTGTAAAAAAAATGGCTGAATAATGTTAGGCCTACAGTAAAAAAGGGCTAACTAATGCTAGGCCAAATGCAAAATATGGATAAAAAAAAATTAGGCCTATTGTTTAAAATGGCTAATTAATGCTCGGGCTTTTGTTAAATATGGCTAAAAAATGTTAGGACTGTTGTCACCAGTAGGAAATTAATATTAGGCCTATAACAGATAGTCCAAAGCTAATTACTCTTCAGCCTAATGTTAACAATAGGCAAATTCTGTTAGGCCAATTGTTAAAAACTAATTGATGTTAGGCCTATTATCTCAGAGGTCTCAGCACAGTTTTTAAGTCTTTTGATCTTTCTTTTTCTTACAGTAACCCTAACCAAGCCAAAAACATTTTCCACAACCCGAAAGACAAAATACCGCCACTTCTCAGGTCAGGAATCTATGTAATAAAGTGTGCCCAATGCCCTATGTTTTACAAAGGGCAAACTTTGCGAAACATTGAAACCAGATATAAGGAGCATATGGGACACAGGAAGTATGGAAGAAGCAACCAGTCCTCCGTAGCAAAACATTCAATCGATACAGGCCACGATTTTCCTAGCAACAATGTACATCTGATAAAATCAATAAACAAGATTAACCTGCTGGACGCTTTTGAAAGCATTGCTATCCAACAATCGGATAGTAATTTATTACTTAACCTAGATAGAGGCCCAATTAGCGACTCCCCTCTAATTCGGTGGTTGTCCCAAGTAACCAATCAGAGAAAGTGATTTTTATATCTTTCTTTTATTGGTTGTTGTTTCCTCATAAATACTCAGTTATTTCAAGACACAGGCAGTTCTCTCAGTTTCTTTGAGGTGCTCCTGGGCTGCTGAATGATGGAAGCAATTGCTTCCGAAAAGTACTTCCAGTATCAGGTTGTAAATTTTCAATCTATTATCGTTGTGGTGAAAGAGTTTCTTATTAGTTCTAAGTTTACCAATAATAATTTTAATGTATATATCTGTGTCCGGATCTTTATTTCACAAAACTTCCACTGCGTGTAGCAATTTATCCGTGACACATACCACGAAAAGCAGAAACAGATCATGAGGCTACCTCCACCGAATTTCACTGTGGGTACGACACAATCCTATAAATATCGTTCGCCGGCATTCGCCAAATTCACACATGTCCATCGGACCACTACAGCTGGTAACGGGATTCATCGCTCCATAGGATGGTGTCCCACTAGAGTAAGGAACGCCGCCACTGGACTTCAGAACAATATAACCGACGGGTCGCATTGAGGGCTGTGTTATTTGGATTGTGAACTGCTATTCGTCCATGAAAACCAAATGCGACGATCTCCCGGGAACGGTAAAATCACTTGCATCAGTAGACAACGCCGATCGAAAGTTCTGTGTCTTAATCGCTTAATGAGTCCTGTGCCGCCGAAGCCTTTCGGTTTGACGTCACCACACGTTTCAAGCGATCTGTAAATTTCGTCGATTTACTGGGTCTAGTTTGGCATGTTATAACATCCTCTCGCTTTTACTTCAAAATAACATCACTCGCTGTTGAGCAGGGTATCTGAAATTTGTTAGAAATCTCACGGATCGAATGCCCAAACATGTAGGCTGTAATGATCATTCCAGGGAAAAATAACAGCATCGAAGTTCTATTTGAAAACCATCTAACCAAGTAAGAACTGTTACTACGTTTTGAAGGAAAGTTAAGAAAATTCCTGACTCTCCTATTTACAACGCTGATTATAAACATCTAATCATAATCACAACGCTTTTTATAATCTCCCATAATCATAATCACAACGGTTTTTATAAAATATTTTTGGTCAAGAGCCAAGCGGCTAACAAGAAAAATTCCAAGTTGGCTTTTAACGAGAACCCCTGGAAAACGGCTGCGTCTATTGTAAATCTGTCAAAGTCCGCAAGCGAAAAGACCTAAATGAAATCGCCAATTCATAGACTAATTTTTTCCCAAATGGATTTAATTAAACTTTGATAAGACATATTCTAATTCCATTTAACCAATTTAAATTTTATCTTTGGGCTTTATAAATAAAATGAACTTGACAATTAGCAAAAAATTGTTTTAATTTCAGAAAATTAGATGTTACTAACTTAATATGACAACAATATTTTAGAAATTTTTTGGTGAACTTGTACGTTTTGATCAACTTTAGTAATAGAGAAAATCCTAAATACACGTAGATAATGCAACAATAAGTGAATTTACAACATTATGTGAAAGTGAATTTAAGTGAAAGGAATTAAGTTTTTCGTTGTTTTTTTTTTAACTTTTTTTTAAATGCTGAGATAATAAATAGTTCCAATTAATAATCTAAAAATTTATTGTAATCAAACTGCTGCCTTGTAATCAAATTGTACTTCTTGTTCCTGTTCTAAATGTTAACGTTTTCATTTAAACTTTATATTCTTATATTTTAAAAAAAAACAGCATTGAAACTTTCTTTTCTTTCTAAAATGTCGTTTTCCATTTATTTTTAAATTGCTGATAAAATTTGAAACGTTTAAGCTGTCGATTTATTTGTCAATTTTCTACAGAAAACGACATTTTATCTAATAACGTCCATCTTATGTCAACCATGATTAGTGTAAAGTCTTATATTAGCCCCTCCTTCAGCACTTTGCTATTAGACACATCTGTTCAAGAAAGTCTTGGCTCATATGTCCTTCTTTTCAAGAATATAACCAGTAAAAAGTTTTCGTTAATAAGGCATAAAACTTGTAATAAAAGGAAAGCTTTCATCTTGAAGAATTCATGTAATGAAATTTTTTAATTATAGTCTTTGATGACTCCATTGTGAGAAGCAGAAAGAGGAACTATCGAACTCGTTAGGTGACTTCACCGCATTATCCAATGAAAGATCGCTATTGATAAAAGTGCTGAGCTCCCTTTTCCTCTCTTACAAGTTGAGTCTTAACCGCTTAATGGAGCAGCAAACCTCATCTGTTATCCTTCGGAGAATCGACTGGGAAGATCTTCACCAGCTAACAACAAATGACCTTCGACCTGCCATCAATTTCATTCGGCTTCGCCCGACGGTGGCCCGGAATTTCCCTTTGTTCACGATAAATAAAACATCAACTAAGCTTATCGAAAGCAACAGTTTGAGCCTTTCCAAGATTCGCGTTTATCTAATTAAGGAAATATTAACGAGTAGGGTTTAAAAGGATTATCCACTTTCATCGCCGAATTTAATAACTTCCTTTCTTAATACTGCTTTTATAGTCGAATATTTAATTAATGTTAGCACGCTGACGCAGCAGCAAGATTCAAAATTGAACGATTGGTTAAAATTTTACGTATAGAAAATTCAGCTTTTAACGCCATAGAAAAGATGAATTTCTAAGCCAATCGTCGTGTAATGATCAGAGTTTTAAAACAACACATCTCTGCCGTACACTTTGAAGAATATCTAATAAATTATTTGTTAGTATCCAAACTTTTCGGATGCTATGATCTAGAAAACAATTTTTTCGCCCTTTACGTGTATTTAATTTTATCTCTTTTTAATAATCAGAAAGAAAATTTAAACGGAACATAAATTAACAGATTAAGATAAAAATTTAAACGGAACATCATTTTGTGATTATATATATTAGGTATATATACATTTCCAGTACTAAATTATAGACAGCAGCATTTCATTGTATGACTGCATTAATTTAAATCTTAATCGTACGAAAATGTTAATCTATGCAAGCAATTAGGCTATAAGTCGCTACAGCATATGATAAATTCTCGCGTTTTTTAAATCCACTTTTATAAGGAATGAATTAAAAATTCAGTGCTCTCTACTCTATATAGAGTCTATAAAGCAACATAAATTTTTACCGTACGTATTTAATATCAGTCCATAAAATAATGTGTGGAAACTTCAAACACAATCCTTCCGAGAGTTTTGTAGAAACATGTCGATGCCAGCCAAAATAATGTACAATGTCAGCATTTAAATACGCATTCAGCAGAAACTGAATACAAAATGCTTTACTAGGAAATCTCTTGAGCCGTGTGCAAAAAAATATCGAATGCCACGCGAAAAAGTTGTAAATATCCACAGTTTCATTAGATATTTTCATTCGTTATTTATTTATGGCTACGCAATTTACTTTATGTGCCACTTACTTGAGACTCGCCGGGCTCTCTTTCCAATGAACTTTTTAGACTCGATTTATAGATTACGTATCATTCTGCTTGATACGGTGCAGAATGACTGGCTTTCGACCTATGATAATTCTAATGAGGAGATTAGCTTTTGTTAATCTGAAATGCACATTAATTTGAGGCACTTTAAGCTGAAACTTTGTAACATTGAAAGAACAGGATATCTGCTGGATATTTTAAATGACTGGCTGCCTTCCGGGGTTCTAATGACGGCGGATATAATTTAAGAGAGGGCACCACAAGATCGAGCAGATAGCAAGTTTTGCTTATCTTAACCTATTTATTAAAAAAAAAAACTGCTTGCGAAGTTAAGCGTCTTCGGGTAGAAGCTTATCATTTACATTTTTACTTAGCCTCCCCTTACATTACTCTGGACTCTATAAAATGATCAGTAAGACCAGATTAAAATGAAGCTTCATCAAGTCAAAGTTACTAAAGATGCAGCCAAGCATTGAGGATTCCAACAATTCTCCAGCCAAACAGTGAGGATATCTGTAACGTTTTCTACAAGTCGAACATCGCCTTCCAATCAACGAACGTGACATTAAGTGCATGACACCATCCTTCATCCAAAGAGTCTTCATGTTAACCAGCAAAAACTCAATTTTTTATAACCTGTGCAGGGTATAACTAAATTATACAGAATTATATAGAAATACTCGACAACAACGATCAACACAAAGGAGATTGGATTTTAATCTTATTAACAAACTGAAAAAACTGTCTACATCAACGATGGCATAGCGTACCATCTCGGCATCGTGGACAAAAATGATATGTTATTTGTGTAGAGAATAGAAACTTTTTGCAATCTCAAACGATATGCGAAAGACGAAATGCGAAAGGTGACATTTCGTCTTTCTCCTTTCGTATTTCGTTTTCAGAGTTTTTGCACCCGCGAAATAAGAAATGCGAAAAGAGAAATTCTAGATTTTCGATACTGCCAACATCAGGTTTTACTACTACACTGTTCAGCTCACTCTGACATCTGATTCTCAGCATCATGGCAGCAAGGAGAAGTAAGTACTATTAAAGTTTAAAGCTATAACTCGTGGTGGGATTTAACATTGTGTTAAACAACTGCGAAGCAGTTTCCTCGTCGGACGCCATGTAAGTTAACGAGAGGAACTTGCTGTCAGACCGTGGAGGTTGCGCGCAGCACACATGCGCGACGACAAATTTGGTTACCAAAGGTGGCAACGAAATTTTTTAGAATTTTCGTATTTCGTTCGACAAAACCTGGCATGACCAAACGGTACATGGCAGTCACATGACCAAAATGCCACCTATCGCATTTCGCCTTTTGTATTTCGCATATCGTTTGAGGTTGCAAAAAGTCTCCATTGATTCATGGTTCATATCAAATTCTGGCAAAATACCCCTTACCAGCTCTAGCGAAAATATTGAAAGAGTGTTACACATCGTTCAAAATATTGTTCAATATGAAGATTATGCTGCCAGCTTTCCTAATTTATTTGAATACCTTAAAGGTTTTGTGAGTGATAATATCAAACTGTTTGAATTTAGAAAGGAACAACGAGATTGGTTTAGAAATTAGGAGTACATCTCGGTCCTATTACACAAACTACAGCAGGCATCCTTTTTCAGTAGAAGCAATTTTGTTTTTTCTCTGAAGTATTTTTTTTCTTACAAATATTTTAAAATCTCTTTCATAGGCCAGAGTTTTTTTTCTTATGTGCAATTGCGGTGTCCCCAAAATGCATAACTTCACTCGATCTTTAAAGTTTTCAAACTAATTTTCATTACACCTCTGTTCGAATCATCTTTTTTTAGGATAGCTTTTAAGCTATATTCCTTTAATGCATCTAATAAATTGTACTCGAATGAAGAAAACTTGCTCTTGCTCCAAATGAAAACATGTTGGTAGGAAAAAGACCCTTGCTCTTCGGGATAAAGTGTCTTCAGGCAAGCATTACTCTATTGTTCTTTAAGCTGCTCTCAGCAACTGCCATCTGCTCTTTCTGAGAAAAATGAGTAAGATAGAAATGTCTGAGGCAGCGAAGCATTAGCTTGATTTAACAAGATGAAAAAAGGAGTCACGATTTCTTTTCTAGTCTTTTACACATGGAAAAATATCGATATCTCCCCTTACCATGAAATGAAATTAACAATCAGTAATCAAATTAAAGATAATTTCAAAGAGCACGTGCTTTGACTATAATAAATTAGCCTGCTGCTTTTAAGAAGCTGTCAAATATCTTCAGCTTACCTATTTAATCATAATTAGTAAAGTTTAAGACTTTTGCAGGAAATCATGTAAGTGTTATTAATTACGTATTTTATTACACGCTTTTTTATTTAACTTGGCTTCTCTGTCTGCTTGTCTGTCCGGGTCCAATCTTGTAATCAATACTAAAGCTAAAGAGCTGAAACTTGATACACATGCACAGGACCGATGACAATACATGTTAAAGGAAAAACTTTTTAAACCGGTTCACAGGACGCGTTCTAAGGCGCAAATTCATTTCAGTTGTCCCTCCATAAGTCGGCAAATCTTTTTTACAAGAGATATTATAAAACATAATGAAAGTGTGGTTTGAAAAATCATTTTCTTCCTTTAATGTTATTCAGTGTCATTTTATTCAATTAAAACTATAATGACGATAATTTATTGTTTTGCTGTTTTAACGTTTATTGTAAAAACGTTATAAAATATTCTTATAAATTTCTATTGAACTGAAATATATTTTAAAATAAAATCATTGTCTTCATTATAATAAGGTTCATTCGTAGCATTTTGTACCTTACGAAAAGGATTCAAATTCCATCGATAAAAAGCTTCTAAAACTAGCGCTGACTTCGTGACTTCTTAACAGGCTTACTTACTACAAAACTCCTGAAAATTATCCTATCAGCCAACTGTTTAACGATAGTAAATTCTGGTAGTTCAGTAGCATCGTGAAAGCACGGAATGAATGAAGTTGAACTTTGAATGACGTCCAAATATAGTGATAAGACGAACCATCAGCTAGAAAATCTATGAACATATGGAGAACTTCCAAGAGGAGAATATGAAGGGCAACTCCTCCATATTGACTGAAAGAAAATCACATTTTCAATACTAGATTACCTGTGAGCAAAGTTTTTTTATGGTCAGAACTTTGAAATCTTGCCATAAAAGTATCATTTTCAAGCCAAATGTTTTCAGTTTCTAAGAATTTTAAAGGAAATTGCTGAATCGCTTATGGAACACCAATAAAGTATTCCAAGACAATCATAAGCAAAACTTTGAAATTAAACGAGAAAAGAAAACTTCTTCATCGTCTTTTTTATTGAAAATTCTGAAGACGAAATGTCCGTGCAAATAAAATGGATATCACTGTAATTTTCAAAGAACTTGATTATTGATAAAATTGCCTTTAGGAAGATAGGATGCTGAAAGCTCCTTTAGTTGCAGTCTGAAGCTTTACCTCACCGATCTTCCAAATTGTAATTGAATTAGTGTTCAATAAAGTCACTAAACACTTAATGAATTCAATTAGCTCTGTGGCAATTAAAATTTCGTTCTCTTATTGAAGAGCAGAATGCCTTCGCTAATTTTCTCTTAGTGTAATTAAATCTTCATAATTTATCACAATAAATTTTCCTTGATATTGCTTATTAGAATTCTCAGCTCGATTAAATTGATGTAGCTGATCATCACTCGTGCCATCTACTTTCTCGGATCGCCAACTTCTTCAACTTTATGAAATTGCTCAGTTTTCCCGATCGATTCAACCTCTCTTCACTCTTCTTTGTTTTGCTTCTCTTCTCTAGCTTTATGCTTCTTTCGTTGGAAAAAAACCTATTTATTCTCAATTATAGCCTGTGAGATTTATTCTCAATTATAGCCTCACAAATTCCATTAAGGCATTTCTTGCATGAATTTCTTCTCTTGCTAGTGGTTATCTGGATGTTTAAAATCTGAATTAATTTGAAAAAAATAATCATAGGGAATCAATATACATAATAACACTTTCTTCTATTCTTGGTCTTTCTTGGCTATCAGTTACCAATTTCCGTTAAACAAATTAACATTTTAACAAGTTTTTTTTTTTTTAATGAATTTAGTTCTTGCAAATTGGGCGGTTGCCAGGTTTTTTAATAATGAGAATTTTATGGCAGCCTTTGCAACGACATACATACAATTCCCTTCGAACAACAAGTGCTTCCAATTAATCCTTAAGCGCCCCACGCCCGCCCGCTACCTTCAATCATCGTAAAACTCGTAGGATGTCTGGCTCCTGTTACCACAATGGGTATTAGCTTTTTACGGTTTTTAAACTGGAAGATCTGAAAGCCCTCCCTCCCACCTTCCAAACACCCATTAAATACTTTCAATGGAATCTTTGAAAATTAATTTTTTTTATAAAATACCATCAATGTTTAGAAAGAGCACTATCATTTTAAATCTTGAAAACACACAGGGCGAGATTAAGTTTTTTTATAAAGTAAGTCACAGGTTTTTAAAAATAACACAAAAGTTTAATGAAATACGAAAAGACTAGATTTTTTTTCAAATATTCATACTCAAAATAATTCTTAGTAGGCTTTAACAAAAAAATGTACATTGATTAAGATAAATCTGCGTTAAAACTAAAAACTCAGTTCAATTAAAATGAATTTTAAATTGAAAAAATCGATACTGAATCTTGATAGAGGCACAAAGCTGAATCATTATAATAGCCTTGCTTTGTACACAAATAATCATGTCAGAAAATAGCGGTAATACTGCATTTAATTCATGAAATTCATTTAATTCATTTAAGTCCATTTCTTCCATTTTTGCTTTTATCATTTACGATCTGTAACGGCAATAGCCAAATTGCTCAAGAAACACTCATGAATGAGAACAACTTAATTTTAATTGAAAAACCTTTGATTGTTCTAATTTAAAGCGCTCCTTATACTTTTCAAAATAAAATTTAAAAACATTAAACTCGCTTTTATAACGATAATTCTTTTCTAATCAAAGTATACGCCATAGAAACATTACCATTGAAAATTCAGTTATAAGCCGATTTTGAGCATGTCAAATGGCAGTTCCTTTTTTCCCATTAAAAAACAACCGCTTACTTTTTGCCTATTATAAATGGATGAAGGAGGGCGAACTTCCAATTTTAGTTGCATTTCGCTTTAGTTGGTGAGATGACAATCAGTTTTGAGTTTTTTTTTAATATTTGTTTTTGTAACTCTTTTTCTTTCTTTTTTGTCATAAATTTCTTCCATAGAATGTCTATTGCGTGAATGTCATGAATTTCTTCCAATTTCTTTAAATTCCTATCGATCATAGTCAAAAATAAGCTATAAAGTGCAAAAATATTCAGACGCCAGTAGTTTCCCTGCTGGAAACAGAAAAGCCTAATGCCTACGTTTTCTGATACCTATCGAAATATGCCTCCGAGTATCTTACGTTTTTCCATATTAAAGAATAGGAAAGTCGCGCTCGGCGATTGCAGTATGTTTTAATTTCTGAATATTTAAGCATAATTCTTTATCGCTCTCTCTTATACAGGGTTTTTCAAAATTATGTACAATAAATTTAGTGACATATTCTTCAGGTCAAAAGAAGACGAAAATGTTCTATAGCACTTTGTCTGGAAACGATTTGTTTGCGAGTAATCCAATATCATACAGTAGGGAAGCACGGTAGTTAGCGGACGATATTTTAGCAGTTCCAGCGTTTCGACCCAACACTAGGTTGAGTGGTTTGTTCCATTTAAACCTACTTTAGGGTTGTTCCATTAGTTGTGTACGGTTGTTCCCATTACTGTAGTTTCACTACTGTACATCCACTAGGAATATCAATTTCAGAACGTTTGCGTGCTTTGACATACGCATTACGATTTACGTAAAAAAAAAAAAAAGTCATGTACACGTATTCCAGTGCAGAATACACTGACCTGCACCTAATGTATGGTCTTGCGGACGGAAATGCTGTGGAAGCAAGAAGACTCTACCAAGAACGCTTTCCGAATAGACGTTTGCCAAATAACCGA
>JAHWFO010094941.1:308196-323036 GCA_023313115.1 Rhysida immarginata
TACCACCTGCAACTGGTTCAGGCACTGAACCCAACGGACTATCCACACCGACAACGATTTTGCCAATGGATACAAACGTCGTCATGCTGCAGACCCTAGTTGTCTCAGCCAGATACTTTTCACGGACGAAGCAACCTTCACCCGGACAGGAATCGTAAATTCTCACAACCAGCACCATTGGGCAGATGCTAACCCGCATGTTACCAGAGCTCGAGCGCATCAAGAGCGTTTCTCCGTGAACATTTGGTGTGGAATTGCCGGAAATAACTTAATTGGCCCTTATGTGTTGCCTCCACGATTGACTGGGCGAACGTATCTTTAGTTTCTGCAGAATGCATTGCCAAAATTACTGGAAGATGTTCCTCTTTTGATAAGATCTAACATGTGGTTCATGCATGATGGCGCTCCAGCACATTTCAGCCATGTTGTGCGAGCACACCTTAATGCTGCATACACAAATCGGTGGATAGGTCGAGGTGGACCGGTAGCCTGGCCTGCAAGATCACCCGACCTTAATC
Source organism: Rhysida immarginata (assembly GCA_023313115.1). Lineage (NCBI taxonomy): Eukaryota > Metazoa > Arthropoda > Chilopoda > Scolopendromorpha > Scolopendridae > Rhysida > Rhysida immarginata. The sequence goes on from JAHWFO010094941.1 coordinate 308,715, forward strand.
CCTTGGACCAGGCCCGTTCTTAGGTGTTATGCGGCCCTACGCGGGGGGGTCCAGGGGGGGCTCCGCCCCCCTGGAAGCTCTGCGAAAATGCGTGGAAATTAGACCAAGGAGACGTTTTCCTGTTACGTTACGAGGTCATCTCCCTGCGTCTCTTTTTCGCCCCCTCGGAGTAGTTCGATGCTACAATTTAGCCTCACGGGGGCCCCCTCACGTTCGGGGCCCTACGCGGATGCGTAGTCAGCGTATGCCTAAGAACGGGCCTGCTTGGACTTTTTTCTGTGGGGTCATGTGAAAACGATCGTCTACAGCACAGAAGTTCCTAACATTATGGATCTGCACATTTTCGTCTTCTTTTGACCTGAAGAATATGTCACTAAATTTATTGCACATAATTTTGAAACACCCTGTATACATATACGAGTGTCACTTACAAAGTCATGGCAACTAATTTTTTGCAAGCAAATGTGTTGTTATACAAGCATTTCATAATATACATATGAAAATACACAAATGTATTTACCAATAATGTCTGCTAGATGGGATACAGAGGAAGTATTGTAGACCAGGGAGAAGAGTCAAAATAAAAAAAAAATCATCTAATGTTGAGTACAATACTCTTAATGTTGAGATGGGAAGTACCAGACCAACCCCCTTACTCGCCCGATCTTCACCATGCGATTTCGATTTGATACCGTAATTGAAAGCTCCATTGCGTGGGGGATGCTTCCCTACTCGAGAAGATATTGCCAACGCAGTGCGACGTGTGTTTACCAGATTGGACAATGGAGCAGGTGATGGTATTCGTCTACTGTCGCCTTCTTCGTCCTTGGCAGCGAACAGTTCATTGCTTTTGAGATTACTTCGAATGCTCTTAAACTTTTAATGTGCATACAGACTACTGTGCTGAACGCATTTAGATGTTTTTGTTTTTTGTTTTTTTTTCTTCCTACTCTCTTCTCCCTTGTCTACTTCAGTAATCCATGTACAGGCATCATTACTAAAGTACATTGTATATTTTCATATGTATATTAAGAAATGTTAGTATAACAGCAAAAGAATAACTGCCATAACTTTGTAGATGTGACGTAGAATTACGTCAGTGATTCTCTTCACGTATTCTCTGGCTAATTTTGTTATTTAAGTATCTCTTCCTCCTTGAAAGAAAGCCTCACAACTGAAAAGTCATGCATTGTTACACATCATAAGTCGACCAAATTTAGGGCTTTACTATTGGTAGAAATACGATCAACAAGTTGCTTAATGTGCTCGTATGGTGTGCAGATCAGTCTATAGTTATGAAGGGAGTAAAAGCGCTAAAATCAAGTAGCGCAAAAATGAGTTCTCGCCATGTTTCCAAACAAATGAAAACGTTTGCATGGAGAGGTAGATACCTGAGAAATATAAAAAAATAAGAGAAGAAAATCGTCCTATTTTTTAAATCTGGTGATGAAACATGGATCGACACAAATTTGGCTGTTTGTTCCCCAATACTGAATAGATTCATAGCGGTCTTCTCGTAGCGTGCGGCAGTAAGTGCTAAATTACTGTTGTAACCCTTAAACTGATTAATAAACAGTTCCCACGTAAAATATTGTTTTTATTTCCGAGCCCATGAAAACAGTTTCATGCTACATCAACCAGAACCAGGGGGCTCGTTACATAGGTAATCCTTGTATGGTGGCCGAAAGAGGTCCTCTGACCCTCATGATCATCAGGTCGCGGGTTCGAATCCCGCAGCGGCATAGGTGTTGTCTTTTCTAACCTTTACTAACAGCCACCAATCCGCATTTGGCCAGCGTAGAGGCTTATTATCCGAATTCCTCAAATTAATCATGCTTTCTCTCTGCGTGGAAAATTTGTAGACTTCACGCTGCAGTGGGTGGTGGTTGTACACGATGATGATTATATACGTATATCTTTTTGTCTTGCCTCGTTTTCAGTCGTTTCTTCTCTGCTAGAACTCATTCTTTCATCCAAATAAGAATTCTTGACAATTTTTATGCTTATGCCAAGTCATATAAAAAGTTATAAAATTAATTATGAACAAGAATAGTTTGAAGAGTTGTGGATATACGAGCATACCATGTCACAATCGGGCCGCGCGTAAGGTTACCAACCGTCCGGCTTTTAACATACATGTCGTGCTTTTCAATCATAATCAAAATGAATGAAAAGTATGACATATCCGACAAAAGCTGGACGGTTGGCAACCCTATTCACTAGTCGTCAATACTTGGCATTTAAAAAAAAAAAAAAATATGCGTTTTTGTCTGGCAACGATCAATATTTTGACTGCAAATGTATATTTTGAGACTTTAAATAAGTTACTAAGGAATAAATACGAGGGGAGATCAAAAAGTAAGTTGCACTTCCACGGTATGGCCATTTATTACACCGCCTATACAAAAGCAACACTGCTATAGCAGCGTACAATGTAGGTTCACTTTTCCACATAGTCCCCAAGAGACCCTAAACATTTATCCGAACGATCAACCAACTTTTCGATTCCGGATGCATAGAAATCTCCTCCAGCGTTTTGTAACCACACGGTGACAGCCGCTTTCACCTCCTCATCGTTTCGAAATCGTTGTCCACCGAGTTCCGTTTTGAGCTTACCGAAAAGATGAAAGTCGCATGGCGCTAAGCCGGGACTGTGTGGAGGATATTGCCAAACCTCCCACTTGAATCGCTGCAGCAGTTCGCACGTTTGGCGGGACTTGTGAGGTGTTTCGTTATCGTGCAACAAAATCACACCGGCACTCAATTTCCATATGCAGCGGTGATTTCACGATGAATGTCCGTGCAATTCACCCGTTTGGCCCATAGAAATCGGATTGCTGCTCGCACCTCAAAGTTTGAAGTGGACATCCAGTTGACGCGCCATTGCTTTTAACCCGCTAGTCACACAAAACACGACGGGAAACCACAGCAACCGCCCTATCCGACGTCTGCGCAGTCAATCTTTCTCCGCTTTGCCCAAGATTGCGACACACAGCGCGCTCCTGCGGCGAATTAGTGCAACTTACTTTTTGATCTCCCCTCGTAATAATGATTATAAACTGGAGATGCTCTCCAAGCATAGGTAATGATTTTTCGATTGAAAAATGGAAGGAAAAATTCTGCGACCTGGATTCGAACCAGGAACCTCGACTATCATGGCCGACGCCTCTACCAATTGGGCTATCGCAGACACCTGGACAGCCAAGCTGTCTCAAGGTGTCTTAAAGACAACCTAGTTGTCACGGTTGAGGCAATTGGTAGAGGCGTCGGCCATGGTAGTCGAGGTTCCTGGTTTGAATCCAGGTCGCAGAATTTTTCCTTCCATTTTTCAATCGAAAAATCATTACTGAGGAATATTAAAAATTGTTCTGGTGTACGAAAATGGATGACCACGACCCTTCGTACCTGCTCAGTAAATCAAGTAAAAATACTCCTTATAAACCGGAAATTGTTATCCTAAAATTTCCATCTTTACCTTCGGTTAAAAATTTTTTTAACTGCAAAATGATTTAACATCGATGACGAAATAAAGAATAGGTCAAAGCATTAGCGACAGAATTTTTTTTTGAGAATATAAAAGCTTGATCCCGATGCAATAATTACCTGAATAAGGGAGACGAAAATCCCCCGAGAACTAGCTAAAGGAATAGCTAAATTTCTAACTCTAACGGGTAAAATGTTGGATTTTTTAAAATTAATATACCGTCATGTTTTCTTGAACTCGCGTTTTAAAAATTAAAAGTTCAAGAAACGAATTTAAGTAATAATTTTTAAGAAGGCTGTACTTTAAATGACTGGGTTTGGGACTCGTATGTTTTCCTGCCGTGGTGTGATAATGATGATTTGGTTGGATAATTACTTAAACGATCTGATCTGAGAGGGCGACAGGTTATTTTTCCCCCGTTCCTCTCCAGATGATTCGCTATTGCTTCAGCGCCTTCTCAGATCAGCTGTCTCTAGAGATCACTATTTAAAAACTAAAATAGATTAATGCATTTCATTTAAGCAGACGTAGCCTTTCTTTGTAGGCGGATTCTGACATTAATACATTGCTATATTATTCCCGCCTGGTTTTTATGATTAAATCCGATTTCACACACCAAATAAAAGTAGGAGCTAATTTGCGCTATTCGGGAGCAAGTCTAATTTTTTAAAGCATACTCCAACTTTAAAAGAAACGTCGTATAAATCTTAATCTTTGTTTTTAAACAAAATGAAAGAAAAGAGATTTGACTGAAAATAAAAGCGAAAACAAGAAAATCATAAAACTTTAACTTTCATTGTTAAGCTTCTAATTAAGACTTATAATGATGCTCATTTTCTATCATCAGAAAACAACACAAACAATCTCATTTAATATAGACTGGATACGTTTATTTAAAATGTAAACAAGTTGTCATATAAACGTTTCATTCATCACATAGAGAGATGCCCGAGGACGCGGGTTCGACCCCGGCCGAGGACGACGAGGAATTTTTTCAGGGGGGAAATCCTGAGATCACGCATTTCCTTCGGAAGGGAAGTAAAGCGTTAGTCCCGTGTAGTCGTTTGCCGGCTGCACGTTAAAGAACCCTTGCGAGGCAAAATTTGCGGCCCCTATAACGCCGTCCTGAAATGACCATTGGCAGTTGAAAAGGACGTTAATACCAAACAAACCAAACAAACAATCACATAGAGAGGCTAAGGATGGTTTGCAGCTATATCACAAAATTGTTATAGGCTTTGCTGTCTTTAAGTTATTTGCATCGACGCATGGGCCTGAAGGATAATATTTGGTTTTCTAATTTTACTTACTAATCTGGTCAGTTTTTGTGTCAAAAATTATTTTTTGATATTTTATATATCTAAGTCTAAAAACACTAGTCCGCGTGGAGAATATTTAATATCTACCTTTATTTATTAATAAACAGTATTTTTAGACAAAAAATTATAGCTAATATTAAGTTAACATGAATAAGCAAGCATTAAGTACATGAATTCAAGAGTTCGTCTTGAGAAGGATTTTGAAATATTGATTCGCCCTCGTAGCAATCAATTTATTTGAAGCTATAAACGATTTGTATAAAATATATATGTAGATTTATTAATATTTGATATGTAACATTGGAACTCATTTGCATAAGCTTATGCATCCACTGGAAAGTCAAATTAATGGATTAATTTAGTCTGCTGGAAAATTCCGTTGACCGCATCTGTTTTCGGTTAACCTTTTGCTAACGATACTGGTAACAAAACCAACATTTAATTTTGTAATATGATTTCAGAACAGGACGGTGATCAATAAAATAAGTCATCCAAATCTCCTGAAAACAAAAAAGAAAAAACTCGAGAGCTAGAACACAAAACTTAATAGAAATAGTCGTAAATACATTGAAGAAAGACAAATTCCCAAACAATCACCTACGGAGTTAACAAATTGTTTCTACTCGTCTGTGGCAAATTATTTCTCCATTTAATAGAAAAGAAAAGAATGAAACGTTTAAAAAAAGTTCACTGCCGAACTACTGCATTATTCGCGCGACGCTTTTGCTGAATCTCGAGTCTCAGGTGATTAGTCCACAATGGGCCGAAGGTGTTCTTTAGATTTTTTCAAGCGTTTCTCCCTTTTACAAATGTTTATGGCAATGGCACTCTTGATTTATTGATGCTATAAATCTCTGCAGTGCTCTGCAAGATTTATACTGAGGTTTTCCAATTGACTTTAGGAGAGCAAATGACCATGCAGTTGACACGCCCATAAATTTAACACCCTTCCATCCATTCATCCAAATTATATATTTATGGATTAGATAGATTCCATTATAAAAATGCCCGTCGAGGTTTTTCAAAAACATATAAATTTTTAAGAGCTATTTAAATGGTGAACGAGTTAGGCAAACAATGAATTACATAAAAAAAATAAATAACTCCCCGTTGTTTTCGGTTATTTTATTTCATTAATTTGTTTATCATTTTCTAATAAAAAAAAATAATTCGAAGTGCACTTATTAACAATTAAGTGAACAAAATCGTCACTGTATAAATAAAACAGGTATCCTTATAAAAACATACCAATAGAATAAATATGTTTCAGCAGATATCAATAATCCACACGAACTTAATATAAATTAGAAATATAACTTTCTTTAACATAGAAGTAGAATTTTTACACAATTTGATCAATGCATTTCCCTTGTTTAAAAATCGTCTGGAAAATTAGCCAATAGCGCTAGAATCGCTGTTTGCACTTTCTACATTAATAATTTGCAAGCTGCCCTTCCATCAAACAAACGGCTCAACTTAGCATAATTGAGGACTATACATTAACAAACCATATTTGCCAAATATACGATGTATTCAGAAACATAAATAATAATAAAAAAACCCAGCTTGGCTTATATTCAATTTCATTATCAAACGCTATCGATCATTTTCATGAGATTCTGGGAACAAATTGGGGTATATTATCAAAATTGTAAACTAGCATCTGAACTAAAATAGGCTAAAATTAAAAATATCATCTATTTATTTTTCTATTAAAACCAAAATATTAAAAAAATGGCCATAAAAGAAGATAAATTTTACAAGTCTCCAGGCTACCGCCAAATTGGAACAGTATTTATGAAAGGTTTCCGGTGGGCAGTTGAATTCACATGCTGTAGACCATCCTCTTGAGAAGAACAATCTTCCGATGAACAAAAAAGTTATTTCTCTGTTGAAAATTTTAACAAATCCCATGATGTGGTGAAAATCTAACAGTGAAGAGGAAATAATCCAACGGTGATAGTGGTATTAATTTAACCGACATAGGGGAATTAACAAAAATCATCATCATATCAAGTATTCACAATTGGACGGAACTCAAAAGAGAACATAATTGATAACAGTAGAAATAATACATAAAAAGAGTGAGGTCCTTCCATTCTGTCATCTGTCTAACGTTTTCGAGGCCATCTTGCACTCCTCATCAGGAACACAAAACTGAGATCACAATCTTAAATATGGCGTCATTTACAAAAGAGCCAATACTCACTCAGATCAAAGCAAAGCCAACTAGAAAGACAGGCCGGGGCACTAAAAAAGTCAAATGACCAAAGTAGATCGAGCAACAATCCAACCTTCATTGTTTCTATCTTGAATTTCAACAATTAGTGTTTTTATGTTTGTGGGAAACAATGAAGATTGGATTGTTGCTCGATCTATCTTGGTCATGCGACTTTTCAGTGCCCTGGCTTGGTCTTTCTAGTTGGCTTTGGATCAAAGGCTGGCTAATTCATTAATTCTTTTTTAATGTACGTCGTTTTCTAAATGAGACGTTTTTCAAGATTTTTCTCCTTCTTTAATATCATAACTCCCTGCCAAAAGGGGGGAGTGTTCTTTGAACGTACAATGCAAAGCTAAATGATTATTAATATCATTCAGCCTCACCGCTCTCTCATGTTCATTTAATCTATCTATCAATGGTCTCTTTGGCCTTACAGTTTTTACAAGGGATGGAAAAGGTACCATTACGATTCCCTAATCACTTCGCCTTCATATCTATAGTATATTCTGTAAAGTTGTTAGTCGGATTGTGGGCATCTTCGTCCGATGTTTCTCTATTTGATAACCATATTTTTCTTGATATATTTAATTTTAGCGTTTTTGGTTGAGATATTAGCTAAAAATTAGTAGGTATTTCAAGGGGTAGTTGTTCTTTTCAGAAGGAGATTTGCTCTCTAGTAGACACATTGTGGAAATATAAGGAAGGAATGCTTCCATATATTTGCAGGACGAATGGTCAGCCATTCTCTCAATTTCTACCGAAAATTATTTTGCTAATATGCCTTGACGCGTTGTCGCTGTCAGGTGCAACGAATAATTATTAACTGCACAATAAAACCATTTTCCCCAAAACTTACATTGTTAGTAGCGTTTTGTTAAGTGTATGTAAGCGTAACGGAATTGAAATATCTAAAGGATAAGGTATCCAGAGCTTTTTTTTGGACCTCAAAATCATGTACTTCCTTTCATTTTAAAATCATGAAAAAAATTCTCCCATATATGTTAATCATAAGGTTTCTTACATTGCGATTGGTTGTCAGAAATTATTATACTAAGATAACAAAGCAAGAAGATTTTTAATGACTAGGAGAGAAGGCCAGATGTTAAGATTTCATGCTTAAATTTGTGTCAGAAATAACAAATTAAGTTAATTATTGAAAAAATTACAACGTAATTTATATTAACTCAAGGACTAGACAAAAATAACACATTAATATGTTTAATTAGCATATTTAAGATGGAAAGTTTTTCTTAATCGATTGATTAATTTGATCGACCTATCTGAAGGGGGGGGGGAAGTAATAATGGAAAAAACTTTACGTGTTTTTGAACATTTTAAATTTGAAAGAAAAGATATCATAAAAAAAGAATTGTCCTTTGAAATGAATAAGATGTGGTCACTTTATTACAGAGCTATGTTGAGAGTGACCATCTCCAAGAAGTAGCTAATTGTCAAGGAGAGTTGGCCACAGGGCCAAAACAAAACCATTTGCAGCAGCCATCGTAATAAAATCAGTTAAGGGGTGAAAGGGTTTATCCTGATCAGAGAAATACGATACAAACCGATTGCTGTTGCTTATCACTATCTTTATGCGGAAGCCCTTTTATGTGTGTAAATTTTCAGAACCTCTCAAAATAAAAAATGGCGAAATACTAAGAATTAGAGCGGGCCAGCATGAATCAGCAGTTTACACGTTGGCAGCTGGTTTAGGGCCATGGAAGCGACTGGCCGTGGAGGCGCGTGGAAGCGACTTTGAGGGAAAGTGAGTAATGGAGATTATCTTAATCTGTCCCAGTTAGGCCGTGGAAGTGACATTCAAGAAGGATGTTAATTTAATTTAATTTTTGTTCTCCCCTTCCTGACCCTCGCGTCCCTTGTGTAAAAATCAAGTATGTTATCTTGACCAAGAAGACAATTGACTTTCCTTTGAATTTCAAGAATTTGTCAAAAAATACAACTGGTTGTGTTCGTGTAGGGATGTAAATTCCGCTATTTTTGCAATTTCCAGTGATTCGAAAGCATCGAGTGCATTCCTATTTCTCACACTTCTAATTAATCTACAATCTTTGAGTAAAACCTCGTGTCCTGTATCATGTGCTTTGCCACAGCCGATTTTTCAGGGCGTCCGTACTTGGCATGGGCATTCCTAGAAATTGCCCCACGATAGCCTTTGGGACATTTGCCCCAATCATGGTGTACTAACCAGGTGTTGGGCGCATAATTACTATATGTGTTTATTTTATTTTATTTGTTTGTATAAATGTAAAAAAATCTGATATACAATAGTCATCACATTTATAAATAGGAATGCACTCGATGCTGTGTGAGAATCACTGGAAATTTCCAGGAAGAACCCGGATTAATTACTAAAACCTTTGGGATTCGACATTGATTAAGTCATTGAAGCTATCTGGTAGTTAATGGGGAAGATGCATGAAAATTTTAAAAAATTGTTTTCGATAGTATTCGTTATCAATATCAAGGAATGATGAAACATAACGTTCAACACTTCTAAAAAAAATTCGCAACGCTTACGTCGATCTTCGGCAAATTACTGAATTAAAAAAAAGTCCATGCACCTTCCCCATTATTGCATTGCACCTCGTAGTAATGTGATGTGTTAAACGATTACTAAACGATTTACTAAATATCGATCCTTAAATTGGTGGCCAGTCGCTTTCACGGCCGTAATTGGAGAGGATTATTCTCATTAGTCGCTTTCATGGTCAGTCGCTCCTATGGCCAGTCGCTTCTATGGCCATATACCAGAACGACCACTACCTAGACATAAGGCCTGATAACGGAAACGTCATACATTGTTACATCATCATTAGTCGACCATTGTTAATCCTATTTCTACCAATAATAAGCCCTAAATTTGACTAATGATGAGGTAGCAATGTATGACGTTTCCGTTATCAGGCCTTCTGTTTAGGAGGTTTTGGCATAAACGAAAATCACATTGAAAACAGTTGATTGGCTCTCGGTGCATATTGCATCACCCCTTTACGCAAAGAAATTACTGCATCATATCCGCTAAGGCTCTTTATCTTATGTTTAGAGCATTCACTCCAGTTTGAATTCATTAACATGAGTCTTCATTAGCTTTCTGATTGTTTGGAAAGAAGGAATTCCCGATCTACAAGCCAGATGTCTGTCTTATCATTGGATTTCCACCTTTGACTTCTTGTAGTCTTTAAGGACACTTGGAGACAGCCTTGCTTTCCCGTCTCCGCTATAACCCTGTTAGTAGAGGCAACGAGCCAGGTTCGAATCCAGGTCGCAGAAATTTTTTCTTCCATTTATTCCATGTATATCTTTATCTTGTCTTTGAAACATTGACTCTAGTCTGAATTTATTATTTTCACAAAAAGGTTGAAAATTTTCTTTTTCAGGCATAAGAGCAAGTTACTTTTAGGATTAAACTACTTTTTACCACTTTTATTCGTCCTATTCGATGTTAGATGTGAACATTGTACTTCTGCTATTGTTATTGATTTTTTCTTTACTTATTGAACATAACCTTTGTTTACTTCAAATTCATTTTCAATCCTACCCGTCTACTGATTTTTGCCAGTTCTTGTACCATTTCTTCTAGTTCGTCTGGATTGCTGCTAATAAGAACAATGTCGTCAGTAAAGCGAAGATAGGTGAAACTTTCGCCATTTATTCTAAGGCGTCTATTTTTCCAATCTAGTTCTCTAAAGATTTCTTTTAGTGTAGCATCGAATAGTTTTGATGATATGTTTTAATTCCTTTCCTCTCTTTTTAAATGGATGGTCGCTGTCGCTTCGCGGTAAATATTTTTGAGCATATATATTCCACTCATTTCTAAGGCTTTCATCATAGCTGAAATGAACACTGAATGAGAGCTTTTATAAGATTTGTATGTGGTTAGCCGTGCTGAATCCACTTCTGAATCCTGCCCGTTCTCTCAGGCGAGCTAAATCCAACGCTGTTTGCAATCCGTTGGAAAGGATTTCGTGAAAATGTTTCGTGTAAAGGTAAGGTGGTTGAAAGGTTTCTCCGTTTGTAGATTTCCCCCTCTATTCTTTCTTCAAAAGCAGCCCATTCTCGCATTATTTCAATCGTTCGGTATACCTTTATTCGGGACATTTGTTGAAATGAGCTGTTAATGGCTTGATGAGATACTCTTCTGCTTCGTTTAACAGATCAATATAAATATCTTGTCCATCTTCACTGGGGCATTTTCTCTTTTCCATTTTCCCTACACAGTATAACACTCTTCTTTTAAATAGCAATACTTTTGTGGGTTTTCGTCGTTATTCTATAAACTGCTTTGTAGAATTCTTCAACCGTATGAATAATCGACGTGTTGTTTACAGTGAAGGTCCCGTCTTTACATTTTGAGAACGGTATATCTTTTTTATCCACTTAGCGGATTTAAGGCTTCTGTTATTTTCGATAGCTTTCAGGAGACGGTCCCAATTGAAATTTCTGACATCTTCCTTGATGCGTTTTCGTAGCGTCTTACATAATTCGATAAAATCTGTTGTCCTTCATAATTGGACTGATTTAAGACTAAGTTTCTTTTTTTTTCTATAAGCTACCTACCCTCCCAGGACGATTAAGGCGTGTTGTTGTGTATATTCTATTGTGCATTTAAGTCATCTCTTTTCCACTTCTCTATGTTGTTTCATTATGTTTTCTAATATTTATCGTCTGTGATTTTCCTGATGGTTTTTGTTTTCGATTCTCCCCTCAGTGTTTCTATTATTAAGTTGTTTACTTCCGAGACATTTTGTTCCACTTCAATCAAATCCCAAAGGATCTCATGACGATTTTGTAATTCTAGATGGAACTCCTTTCTGCGTGCTTGTAGAGCCTACCTTACTGATTGGTTTCCTGACATTCTTCTCCATCAACTTATTTCTTTCAGTTTTTGTGTTGAACATGAGTTTGCGTTTACTATGCGGTGGTCATTTCTAGTATTGAAGTTGTTTAGTACGTTGCAGTCCTGAATGTACAGTACGTATATTTCTTATTTATCATGAAGTAATCAATTTCGCTTATTTTCCCACTGGCACTTTTCCAAACCCATTTTCTTTGTGGTTTCTTCTGGAAGAAGGAATTCATGATGAAGGAACTGTTCACGGTCAGCTAATTCTATTAATACGTTTCCTCTGTCATTCCCGCCACCATAACCAAGTTTGTCAATCCCTGTTCCCCATTCTTCTTCTTTCCAATTCTGGCATTGGAGTCGCCATGATAATTTTCATATGAAGGTGTGCTTTTTCGTTTATTGTACTTATCTCTTCATAAATTCTTCATATACACTGAATTAACGTCCGTTTAAAAATGGGAAAATAAAAAGCTGTGAAATTATTTATTCATAGTGTAGCAAATATTTACGTAATTTGGTTCTATGTCTTAAAACAATCGTGAATTAATGGCTTTCAGTAAAAAATGAAAAAAAACATATATACAAAACTTCTATATATAGTGTGAGTCAAAAGTCGGCCACCCCGTTTTTTCGAAAATCTTGCAGGAATTGGGAAATCTGAATATTCCAGTAAGGTATGGGTGAGGTGGTTATCTTTTACGGTATGTACCGAACATGGCCGCCATCTTGAATCTAAGTCAATTTTTTTAAATGGAAAGGGGGGTCGTGGGATATATCAAATAACATCAGCATTTTCTGACAATTTCATTCCTGTAAACAGGTTTGAAGCAGCAGTTATGGTTCAAAGTTACAACACATTCTGTTTCATTTTGTAGCAAGTAACTGAAGATGGCTTTGATCACGGAGGAGAGAACTGAGGTCATTTTGATGTCTGGAGAACGACGTTTCCGTGTCATAGCCAGACTGGGAACTTGCAACCTTCATATCATTCACAGTAGTTTTGGAGGAGGACTGAAAGTTGAAAGCTTTCAACAAATTGTTGCGGTTTTGGAAGATATTTTCACATTTTTGCATCATTCCCATCCCGGCTTGAGGATTTACGATTGGCACAGGAAGAACTTGGGGAAGAAACGATGAATGTTCTTCGTTACGTTAGTAATCGGTGGGTATCACTGGTCCCTGTATGTGAGCGGACAATAACTCTTTTTCATGCCTTAAAGAGATACTTTTTGAATGACTTGACGAATGATCGTACCCACAAGAAAACTGTCCAGTCCGAGCGATATCGTCGTATTGCAGCAAGTTTAAATCATCCTCTAACATTACCTTCTTTGCATTTTCTAGTTAGCGTTGGTAATTTGTTTGATTATTTTCTAACCTTTTTACAAAAGGGAACTACACTGATTCATGTTCTTTATGAAGAGATAGTAAAGTTTGTACAAACGATATTAGCACGATATTTGCCTAATGAGGCAGTGCGTGATAAGTCAGGTGAAGAGTTGGCTGAACTGGATGTTAGGAAGGAATCTGAAAAAAGATTAACCATCGAAATTGGAAGAAAAACAAGATTTGCTCTGAAGGATGTGGATAAAAGAAACAAAGGATTTTTCCTTCTTGATGCAAGAGCATTTTATGTCGAGGTATGCACATACAGGGTGTTTCAAAATTGTGTACAATAAATTTAGTGACATTCTTCAGGTCAAAAGGAGACGAAAATGCAAAGTGCCCGCCACCAGCTCGCACGCACGTTTCGGCTCGTTGCATGAGCGACCGTCTGATGTCATGGAAGAGTTCGTCGCCAGCATTACGAACGGTTTGGCATGCATTTTCAATTCGTTGTCGCAGATCCATAATGTTAGGAACTTCTGTGCTGTAGACGATCGTTTTCACATGACCCCACAGAAAAAAGTCCAAGGGATTAAGGTCGGGTGATCTTGCAGGCCAGGCTACCGGTCCACCTCGACCTATCCACTGATTCGTGTATGCAGCATTAAGGTGTGCTCGCACAACATGGCTGAAATGTGCTGGAGCGCCATCATGCATGAACCACATGTTAGATCTTATCAAAAGAGGAACATCTTCCAGTAATTCTGGCAATGCATTCTGCAGAAACAAAAGATACGTTCGCCCAGTCAATCGTGGCGGCAACACATAAGGGACAATTAAGTTATTTCCGACAATTCCACACCACATTTTCACGGAGAAACGCTCTTGATGCGCTCGAGCTCTGGTAACAAGCAGGTTAGCATCTGCCCAATGGTGCTGGTTTGTGGGAATTTACGATTCCTGTCCGGGTGAAGGTTGCTTTGTCCGTGAAAAGTATCTGGCTGAGACAACTAGGGTCTGCAGCATGACGACGTTGTATCCATTGGCAAAATCGTTGTCGATGTGGATAGTCCGTTGGGTTCAGTGCCTGAACCAGTTGCAGGTGGTA
>JAHWFO010094941.1:323436-345163 GCA_023313115.1 Rhysida immarginata
TCGGTTATTTGGCAAACGTCTATTCGGAAAGCGTTCTTGGTAGAGTCATCTTGCTTCCACAGCATTTCCGTCCGCAAGACCATACATTAGGTGCATGTCAGTGTATTCTGCACTGGAATACGTGTACATGATTTTTTTTTTACGTAAATCGTAATGCGTATGTCAAAGCACGCAAACGTTCTGAAATTGATATTCCTAGTGGATGTACAGTAGTGAAACTACAGTAATGGAAACAACCGTACACAACTAATGGAACAACCCCTAAAGTAGGTTTAAATGGAACAAACCACTCAACCTAGCATTGGGTCGAAACGCTGGAACTGCTAAAATATCGTCCGCTAACTACCGTGCTTCCCTACTGTATGATATTGGATTACTCGCAAACAAATCGTTTCCAGACAAAGTGCTATAGAACATTTTCGTCTTCTTTTGACCTGAAGAATATGTCACTAAATTTATTGTACATAATTTTGAAACACCCTGTATATGCTCACAAAACTGCCCTTGAAAAATCTCCTTTTGAAAAGATTACGTTTGCTTCGACCTGAGGTTAGAACCGAGTCCCTTGATGGCACAAGACGCGAAGTGACAGAGCTGGCGCGGATGTTTCCGCAAGTGATTGAATCTCAGAATGTAGACAAAATTAGTGACGAATGGTTTCAGTATGTGCAAGATGCTGATATTAAAGAAGAGTGGTACTTTGAAAAGTTAGTAGAAGAAAAATTCGAAAACCCATTGATAAATATTGGGCCAAAGTTTTTTCTCTAGAATATGATGTTGGTGGTGCACAAGTTATCCGATATGGACAACTGTCGGTGCTGGTAAAAGCACTCCTTAGTCTTTCACATAGCCAAGCTTTAGTTGAACGTGGCTTTTCTATAAATAAACATATGCTACCAAACGAAAGATCTAGTATGAATCTAAAAAAAATTCAAGGGATTCGTTACATTAAAGATGGAGTGAGGGAAAAAATCAAGCGAAGTGAATGTTACAAGAAAAATGCTTTCTTATAATCGTCAAGCACATGCAAAATATAAGGAACAAAAAGAAGTTGAAAAAAGAGAAAAATTGCAGAAGGAACAGGAGAAAGAAGCAATGCAACCTATTGCCACCTCATTGAAGTCGATCAAAAAATCGGACTGTAGGAGTGATGATAAAAATTTGAAGAATTTAAAATGTGAAATTGCAAGTGCACAAGCTCTTATTGACGAAGGGAACAAACGCCTAGGAAATGCGGTCAAGAGGAAAAGTTTTATTGACATTGGTGCTGCCCAAGCATTGATAGAAGCTGGAAATAAGCGTCTGAAGACATTGCCTCAGTAGAGTTTTTCCCTGTATTTAATAAATGTATAATTTTTTTAAAATTTCTTTTTCTGTTTTAAATATTTTTGTTCAGCTTTCATTATTATTAAACTTATGAAAAGTAGGTTATAATAGCATAACAGCCTATATGTATAAAATCCTTGGCTAAAAAAAACCCTACAAGGTTAATATAATTAATCCTCCCGATAAAGGTTAGAAAAGGTATAGAAAGTTAATCCTCCCTTCATCTGCGCTTTTTTCTTGAACATGGAATTTGGAAATTATAAAAGAACCTATAATGCATCAAAATTAGTATCCTATATTTTTTTTATTTCTCACTACGAGGCCTGTTTAAAGCAACTCGTATATGCAGAGAAAATCAGAAACAGACACCATCTCCAGCAATGCACTGAAGAACCGTGTGCCAGCATTTCTGCGGAAATCCTTCTGCGAGTGCATGACGATTGGATTCAGCGCCTTCAAATGTGCCTTGACCAAGAGGGACACCATGTTGAACACATTAAATGACTGCCCTTTATGGAGAACCGTCCAGCCTGTAATTCCAAACAAAATGTGTTGTAACTTTTGAACCATAACTGCTACTTCAAATCTGTTTACAGGAATGAAATTGTCAGAAAATGCTGATGTTATTTGATATATCACACGACCCCCTTTCCATTTAAAAAAATTGACTTAGATTCAAGATGGCGGCCATGTTCGGTTCATACCGTAAAAGATAGACCATCTCACCCATACCTTACTGGAATATTCAGATTTCCCAATTCCTGCAAGGTTTTCGAAAAAAACAGGGTGTACTGCGAATTTTGACTAACCCTGTACATGAAAGGCCAGAAAATATGCTCACTTTGGAAAATTGGGAAATAAAACTTGTTATAATAAAAATTGAAAATTCATTGCACGTCAGGAAATTGTCATTGTTTACTCTTAATAATTGGCCAAACAATGTCGTCACAAAATGCTCCACGCTTGCGTAATAACCATTCAGTTGCAAGTTAACTAATATTTGACAATGAGCTTTAAACCTTTAATAATTTTTTAACTTCCGAATCTATCAAAAGGCACGTTTATACAACCTCTGACAATTAAGTTCGGTGAATGACGTCACACCCTAATCTGTTCGAGCTTTACGCGAGTAACAATGCATGTGAATACAAGCCCAGTCATTGTTTAAGCAAGTTCAGACAGGTCACGTTTGTGCGTGCAATGGTTTAGCAGATGCTCGTTTCTTCAGTTGAAGGTATAGCGTGCGCACGTAACTGTGGATAATGGATCAAAGAGGAGCACTGCCGTAATCGTGCAACAGTTTCTGGCCAACAAAGGGGTCGTATCCATAGCTCATCCACCTAATTCACCAGACTTGGCACCGGCAGACTTTTTCTTGTTCCCACGCCTGAAACGGGCCTGAAAGGAACACAGATTTGGCGGACATTCCAGACATTCAAGCAAATGCGACAGGTGAACTTAAAGCCATCCCTAAGGAGCTTCCAGGACTTATACACCCGATCCCAATAGTGTATTGCCTTCCAGGGTGATTATTTCGAAGGACAATAAAGTAAATGTGGCTCTATCTGTTTTACATTTTGTTGTGTGAACTCATTTACCGAACTTAATTGTCAGAGGTTGTATATGATTAGAACTACAACTTTTTGAACTATCTCCTTAACTTTTATGCGCCCAAAACTCCGAGAAAAACACCAGATGGTTAAGTTTTTACAAACATATACATTCAGTATTATTAGATTCCCTCTTTGCACTTGAGACACTTAAATTGAGTCTTCTTATTTCATCTCTTGTTTCCTAGCATTTGATTCAATAGCTGCCAACGGGAAGGAACGACTATCTAATAAAATAGTTCGGACTTCCTTTATCGTTGCTCGCGGATACATTATCATTGAAGAAGCTCGAGGAAGATGCTATTCTTTGGAAAGGCAAAACGATGAGGGTCGGAAGCTTTTGCATAGCTTGAATTCCGGTTGCTACATCTAGTACTATGATCTACGATTCTAGTCGTCGCTTCCTTTTTATAGCCAAATCCAGCTTTGTTATCGTAGGCAAGGGGCGAGTGCTGATTTGCATTTATAAAATCACGTCATCTTTCTACGTAAAAAATCAAATTCAGCAGATGGCAGTTTAATGCTTCTCTCTACCCTTATGTCATCTAATGTTTTATAATGCGAAAACGAATTTTAAAAAATTATTTCCATACAAAATTAATTTGGTTACGAGGGTTACTGCTAATGGATAAGAAATGTCTAACAACCGAAATAAATAGCTGTTTTTTTCTTGGGTAATTTAATACCACGTACTTAATGCATGGTATCTGTGGAGAAAACTACATGAGCTTATTTTTGATCAAAATAGAGGTACCGGATGGTTGCAATTATAGTGACGCCACTTGGCAGACATGTTAATGAGACAATGAGAATGCGATTTATGCTGGAGTTATAAGCTTAAGCTTATATCCACTGACTCTGGGTATCACTTGTTGAAAAGAGAGACCACGCGCTGTTAGTCAACTAATTTTATTAGAACGGCAGCTGCGCGAGATAAACATTGAAGGTATTTTGCAGTTTGATAGAACTGAGAAGAGGACCCATGTCAATAAATAGATTAAAGAAGAAGATAAAAAAAAAATTAGAGGACACAGATAATTTGTGTCTGGCTCAGGGAGAGGAAGGCGATCCATCCCGATGGAAATTCTGCAAACAGTGTTCGACTGTTGTCACGTGAATTAGACTGTCAACGGTTACCATGGTCAACAGTTCGAAATGTTCTACGATCCATTTTATACTTGCACCCACCTTGCAGCAACTGAGCCTCATAATCCGCAACAACGCCGTGATTTTATCCTTCGTTTTTTTTTTGGTACGAATGGATTTGAATAGCACGTGGCCGGAGAATATTCTGTGGACTGACGATGGCGCATTTCATAAAGTGAAGTTAATAAGCAGAACTTTCGTATATGAGGTTCGGTTAAATCGCAAATTGTGCATGAACATCCATTGCACTCGGCGTTCGTGACTATGCGTATGGATTCATAAGCACCTTTAGTCTTGGTTCGTTTTACTTTCAAATTGACCTGTCAGATGTACTGAGATAGCAGCACATTGCAGACCTCATTCCTGCAAGACCACTGTTTTTATGCAAGACAGGGCAACACCACATGTTGGTCTCAAATGCTTTGTGCAGCCATTGGTTTTCAGATTCGTGGCCCAAAAGATCAAATGTAGTATAGGAGCATGACGCTGAAATTCAGAATTGCCATGAGGAACTATTGACCACGCCGGACACCGCATGTCGCCGATGTCTCTGGTGGACATATTAAAAACTTTTTGTAATCATCAGCTGACTAATAGAATTGTTAACATTACACCTCTCTCACATTCTATATCGTTTTCACCTGTTGATAGCTTCTATAGCATCATATTTTCGAAAATGTGAAAAACTGGAAAGAAATTATTTTTCAGCTTAAATAACACCCGCATTGTCTCATTCTCATATTTACCGAAGATCAATGTCATCTTTCGTTATCGCCCTTATTGGGAGTAGTGTCTTTTTAATTGTAACTATCTGGCACCTAAAGTGTTCGAGAAATATCAAGTTCCTAAGAATATTGTAAACAGCTTGAAAATGATTTTTTGAAAAATAAGCATAATACGAGCAATGCAATTATGAATATAACATAGTCGGGCGTTATCTTGTTTAAAATAAGGATCAGATGCCACAACGGCTCGTAGAATATCCTCAACCGCTGTGATGCGAAGACTACCAAGAAAGTCCCGCTATCACAATAAAAAGGGAGTTCTGCCCTGTCCAGGCCGTGTCCAGAAATGTCTGCGAAATTTTCATCATTTGCATATTCTGCGGTCGAAAGATATTTGCGTGTGAAATTTCGTTGCAATTGGTTCATTTTTTCGGGGCAGTGAGAAGGTGGTGAGGGGAAGGGCCAAAGAGGGTCCTGATGCCCCGGGGGGTGGCGTGAAGACAATCTGAAAACGGGGCATTAAAAATGAATACCATGCCCGGGGACCCTTACCCTCGCTACTCACTGTTGCATTTCATTTAATGTAGATTTCAAAGTCTCCTAAAGTCTCCTAAGTTGCCTACAGGCGCCAAGCAGACACTTAAATAAAAAAATATATAAAAAAAAGTCGGTGAGGCAAGTGAGCACTGATAATGAGGAACATAGAGAATATTTACATTAACGTCCTTAAATTCTTAAAGAAAATAGACACCGTCACGATCCAAAGTCATTGGGATCACTATCGTCACGATCGCCAGTAATTACCGAATTATCCGACGATCGTGTCGTGCGTGTCCTGGCAACACTGTCTTCTGGGTAAACAAAGATACGCTGTCAAAGAAAACTGTATTCTTGGTTCATTAAAGCTTTGTGTTAGAATGACATTATTCTCAACTCCTTCAGCATTTGTCATTAGGGAAAGTGATTATTTTTTTTATATGGGCGACAGAAGTGTGCCTTATAAAAAACAAACATCATTCATAAATTAACGGGAAAATAAATGAAGGGGTTAAAAACTACAAGTGAAGAAAACTGTGCATATGATAGATTCTCAGGGGGAAAAGGGAAAAAAAACTATGAGATCACTATGGTTGTTACAGAAAATATAAAAGAAAGAATGCTTAACAACAATGCCCGAGGCGATCGACGTTCGAGATGAAATTACGCTGCTGTCAGTAGCGAAAAGGGATGACATGTCTTATGAAGAGAATGTTCTGTACAGCACTAATAAGATACGACAAGCAAATGAAGGGGAAGGAACCAAAAAGACACTCGATTAATTGCAAAGGATGAAGGTGAATTCGACCACGAAATTATAAACGTTGCATCGAATCTCAATTACGAAAAAGAAAATTAAGCCAAAAAGAGACGAAAATAAGAAGGCGGAGAAGGAAGTCAAATTGACGCAGTTCATAATATTAAGATCAACTCTGACGATAATTTCCAATTTCTTCCATAAACAGGAACGAGCACTTCATTGATGAAGTTGAATTATTACAAGACCAAAGTAAAGAGATCAGGTATACAAAGTTGAAAAAAATCTTGAAAGATAACGACGGAGCATTCGTAGTGTACTGAAATTACTAACTAGCGTCTTTTCTGGGTTGCAAAATTCGTTATCCGATCTGGTTTCTTTCTGCTTCTATTTCTAGAATAAAAGCCACCTAATGAACCAAAATTCATCGCCGAACTATCTAATTCTTAGGAATAAAGCTTTATACTCAATTCCGTTCGGGATTGTTAAAACTGTACCGAGAATGCCATGCTTAGATACTTATTTTTGATAATTCATTATTTCTTCGCTTCTCGAAGATAAGCTACTTAATGTCATAATTTAATCAGTTAAAACGAAACGCTTAATATTTCATATTTTCAATAGTGAACGCATACATACAAGGGTTGTTCAAGGTTGATCTAGATTTTCGCGCATATAAAATCGAGAAATAACTTTAGCATATTACATTTTTCAGGGAACGTTATGTAATTCTTTTTTAGTATTCTTTAGGATGCCGTATGCAACGCCATTTGCGAGAAAAGACCCGGGAAATGTTGTCCGAAAATGTCATTTTTCTCCATAACAATGCCCGGCCTCACACAGCGAATTTGACAGCAGCAACTCTTGTCACAAATGGCCTGGGAAGTGTTGCCCCATACCCCTTACAGTCCAGACTTGGCTCACAGCGACTGTCATTTTTTAGGGGCCGCTTTAAAAACATCTGAAGTTTCAGACAGGTGAACCACCCTCCCAAAGCTATGGACTTCGCACGAGTGACGTAGGGTGCCTGTAAGAGGAGTGGCGACAACTCGGGCCGTCGGCTATGTTTTTCCCAACGATTGAATTAGCAGAGGTATATTTTACGATACTTTTTAGCTTATTAAGAAGAAATGTAAACATGGCTAATGCTGGTTAGCCTACAAAGCTTTTATTTGTATATTAGATAAAAAAAGGTTAAAAAAAGAAGCATATTAACGTTTTAATTTTCATAATAAATGTGATTATTTGATCAGCTGATAGCAAGTTCGAGAATTGATTTTTTTCACTTTTTCAGCAAAAATGGAAACTAAAAGCCAATAACCAAAGAGTTTATATATAGCAGTCTATATACATTTTACATTTATACGAGGGCGTTTTGAAAAATAGTGCCTCCATGACTGTAACTTTTTTATTTGTTAACCGATTTTCAAAATTCTTTTTGTATCTTATACTCACATTTGTCCTCTATGTAATACACTATTCACTTTTCGACATAGTCTCCATCCCTTTCCACGCATTGCGCCAACGCGTCACTAGTTGAGTGAACCCGTCGGAGAGGAATTCCGGAGTTGTTGTCGACACCAGGATTGAATGGCAGCGTTTACCTCGCCGTCATAACCAACTCATGCCCCTTAAGGGGCTCTTTCTTCTTTGGGAAGCGGTGAAAGTGGCAAGGTGCAAAGTCTTTCATCTTTGAACTCCAGTCATTCATCTTTGAACTGTAGGCGCTGCAACGCCTCTAGTGTGTGGCGACTCGTGTGCGGGCGGACGTTATCGTACTCCAGAAGAGGGTACGTTGGCGGACGTTATCGTACTCCAACAGCTGCTGCCATTCAATCCTGTTGTCGACAACTCAGGAATTCCTCTCCGACGGGTTCACCTAACTAGTCACGCGTTGGAGCAATGCGTGGAAAGAGATGGGGACTATGTCGAAAAGTGAATAGTGTAGAAAGAAAAATAACTCCAAAACCACTATTCCACATAATAAATTTTAATGACCCAACAGTCATTAAAATTTATTATGTGGAATAGTGGTTTTGGAGTTATTTTTCTTTCTATAGTTGTGTCCACAGTTTTTGGCTTTATTCCATTGTATCTAAGTGAATAGTGCATTACATAGAGGACAAATGTGAGTGTAAGATACAAAAAGAATTTTGAATCGGTTAATAAATAAAAAAGTTACAGCCATGGAAGCATTACTTTTCACAACGCCCTCGTATAATAGTTATGTATACGTGTTAAAAGAGACAAAAAATTGGCAAAACTTTTCGCGCGAATAACCACGCTCGTCATCAGGCTTTGATGATCACTTCAATGTCTAGCAATTACATAACAAATGAAAAATAAATTTTGACGCCACAAACTACCTATAAAATAAATAAATTTCAAGTTTCATCTTCCAAAATTTTTCTCCGTTTGAATATAATACATGACTTAAATATGTTGTATTTATTAAATGTTATTTTTACTATTGGCTTTACGGTTTTTGTTTTAAATTTTTCAAGATAAAGATCTTGCTCGTTGGACCCGAATGACCCTTGAATAAAAATTTCTTGATATTATATAAATTAAAAAATTTTTAACATTTCTTGAAATATTTATCTGTTATTATATCATTAAAAATCACTTTATCTTGTGAGATTCACATTTTTATGAACAACAGTAAAACAATAAATATTTTATTATGAAAAAATATTTTTCCCTTCCCTCTTTGACATTTCAATCGTTAATTTTAAAGCAAATCTGATAAAACAACTTTTAAACGTTAATAATGCAATTTTATTAGCAAAAATTAAAAAACATGCACAATAAAACGAAAAACGGAACGAAAACTATTAGCCTAATTTCTCTATATCTATAATGCAAACGGCACGCTCTTTTGGGAAAACTATGGCGTCCGGAGCGTTAACCAATCAAAATCTGTTCCGAGTTGTCGCCACTCTCCTTACAGGCACTCTAGAGTGACGTAGCAGTAAGCTTCGCCCAGTGATGAGTTAGAAGAACTAGATCGGCGTCTTGTACTTCCGTTTCCGTCTAAATTAGAAGCCATTTTCTTTAGGGCCAAGAAACGATTCACAATTCACGCACGAAGGTTGCCTGCTACAGTAAGGCGAATTGGCTCGTCTCGAAATTGATATATATTATAATGTATTATAATTTATTGGCTTTCCGCTGAGATGTGGTAAATTTTTGCATGGCATATATCTGTACGAATCGAGCCGGTAAAAAAAACCATGTATTGCACTCTTCAGAAGCATATATGCAAAGAAGTAGTTTAAAGCTGCATCAAGGTACCTCATCAAGGCATCTGCTGACTAAAGAAATTCAGTTTAAGCATCGGTGAAAATTATAACTGGCAACAGTGGAAACCGACTGAATCAAAATTCAATCTTTCAATCCTTTATACAATGCATATAATTGATTAATTTCATAAATTTTAAAAACTTCAACAATTATGTCTAAATTATTCCTAAATTATTATCAGGCTATATGTTAAAAATGTTATAAAAATTGTTTCAATTTAAAAATTATTTGGTGTATTAAGAAATTTTTAATTCATTTGTGAAATTTTTATTAAACATTTCATTTCATTATGTCGATTCCAATTTTATTCGATTAAATATGTTCGAAATCTACCATATGCAATAGGCCGAGAGGCACTTTCCGCCATTTTGAATAGGGGAAGATTCAACCTTCAATTTGGGACAGCCGCTAGCATTAGGAGAGGTGGGGAGTCGCCGATCTAGTTCTTCTAACACATCACTGGCTCCACCCCTTGGCAACGCGCCATCTTGGTTCCACACATGTCGTTGCTAAGCATTACATATGCTAATTCTGACACTAGTTTGGCTACACAAGTAATCAGAATGTGTGCAATAAAACTATATTTTATTGCTACGTTTCTTATGACGACCCAAAATTAATTTCAAAAGGAGAAAATGATTTAAACTCTATCTAGCAACGGCTGTGTGGAACCAAGATGGCGAGTCACTAAGGAAGTGATGTCTCTTCGTGCGAAGTCCATAGAGACACTACTTAATACAATGTAGGCTGCAGCTGCTGTGCATGGTTCAAATACGTGATGCCGATCATAAGATACTCAAAAAGGATTACGTAACGTTCCCTGAAAAATGTAATATGCTAGAGTTATTTCTCGATTTTATATGCGCGAAAGCCTAGGTCAGCCTTGAACGACCCTTTTAAAAACTTTAAGTCTGATAAAGTGGAACTCAAAAAAAATTTTTTTTCAAGATGATTCCAAGAAAATGATATGGATTTTTAAACTAGCATACTATTCTTGCCTACGGCTGATCTCTTTTAGAATGTAGTAAAAGTTATTTTATAACTTTATTTATAACTTTTATGGGCAATGTTAAAATAGGGCAACTTATCGTGCAAATTAAAAGGAGCCATTTTAATCGCCTACAACATATAAAGGGAGGATCTTATGGATTTCATAAAAAAGGTTTCACAATGGATACAATGCAAATTAGCTCCTCCAAAAGAGGAGGAAAACCCATTATAAAGAATAAAGAAAGAATAAAGTTAAACATTAATTTATATTAAATTCAAATGAACACGTTTTTGAAGTTTTCTAACTTGTGGTTTGTAGATTAGAATATTCAGAAAAGAAAAAAAAAGTTTTCTAATAAGACATTAATATTTTTATACTTTTTTATTCAAATACTGCTCCACTCCTTACGAGATAAAGAAATTTTAACTTTAAATAAGTTATATCCCTAACTTATGCATTGGTGCCTTAAGTGCAGAGAACGGGAGCACAGAACGGAAATTCTCAAGTGTGGCGAATCTAATGCTAGAGTCCTTACTGCCCGGTGTTGCCCTTGAATGGATTTCATCTTCTTTACCAAAGGATATGTACCATTCAATAGACCTGAAAACATTTTATTGGCTGCTGTAATTGTTAAATACATTCAAAGAAACTGAGAATTTTCCCCCTTTAAAATTATAAAAAAAAAATAAATTAGAAATCGCAATTTTAGAATCTATTAATTCTCTGAATGACGCTATCAAACATGCTACAGGCAAGCCTTCAAATTATCCATCACTTCTTCTGGCAGAATTCATTTCTCTAGAATAACCTCAATTTCCTTACCGGAAGTCATGCAAAAATTGGATTTCTCGAATTGAATATGGTTGGTCCATAAAGATGAGCTTTAACCCGAAGAACAGATCGCCTTTAAATTTCATTAATCAATGCCGTTCGATTCGCATTAAATTTGTTATTGTAGCTGACGACATGTTAATTTAGTATTTAACAACTGTATTGCTCATTAAGTGATTTATGCCAGCTGCTTAAATGATTTTTCGATTCGGAACCAGAAAATAACAGAAACCAGTGAAATAATAGGTTTCAGTCCGCAGTTTACAAGATGAACTTAAATTATAAAAAATTTAAAGAATAAATAATTATGTGGTAGTAGTAAAATATGGTAATGTTGGTTTGTTTGTTTTTTTTCTAAAACAAAGAAATTTCTTTACAAAATGCCAAAATAAGCTTAGATAACAAAAATGGATATGCGTATATTAATGACAGCATGAATGTTTTAATGTATTTTGTTCTGAAAGCGCATTATGAACACTTTACGAGATTACATCGACACAATGGTCCCGTTTTAATCAATAAATAGCAATTTTTAATTAACTGTTTAAAATGTTAAATGGAATTTTGAGAAGGAATGTTTGCTAAAGTAAGATATCAATAAAGGCTCATATTTAACTTCCAAATATTGGATTAGCATGAAAGTCGTATTGTCGTATGCCATTGGTAATTAAAAAGTCATTTAATTTATGAAGAATGAAAGCTAGTGAAATAAACTGCTCAAAGAATGAGTGTTAATGACATACATTTAAAACAAATGAAATAAATTTTATTAGTGAATATAATAATTTTTTTCCATTTTTTCAAGATCTTTCATATAGTGATAAATGCTTTAAAAGTATCATAATGTCATAAGTAGAGAAATGCATCACCAAAACCGCATTAACCAAGTAAAAAAATGCATTAAACTTACAGCCTGATGGTCAACATGAAGAATACGGGGAAGTTCCACTTGTCCACAAAAGGACAATAAAAAAGATTGTGATGCTTCTGTCAATTCTGTCGGTTTACTAAAAAAAAATTCCCTGAACACGCAAATGTAGAGTAATGTTATCCGCAGAAAATTGCTAGTTTCAAGATTAATGAATTGGAATTTTCCTATCCACGATTTGTCCGGAGGTCATTATATGCCTAATATGATTTAAAGAGAGGTTGTGGGACAGCACTGAAAATATTGATCTCTGTTTTAAAATTTTAACACAAAGCGGGAATTAACCTCACCGCATATCTTACTGTCTGAAATAATCGATTTATTTCGATTTATTTTGACCGACTGCACTAGAAAGTGAATAAGAAAATCTCACCCCATTAATCTTGCAAATGACAATCTTCTGCGGACAAAGATTCATCTATTTTTCTTTAGCAATCTATTCGAAACACAATTTGTACAGTCTGGTCAGAAAATCAATAGTAATTCAGTACGAATGCAGGTTTTAAAAAAGAAAACCTGTTAGTATATCAAGAAGTCAAATTAAAATAGACATATAGAGCGATGTTATGCAACAAAAAATTATGAGTACTCACAGCAGAGTGAAGAGAGAGGGAGATAAAATCCACATCCCACAATGATTTTATTCCAGATATTGATGAATAAATAGAGAAAAATAGTAAAGAAAATTCCACAGCCTGGACTCGAACCTTCAGGTTACCGTCCCGATGCTCTAACCATTAAGCCACCGTGGACATGGAAGCTGACGCTATCAAACATGTCCACGGTGGCTTAGTGGTTAGAGCATCGGGTCGGTAACCCGAAGGTCCCTGGTTCGAGTCCAGGCCGTGGAATTTTCTTTACTATTTTTCTCTATTTAAAGAAATTTTAGACAAATTTTAATCAAACAATTGTAAATATCAAATTCTAATCAAATAACTGTAAAAAAATTAATTGTAAATTCCTTGAATTAGAATGTGAATATCGATTGAATGTAATTGTGAATATTAATTGATTTTTGTTTTTAATAATAATTTTTTGAAGTCCTTTTTATATTTATAAATTAAATTTTTTATTATTCAAGAAAAGTTGCTCAACTGAATTGACAAATAAGGTGGTTCTCTCGCAGCAATTCTCAGAGCTAATAACTGAAATCATTTATAAAATCCTCAAAGAATGGAACTGTGTTCATTAATGTGCAGCACGTGGTTTTAGAATTTTGCATATTTCTTTTTGAATTTGTTTATTTAAGGAATTCTGTAAGTATTTGAATAAAGATAACATTAGAGTTATCGAATTATGTAGGATAAAATCAGATAAGAATAAAGCTTTGAAAACTCAAGAATTAAAGTGTCCGCATTAATTTGAAATAGACCTTAAGTGCTCCGAAATAAAATTATCCGGAGATATGGTTTTTATATCTCTCTCTTCACTCTAAATACTTGTAATATCTTAGAAACTTGGTCAGAGGATTTATTTACTGATGTTGTTTCCATTTTGAATTTCTTCTCGACTTTTAACGCTGGGAGCAGATTTCTAAACGTGCTTCGAAAAGATCATCGTAAATTTATCAGATGTAATACTAATTTTATATAAACAAACGGTTTTTTTTCAAGTTAAATCGAAATAAAATTACGTTTGGCCACAATTTTAATATCGTGGCCATAATTAGAGCCACGGGACAAACCTCAGCCAAATTTGGTCTTATATTTTTGAGAGCATGGGTTAATATTTCTATAAGTAATTATAAATTAGTTCGAAATAAATAATTCTAAAATTAATAGTTCATAATTTCCCCTTCAGGAGAAAAAGTGCTGCTGCAATCATATGGATATCCTCTCTCAAAAAACAACTTCATAAACACGCGGATGAAAGCAAAACCGAAGACCAAATCGAATAATTTTGTGCTTTCATTTTAGTTGTCATTTATTAATAATTCCAAATAAAAAATATCTTTTCCCTAAGATGATGTTAAGATAGAAAATGTACATTTGTGCACGGCGGAAGTGGGGCCATATTACCGTATTAAAGTGACGAATCCAATTGCATCGTTCGCAAATTCTTTAGAAAAACAATTGTCATATCTTCATTTCGTCACTTCAACAGGCATATTCTTCCATTGAAACAAGTTCTTAGATATGGGATGATAAAAGTTTCTGTACATAATTG
Source organism: Rhysida immarginata (assembly GCA_023313115.1). Classification (NCBI taxonomy): domain Eukaryota; kingdom Metazoa; phylum Arthropoda; class Chilopoda; order Scolopendromorpha; family Scolopendridae; genus Rhysida; species Rhysida immarginata. The sequence continues at coordinate 337,757 of JAHWFO010094941.1, forward strand.
CCGAGGAAACCTGAAGAGAGAATCGGCCCGTAATTTTTCAAAAAAATTAAATTTTGAAAATTTTTATATTAGATTGCATTGTCACCAAATTTGAAAAATTGATGAAAAATCGATTGAAAGATATGACCCAAGCAAACAAACAGGTATGTCAAGTTGAATAAAACGTCCTAATAAAAATGGTAATGCTAATGCCAAGCTCGAGATCCTTCAACTTCGATGCCACAATATCAAATTCGCGTTCTAACAGTATTACCAAGACGAGAGCGCATAACGATAGAAAAACAACATTAGAAAAGAAGACTTGGATATACATTATTTACTTGAAAGAACTAGTGTGGAGAAAAAAGAACGCCATTTGTTTCCTTTGATATCGTATTCAACAAATATTTCAAGCGAATGCAGAAACTCGCTTGCAATTGTGCTGATGTTCATACTCGTAGAGATGTGGACGATGAAGTGAGCGACAGGGCACATTTCTTTTCTGAACGACAGTGTCAACAACAGTTTTGCCGTCTTTAGCTAATGGGAATCTTCATGATTGTAGTAGAGTCCTTTACACTCACCGAAAGTCACAGTATCAAATGGCTTTACTGCATCATATATCATAGAAAAGAACAGACCAACAGAACCTGTTACAATACTGCTGTAAGGTATGGGAAAATTCTGCGCAAGTTTGTTATTCCGAAACATCAACAGCGCAAATTTCCCTACCCTACTATGTTTGTTAGGATCTCCCATCCCACTTTGGATTACCCTATGTTGCGACATCATATCACAAAAGACCGAATCATTAGTTGTGCATTTCCCATACTATGACCACCTACGTATTTGCCTGTTCTCAAGATATAATCTTGCCTCTGAAATACGTATCCGGAGTTTCATATCTCGGATGTTTTGAGGTCAGCTGCCTCGGAACAAACATCTTCAAATCTAGAACAGGTATGCATGAGAGATTCCAACTTATTACTCCCATTCCAAATTGATCATACATAGATCAGATCGAATCAATAGATCTTACTCAAAACTACGTTTGCGAGCATGATGCATTTCGGGATTGGTAGTAATCGCACTAGTCATACAAAGCGGATTCACGCGTTCATTTACTGTTGCTGCAGAGCCAATATAGCATATCGGAAACAGACTTTCCAATTTAAATATGAACTTGATGTTTGCGTGCTGTTCGAATTGCGACAGTGCGCCGCTTGTGTCATAGCTAAATGTGACTAACAGAATGATACTATAGGCTGAACCCTGTTCAGATCTGTTACAACTGCCGAGCCGACATGCTAAGTTTCCCAGCACAACTATCTTGCACCATCTTCTGCTATCTTCTCCATCTGCAATAAATTTCTTTAAATATCTCATTTTATCCGTATAAATATTTTTGACATAAAATATGTTTTACCTTTCAAAATTGGGATGCTGCGCTTAATTTGTGAGTGTCAAGAAAAATAATGGTGACGAGCTTGAAAACTATTAATGATAGATAAATAAACGATGGAGCATTAAACAAAGCATGATTCAGACACTAACTGACTTTGTAACGTCTTCCGCTGATGCAATTACAGTGCAAAATTGAGGCACGAAAATGTGCGCAGCGGAGTCTAATTTAGTCCAACTCCGTTTTCCGCTGTGCGAGCACAGCGTTTTAGGTGTTATTTGTTTTATCATTTTTGCACTTTATGAAATAGCTTAAAAATAAAACCTCAATATTTAATACTGTTTCAGATATCGGCCTTCGAAGTGTGGAAATTTCGAAAAAATGACAGATTTTCCAAATTTATGCATAATAATCACCAGAAGATTTATAGATAACTTCAACAGAAAAACAGATCGAGAGATGGGGAATCCAATAAGACCCAGATAAATAATTAAATTTAAAACTGGGGATGACCTCCAAACATGATGTAATAATTTTTTCTATCGAAAAATGGAAGGAAAAATTCGGCGACCTGGATTCGAACAAGGAACCTCGACTATCATGGTCGACGCCTCTACCAGTTGGGCTATCGCAGACACCCGGACAGCCATGCTGTCACAAGGTGTCTTAAAGACAACCAAGTTGTCAAGGTTGAAAGCCTAATGGGAGGCGAGCACCTGGTTCACAGATCGAGAATTTCTCCTTTCCAACCATCAGAAAGTTTGATGAACTCACAGATAAATAATTAAATATAAACTGGAGATGACCTCCAAACAGGAAATATTCTGCGACCTGGATTCGATCCAGGAACCTCGACTATCATGGTCGACGCCTCTGCCAGTTGGGCTATACCCTCTATCTTGACAACCTCCACGCCATTACCTCCGATTTTAATTAATAAATAGAGAAAATAGTAAAGAAAATTCCACGGCCTGGATTCTACGTCTTAACTAGCGGCTTGTGCCGACACAACCCCGTCCGTTTTTTAAACTTCGCTGTTAAAATCTCTGATAATCATTGTTTTTTTTTCTTTTGAAATACAGGGTGATTATAATTAAAGTTACGATTTCAAAAATCGATAATTAGAAAATGACCTGATATTTTAGCAGAACAATCGTGAGGCAATGCAATTTTGTTTGGCGAAGGAAAAAAAAATAGTTCCAAAATCTGCCGATAGATGGTGCTGGCAGAGTAAGGTGGGGGGGGGGGGGCCAAAACCAAAAATGGATTCGTGAAACACAGGAAAGTTGTTAGCCAAAAGGAAACAATAGAGTTCAGGGGTTTACGAAAAATTTATTAGCGAAAAGACAAGAATACGTGTTTACAGCGACAACAGTGATAATGCCAAAAAAACAAGAGCTTCATGGAACAAACATCTTACTGATGATTAAGGTAGAAGTTGTTCGATATGCCCTACGCCTTGTTCCGCTACTAACTGGAAGCGCAAAATGGCATGCTCCACAACAGATCGGAGGATATCTGTACTAATTTGCATATCTCCAGACAATGTGAACCCTGCCAGCGCCACCTGTCGGCAGATTTTGGAACTTTTTTTTTTTCCTTCGCCAAACAAAATTCCATTGCCTCACGATTGTTCTGCTAAAATATCAGGTCATTCTGACAAGTAGTTTTGAAATTATCGATTTTTGAAATCGTAACTTTAATTATAATCACCCTGTACTTACTACGGCATAAACCATTTTTATACGTAAAATTCTATTTTAATGCGGGTTCTTATTTTACTATTTCGATTTAAAAGTGCAAACAGTAAACTAGTTTTTTCAATTAAAGAATTCTTTTAGATATTAAGAAAGTCAATTTTTTTCGTCAAACTTGACACAATAATTTCATTCGGAAGTTAAATAAACGGCACGCAACTGCCGTTCTTTTATTGATGCCTGGAAAGCACAATCAGAGGGAAAGTTTTGGAAACCTTTGAATATCAAAATGTAAAGTTCACAAAATAATTTAATTCTTTAGAGCTAGTAAAGAAAAACAAAAACAAGTTGTGCATTAAATGCTTTAAAGTTTTTTTGTAGACTTTGAACCTTACAAACGATGGAAACGACCCGTCTTCAATTTATTATATCGAAAGAAAAAATAATGTACAAACAAAAAGCATCTAGAAAAACACTGGCAAGATATATGGATACAACTTTTGTGTTCATGTTCAATAACATGTAAAGTCTCCTTTTGCGACTATCACAACATCTATGCGATCTGGCATAGATTCTGCAAGACGTTTACAATACGTGGGACTAATGAATGTCCATATTTCTTCTATAGTAGACTTCAAGTCATTGATAGTCTTTGGGCGTCGTCTTTGAGTTTCTGTTTTCATATAAGCCCAAAGATTTCCTACAGGGTTTATGTCAGGTGAGTTTCCTGGCTATTCCAGAAACTGACCTTCCTGAAATCATTTTCTGGTTAATTTTGAATTATGGCCCGCGGCTAAATTTTGTTGGAAACAGAAACTGTCATCATGAAATAATTTCTGGCTGGAAATTTGCAGATGTCCGTTCAGTATATTAATATATTTTGCTGAATTGAACAATCCTTCAATAAAACAGAGACTTCCCACACCTTCTACAGACATGCAGCCCCATACCATAATTTTCTTGCTGTGCTTTAAGATCTTTGCACATATTTCGGAAGGTACTTTTCTTCCTTTGTTAACCATAGTCGACTTTTGATGGTAGTGATCAGTTCAAAAGTTGACTTATCGGAAAATAATAAACGATTCCTAGCTGCGAACATCCATTGCGGACGATAACTTTTTATTCGCTTCTAATTTACCACAAGAACAGCTAAAAATAAAGAAATTACTCCAGCGAGACTTAGGGCTCATGGCAGAATGGTATACCAGCAGAGGTCTTTGTCTTAATCAGGACAAGACTAACAGCATGATTGTACCCAGAAAGGAGTCAAGCTTTACTCCCATCAATGAGATTTTGGGTATCACATTGGATCCCAACCTGAAATTCAATGAATTAATTGACCAACTAACAATGTCGTTACATCGCAAGAATTATTTGGTCAAAACGTTAAGATCTTTCCTCTCAATTCCACAAATATGCCAATTTATTTTGGCAGTCATAGTGCCGCGACTTGCCTATGGGGCAATTTTTTGGTCTTCTACTTCCTTCGTTAATTTAAAAAGACTATCAGTCGCGTATAATAGACCCATAAGGACTGCATTCAAACTTAACCGTATGGATTCAGTGAGGTCTGCATGCACTAAGTACAACTTACCTACTGTTATGAACATTAATAAAGTTGCTTTGACCACCAAATTGGTGAAAGCGATCCGCAATGAAAACCATCCCGCAGCGTTTATCTGGCATTGGTTCAAGTTGGAGAATAGTATCAGACAAGTTAGGAGAGTCTTGTTCGTGACCCCGAATATTACGTCAGCCTTCATATCTAGGCGGTTCCCATATAGTGCCATCGCCACGTGGAATGACCTGCCTTATGACATACGATTTACAGTATACCAATGTCTCTCCACTGAATGCTTCACAGCTTGTGTCCATTTGAAAAGACGGTTGAATCGTTTTTACATTAGTATTCAATAATGTTTTTTTTCTTGTTTGTTAATTTTGGTATGGGTTTTCATATTTGGCCTCTAAAGCAGGCCTCTTTTGTCCTGTCCCTTTTGATAACGCGGACCCTTTTGGATCCGAAAGTATTTGTATTGGTGTTTTGTATCATTTTCCACTTTTACTTCATCTCGGAGTGCTCGATATGAATAATAATAATAATAATAATAATAATAATAATAATAATGATAATTGTATGTTAACTTTAGCCCACTCTAACCTATTCTTCGTTTGTCTCTGGTTAAGCAATGGTTTTTGTACAGCTACTGTGTTGTGGATGTTTATTTCGTTCGGTCTATTTCGCAGTTCCTTTAGTTATTTTGAGCATGAACGCAATATTAATACATGATTTTCCAGTAGAATGTAGATGAATGTTGCTTTCACGAATATCAATAGGTAACTGGCATTTTGAGAGTGCTTATGATTGGTTTTAGTTATGCAGCTTTAAATCTCTTCTAAGTTATATGCAAATTAATTGTGTCATGAGACAATTAAACAGTATGTTCAAGAAACTGTCTCACCGATAACACCTACCTGAAATAAATGGGTTAGGTCGGATTACAACAATTCCAACTCTTGGTTTCCATATACTGTATAATTGGCAGTGATTGCAGAGAAGCTTTTTACTTTATCATTTTGTATTCATTTAATGAATAAACCAGGGTTCTTTTGATTATCAATATTAAACAAAAGTACTATTAAGTAATTAACTCAGTGCATAATTTCTTTTTAAACACCAGAAAAATATATAAACTTTCTAAATTTTAAATTACGAACTTCAAAGGTTTCCATAAATTTCTCCCTGACTGTATTCTAGGAACATTACAAGAAGCATGGTTATAATTACAAGCGATTGTTTGTGAATTTGATAATCAGATTAGGTAGCCTTTGTAATTTCTATGATAAAAACAATCTAATTTGCATAACAAATGATAAGAGTCGATTCAAAATTCTGAAACTTAAAAAAAAAAAAAAGGACAAGTGTATCACTGCCAAAAACAGACACTGATAAAAAGTTTTTTTTTACTATTTTGGTTTTGAAATAAGAATTAATAACTTTGAATTGAAATTTTATAAAATAAAAAGAAAAATATCATCATTACATTTGTTGAAATACAGCAGCTCGGAATAATGAAACGCGAAAAGTTAATAGGTTCAGTGAAAAAAAGTTAAATTACGTCAAAAAGAAAAAAGTACTTGAAAAATTTCCTTGACATTTGAAAATAACGTTAAAGGAGACTGTTTGCTAACCATATCACCAGAATAAGAATTAATATCTACAAAGCTAGAAGTGTGCTTGAAATATGGAAAGGGGATGATTGTGTAATGCATTTAAATGACCTTAAACGCATTATGAATAAGAAAAACTATCATGAAATTATAAAGAATACTGGGGGAAGGGGCTTAGGAAAAAAAATTGAAATATATAGTTAATTCTTAAAGAAATATTTTAAAGCCTCCAGTTATTTTATAAGAGATTTTCATGAAAGTTGGCAAGCCATTAGATGTTTCAATATTTCTTTTCAAATATTAAGAAAAGTTCCATATACCTTTAATTTTCGGTATTTAATACGCCTCCGTGCATAATGCTATTTGAAATTATTACTATATTTTCGGGAAAATTCCCGAAGTATCTTTAGTTACATGGAATTCCATACGGACTGTATATTTTCGTAAAACCTAATGTGCAAAGGTATAAGGGTCGTACAAATGAAAACGAAAATTATTTATTTTATCCAAATTATATACAAGGAATTTAAAAATATTCTCCAAATGCGTTAAGGCATTTATCCCACTGTGTAATAAGGCGTGCAATTCCTTTATGGAAGAAGTCTTTCGGTTGCATGTGGAACCATTCCAAAACCTCTTCCTTCACTTCATCGTCCGACTGAAACCTGCGGCCTTTCAGATGTTTCTTGAGATCCCCAAACAGGTGAAAGTCACAAGGGGGTAAGTCAGGGCTGTAAGGTGGATACTGCATTGCTTCCCAGTTGAAATTTTAGATGAGGTCTATCGTTGCTTTCGAGGTGTGAGGACGCGCGTTGTCGTGGAAAAGAAGCACTCCTTCTATAAGAAGTCCAGGACGCTTGCATTTGAAGGCCGCGCGCAGTGCCTTCAATGTTTCCCCATATCGTACTGCGTTAACTGTGGTGCCTTTTTCAAGAAAGTCCGGTGAAATCGGGCCTTTGCGATCAAAAAACACGGTCAACATCACCTTCCCCGTGCTGTTGGCGATTGCTTTTGATTTTTTCGGGGATTTTGTTGTTTGGACGAAGCGATCACTTGCAGAGCTTCGAAGCGCGAGCTATCGTTCTTTCTCACGTGATGCAACACTTGCAACCTATTGTTCAATTTGCACGTGGGGTTTCGCAATTGTTGAAAACAAAA